>JABFEA020000044.1:11605151-11622479 GCA_019775915.2 Cyphomyrus plagiostoma
GCCCCCCCCCCCCCTCCCCCCCCCCCTCCCCCCCACCCCCCCCCCCCCCCCCGCCCCCCCCCCCCCCCCCCCCCCCCCGCCCCGGGGGGCCCCCCAAGAAAAATGGCAGCAATATGTAGCATCCCACCATTGTCGCAATGGTCCTAGTCGTTAATAGACTGAATGCACTCACAGTAACTCATCTTGTTTGAAAATCTGAGATGATAAACATCTTCAAGTTAACTAAAAATGTGTTTTAAAAACCTCTATTACAGCCGTGTAATTATTTCAAACCTGCCACCAGCGAAAGAACATCCCATAAATTAAAACAATGCCTCTCAGACAAGAGAATCATTTTCATTGTAGGCAGGCGCCTGGAGTTCAACACAGATGTATCTCTGAGTCACGTGACGGAGAGAAAGCAAACTGCAGCCACAAGCAGTGTCACAATCTGAGTGTCGTCCGTGCGGCGTGTACATCCAGAAGGTAAATCCGATAAGTCCCACGCATGGCACAAGGGGCAGGAAATCAATCTCTGTGTAGAAAGGGAATTAGGGGCGGAAAGTTAATTTCAAGTCGGCCTCATGCATCTGTCCATTAATTATGACAGCCTGGATCATTTCCTGTTATTTGGAAACCGAGATGCTCAAATTCCCATCCCAAATGTCGTACGTTCTAAGGATACCTCCCCATCACGCTTTCATCTTGCCATCTGTTTCCAGAAAAGTTATTTTGAATATTTATTTTGGAAGATATGCAGATAAAACCTAAATAAATAACATCCATGAATTCAGTTATTTCATGTGTGTTTTTTCTTCTTGCGTACTGCATTCTTGTTTCATTTGCCTATTTGAACTTAAGACTGATAGATGTAGACACAAGTCATTGAAGCCAAAATAATTTTGAGGTAAAGCCAGGGATGTACAATCAAGTCCCACTAAGTATGTGAACTATGACCTGGGGAATCCGCCTGTGGCAGCAGAGACATGACTGTAACAGTGACATCAAATGATTTTCCCGGCATATTCCATTAACACCCACCCTGTTCTTTTGCACAGTGCCGGACAGACTAAGCTCCCCCAGCACTGCATCTACGAGCCACTCCAAATCGACCGTCCAAGTGGGAGGACCTTGTGGGTTCTTGGCTTGAGGCCTAAGCCCACTTTGGCCATCGCTATTTCACCGCCGGCTCCCATGGATGCAGTGGTAAACAGGAGCGAGAGAGATGCCTCAAAGATGTTCACGCGCCAAATGGATCCAGCCGCCAAACAGAATCTCTGCACCCTCTGACAGGCCGATGCCTTAGACTGCTTACGCAGGTAGACACTTTCAATTTGAAGCGATGTGTATCCCACATATATATAA
This sequence comes from Cyphomyrus plagiostoma, assembly GCA_019775915.2. NCBI lineage: Eukaryota > Metazoa > Chordata > Actinopteri > Osteoglossiformes > Mormyridae > Cyphomyrus > Cyphomyrus plagiostoma. The sequence continues at coordinate 11,606,496 of JABFEA020000044.1, forward strand.
TTTGCCTGGGTAGATTTCTGGATTTATTAGGCTGGCAGGCTCTCCATGGTAGCATTTGGGACCCCTGAATCTACCAGTGCATCCATGCCCATCCAATGCTCTTACTTCAAACAGCTACATTACATAGGATCTCTGAAGTGCCACCTTTCTTGAGTGCAGATGAAATACTCCAGTCCCAAGACAAGGAACTCAGGTCTAGACATCAAACAACAGCACAGGCGTCCTGCCGTGTGGAAAGTTTTATTCCTTTTCAAAACGGTTAGGTCAGACATCTTGGATTGGGCTTGGATTGGTGCATATGAGATCTTCATCAGTGCTGCTTAATTAGCCATTGCTCCAAAAAGGTATCTATGACTAGAATCCAGAGCCTGTGAGAGAGCATGCCCAGATCCCTTTGCTGCTGTGCACCTAATAGTCTGTTTCAATAAGGGCTGCATAGTATTACACCATTGAATCTGTGGTATTCATGTCCTATCCGTGTATCACTTTATATCTGCAGTAAGACCTTGTGAACAATATGGTCTTCTGCCCTTCTCGAGAACATTCTTGGCAACACTCTACTTAAGGCCATGTTTTTAATAATTTCTAAACATATGTCTAATGCATTATAATGTATTCATAAAGCATTATAAACATAGCTATAAATATTTATCAAAAGGCATAACACATTATAGCCATGTGTGTCATGCATTATGAATGCTTTATGAAGCTCTCATCTATAATACACTATCCTCCTGAGACTCAAGGAAAAAAGTGTCCTTCAATTTTAGGTTTTTTGTCTTTGGAGGAAATAAGACATCTTATAATTTTGATTTTTTCAAATTTATTTTTATTTCTAATTTCACAGCATGTTTTCTTTAGTGTACAACAGGAATAAATATGTTTCCTTACATCAGTGGAAAGACAGAGGCAAAAACAAAATGTCCACTACAATGGACATAAATGAATGGGTGGGGTCTCAGGAGGATATAATTGTCTTCATAATGCATTATAATGCTCGGTATAAGCATTAAGGTACTTTGTACTGCATTTACTGCATGTAATGCTTCATGAATGCATTATTATTTGTTATGAATGTGTTTATAAATCACTAAAAACATGGCCTTAATTAGGGTGTTACCACATTCTTCCTGGGTCTTCAGGCCTTCCAAAACCAGGGTCATGAGTTCATTCATCTTTGCCATTGGGCTTAATAATCAGTCTGCTTCCCTACAGAAATAGCGCATGCTGGATGCTTTCGTGCCCTAGGTTGGCGGAGGGGGGCGGGATGGGGTGGTGCAGCTTACAAGGCTCGAGACCTGAATGCTTTTGCAAAGCCTTGTTTTTTTTTTTTTTTCTTTTAAATCACTTTGACCATCACTGTCATTGTGTGATGCTACATGGCTATTTTTGGGCTAAGCCCCTGGTATCCGCTAACCTTAGTACGACCCCCGCTTCAAACCGCTAACTGCTGCATCACCACACACGAGCCATTCCTTCCCATAATGCTACACTTCCGGGGCATAGTGGTGGCTTGGTCACGGCGCTCAGTTGTATTTACATCACCAGGGTCTTTCCACGACTCACACGACACCTCTGTCTGTTAAATATTTCTTCTGGCACATCTCACAGTCTATATTTCGGCAAGATGAGTCCAGAGCCCCCGGGGCTCCAGGGGCGGTAACAGAGCCCGTCTGCCACTGGGTTTGTAATCCCAGTCGCTCATGATAAAGTGAGCCTCGACCCGCCCCTCCGGCTGTTCAGGGGAAAGAGCTGAACTCAGGGGAAACAAAAACCTTGCACCCTCGTTTCCATCAGGATCATTATTATGTGAACACAATCTACACTGTGCACTTTACATAGCATTGTCAAAATAAAAGCAAAGTTAAGAGACCTGCCTTACCTCTGAAAGAATGGGGGGGAATTGAATAAGCAAAATCTACCTTTACTTTTGGTCAGTATTTTCATCGTAACATCTAAAAAGGAAACGGCATTCGAATTGTGTTTCAAAGTGTTTATGCGTTTTCTTCACCGTTTGTGACATATTGACAAATTGCGTTGTATCGTTAATGCACATTTCCTTCGGCGGCGCTGCTCCCAGAGCACGAGATCACAAATGGAATTTGCTCCCTCTCAACAGAGAAACCATTTCCAATAGAGCAGGGTGGTACGGAGGGCAGGGAGCAAAGAGGGAGAGAGTGGAGTTCTGGCATCTCCATTCAATTATTTCAGCAACATGCAGAAATTCACCAACAGAAATGCCTGCACAGAACAAGGTTCGAGACACTCCCAGCAAGACACTAAGGGTAGAGGTGCATCATTAAGTAATATATCAGCATTGGCTAATGTACTGCTAAAAAATATATTAGCATCGACCAATGTATTGTTAAAAATATATCAGCATCTATCCAATCATCAATCTTTGCCAATATTACAACTTTATCAATATTCAAACTTAGCAGCACCAGACACAACTATTGAAATAATGGAGATGATTACACCGGACGATCCTGGGCTCGGAGCCGGTTATTGGTATCAATGATAGTAGAAAAAAATGCATCAGTTATCGATATTGATTAAAATTTCCACATCGGTGCATCACTAGCTAAGGTTCATTTACAGATGCCAGTAGCGGAGCACCACGCAGCCCACAGAGGAGCTGCACACGCCGAGGCAAGCCGCAGGTCAAAGCCAAAGCCCTGGATCTGTGAGGCCAGTGCACAACATCTGAAGCTTCATGCAGGGGTAGTGAACTCCAGTCCTGGGGGGCCGGAGCCCTGTGTAGCTTAGTTCTCTCCCTGTTCCACCATAAATGATTCAGCTCAAGAGCTGTGTGGTAATTAGCACAAGGAGTTGAATCAGGTGTGTTAAATGAGGGGAAACACAAAAATCTGCAGGGCTCCGGCCCTCCAGGACTGGAGTTGACTACCCCTGCACTAGAAGGTAAATATCCAAACAGTGCTGTATAGCCTGATCTCATTACCAACGTGTTCTATGTTTGTCGTTGCAGATAACAGACATAAAATAAAAATACAATAAAATATTGTGGTCAGAAAATAAAGCACGTTTAGGGTCTGAAGTCAGGCCTGACACAGGGTAGGTTTATCTCTCCCTTGGATGAGATAAATCTTGGGTCTACAGTAACTTCTGCCACAGAAGAGCTTAAGGCAAATATCTCCTCTCCCGCAGACTCTTCTCCTGTCCAACAGTATGAGGAGAACTGCCTGTCAACCCTGTTATGGTGGATTGTAAAGAAGCTCTGATTACAAATGACCATATTAAGGAAGCATTACAATCGACTTTTGGGGGATTATTTAAAAACTTAATTTTCTTAATGACAAAGCGGGTTTTCCCCATTCAGACCCTTCTCATACTGCATTTAATTAAACATTAAGGCTGCGTTTCCTAACCTGGTCCTCGGGGAGTGCCAGACTCACAGAGTCCCAGAAAAACGTGGGCTGCTTGGGGGGCACCGAGAACCGGGCAGAAATACTCTGCATCATGAAACTACAACCGGATGGTGTTTAGCTCAGCTGTTTTAGCGTCTGTGCTATTTTCCAGAAGGTTGTGAGTTTGAATTTCGCAACCAGTACATTAATCATATCCAGATTGTAGACATATTATCCGTTTTTTAAATTGTCATGTGAATATAATACAAAAGTTTCATTTAGAGTATAGATCCAAGTAATATAAGACAAAATATAATCAAAATAAACCATCACTGTGGACAAAATCACAGTGCACATACAGGAAAGTCCTTCTGCTCTGTGTAATTCAGAATAATCAGTCTGAGTATTAGGAAACATTATAGGCAAACTACTTTATAAATTTTACTGATGCATGACAAAAAAATCAGAATATCATATACAGTCATGGCCAAAAATATAGGCACCCCTACATATATGTCAGAAAACGCCCAACTTCTCCCAGAAAATTGTTGCAATTACAAATGCTTTGGTACTGTCATATTTATTTCTCTTGTTGGCACTGGAAGACCACAAAAAAGCAGAGGAAAAAATACTAATCTGAGACATTCCACACAAAATGTCAACAATAGCCAGGACAAAATTATTGGCACCTTAATAGAATTGTAAGAAATAATTGTATTTCAAGCATGTCATGCTCCTTCCAACTCACCTGTAGCAATTAACAGGTGCTGGCAATATGGAAATTCCCACTCGCAACCAGTTAAAATGGAGAAATGTTGACTAAATCTTGTTTTTGAGTGTCTGTGTATACTACACTGAGCATTGAGAAAGGAATGAAGTGCAAAGAATTGTCTGAGGATTTGAGAACCAAACTTATAGAAAAGCATGGACAATCCCAAGGGTACAAGTCCATCTCTAGAGATCTTAATGTTCTTGTGTCCACTGTGCGCAACATTGTAAAGAAATTTACAGCCTACGGTACTGTAGCCTCTCTCTCTCTATACGTGGACGAAAGACAAAGAGTGATGAAATGTTACAATTGTTTGATGGTGGATAAATTACCTCGATCAACTTCCAAACCTGCAGGCACAGGGTACAACAGTGTCAGCTCGCACTCTCCGTCGCCATCTGAATGAAACGGGACGCTATGGCAGGATACCCAGGAGGACCTAACAGCTGAAACAGAAACATTAAAAAGCCAGATTGGAGTTTACTAGAACTTACCTCTGGAAGTCACAATCCTTCTGGGAGAATATCCTCTGGACAGATGAGACAAAAATAGAGCTTTTCGGTAAAGCATGTCATTCTACTGTTTACCGAAAACAGAAAGAAGCTTTCAAAGAAAAGAACACGATCCCTACAGTTAAACATGGAGGAGGTTCACTGATGTTCTGGGGTAGCTTTGCTGCTTTAGGCACTGGTACTTTTGACTGCTTGCATGGTATTATGAAATCTGAAGACTACCAAAGAATTCTGGGGCGCAATGTAGGGCCCAGTGTGAAAAAGCTGGGTCTCAGCCGGAGGTCGTGGGTCTTACGGCAGGACAATGACCCAAAGCAAACTTCAAAAAGCACCCAGAAATGGTTTAAGACCCTGGAGAGTTCTGAAGTGGCCAGAAATGAATCCAGATCTAAATCCCATAGAGCACCTGTGGATAAAAGGACAGCAACTGGGAGAAGGAACCCTTCACATCTGAGAGACCTGGAGCAGCTGGCAAAGGAACAGTGGTCCAAAATTCCAGTAAAGAGATGTAAAAGACTCATTGATTGTTACAGAAAGTGATTAAAATCAGTTTTGAATTTCTTCCAAAGGGTCTGTTACCAAATTGAGAATGCCAATAATTTTGTCCAGGCGATTTTTGATGTTGTGTGTGTAATGTCTCAGATTCATTTTTTTCCTCTGCTTTTTTGTGGTCTTCCAGTTCCAACAAGAGAAATTAATATGACAATACTAAAGCATTTGTAATTTCAACAACTTTCTGGGAGAAGTACATAAGAAATTTACAAACGAGAGGAGGTCTTTCAGTTGACACTTTCAATTTGAAGTGATGTATCCCACATATATTTATGTTGATGTCAGAAAATGCACCACTACTCCCAGAGAGTTGTTGAAACTTTGGCCATGACTGTACTTCCTGTTCAAAGTCAGTGTCTGCACATGCTTTTCGATGCCAGAGTAAAACGTACTTCAGTTCTACGCAGGACCTCTGATCGAGGCACAGCTGCAAATGCAATAAACATTAGCTATGGCATTAGCTGCACGTTTGATGGGGTTAACTTTTAAAGCAAATTAAGTCAACCACTAATTACTATGCATAAAAGGAAATATCATTCAAAATAACAGCCCAATTACAGGCCAATTAAGATGTAAGTAGGGGTGGTAATTAAAAGGAGCCCTCCAAACTGAGTTTCAGGCTGAGCTCACTCCCTGACTTGAATTCCATTTCTCTCACCACCCATCCCTGCAGGGAGATGTTTCACTTCACCTCTGCTCCCCTCTGACTTAATGAGCATCCTTCCCTAAACCTATTAACTTTCCTAGCCCCAAATATATATTTTTAGGGGTCCAAACATCAGTGGTGTGGGAACTCTGTTCTTTTCTTGGTTGATTTTTGCTCTGTTAGCTGAGGATGCCATGTGACACTTGGCCAGTGACTAAAGTTGCTACATGAACGTGGCTTCCAGATGTGAAACAGAAGGAGATGCAGAGGACCCTCTGCTTCTTCAGGTCGGCCTGTCAATGGCGTGTCTGTGACCCATTTAGTGAGAATCGCCGAGCTCACAGAGACCCAGATGGAAGGCCAAGATGACACGGCAGAGAGGGTGGTCTAAACCGGAAAGGCACAGAGAGATGGGCACAAGGGAGAGAAGAATGGAACTTTGGGTGCCCTGGTCTAATTCTAAAACGTTTTAAGGTGGGGGGAATAACAGAGATACAGATCAAGATTCATATGGAGGAGGCCAACCTATTCATTAGCCAGCCTTGAATCTGTGAGTGACAGGGGAAGGGGGCCAATCATATTTCAGCTTCGGCCAGTACCCCTGTGGCCCGACCCTGTAGGTTCCCAGTATTGATTGGTTCTCTATAGGCACATTCAGACCAAAGTTCTGGCACCTGGTCCGTCACTTCTGTATGTTGCTTTCACACCGTACAACATAATTTGGACTGTTATGTTAAATCAGCAATGGAGACACAAAAAGCTCATAGGTTAAACTTCACACATAATTCGAAACTACATCACCAGCCCAAAACAATGGAGAATAATTTGTTAAATTATTTGTTACTTGTTAGTTATTGGGGGGGGGGAGTGATAGTGACCTAAATGGGACACATTTTATTCATACAAACTGCAACATGTTTGTATATCATTATTAAATCTGGCTGGCAGATTGATTTTTTTGTTTTGTGCAACGTATTCTACTAATTAGCACTGGCAAGTTTCACCGCCAGCACTGGTGATATTAGGCAAAAGTATACTGGTTATCGATCAAATTTTCCTGATGTAGAAATATGGAGATGCAAGCAAAAAAAATATATTCATTAAATGTAACTGAATTATAGAAATAATTCCACCTGTTCAATTTTTGCTCTGCTAATTAAATAGCAAGTTAGCGCCGGTGCTTGTGACCAACCAATCATCGTGTTATCACTGTAATCACCTCCCTAGTAGTTTGTGAAAATTCCGAGTCAAGAGTAGGTATTAAAAAGGACTCTGGAACTACAACCAGGCCAGGTTCCTGCAGTGGGAACACGGAGCAGAAGCTAGTTCTGGTTCCAGAAAAAATGTTCCGTCGGTATGAAAACGCTTCAACTCAACACTGTCGCAGTCTCAGTGGAAAAAACATAGTTCATTCACACTTAACAGGAGAAGATAATGGAAATTGACCTTTTAATGGTGAGGTGCCTTTCTCGGGATTATGGAGATTTTAGGTTGTCATAACTTGGCACAATATACTTCAATCAGGTTTGACTCTTCTGCTCAACCAGCTTATCTGGTGCTGAACCAATAAATATAGAGGTACAATATAGGGGAGTGGCTTCTGACAGCATATGAGCAGTCAATACACCTCAGATATATGAGCTCTGGAAAATATTAAGAGATCACAGCAACATTTTTCATTTTAATAGTTTCTCAATTTATGGATGTGCATCTGTGTAAAATATACATATTTTGCAAACTCCAGCCTGGCTCTTCTCTGCTTCTCATTGATAAAGAGCTTCTTCCTTGCTTTATGGGTCTTCAGTCCTGCTTCTAGGAGCCTGTTATGAACTGTCCTAGCAGTGCATTTCACACCACTTAATGTCTCCCATTCTTTTTGAAGGTCACTTGATGTCATGAGGCACTATTGGGAAAGTTGACAGTCATCTCTGGCCTTAGAAAGTTTCTTCCGCCCTTTACCTGGCTGGTTTGCGGTCACTGCCAGTGTCTCTTGCTTCACATTGTTCCTGTGTACTATGGTTTTAGAAATTCTGAGCCGGGAAGCTGCCTGCCTTGCAGTGTAGCCAGGATTAAACCAGGATTTAACAACACAGATTCTTAATAAAATACGGAGTGGTCACTTCATTTTTTCAAGACCTGTATATAAAAAAAACACAAATACTGCACTGCAAAAGCAGTTAAACAAGATGAACTAAGAATCCTACTTAAGAAATATGTGCTACCCTACAGAACGGTGCTGGTTCATGTCTGTTTCACTGGTGTCATAACGGACCTCTGGAACACAAAGACTAGCTAGATGGAGGTGCGCTATGAGAGGACAAACTGTGCACCGTTTATGATGGTGTGTTACCCTATTTTTGGTATAAGTCCTGCAGGTCACTCCCTCAATGTTACAGACCTCCACCTCACAACAGTGGCTCCGATCCACCAATGTATCATCAAAAACCTGGCGAAGTCGTGATGTGAAAGATGACAGCCTTGACTAAAACAGACATGACAGGCACGTGGGCAATGTGACTTCATCTTAGAGGGACGCACTATTCACCTGCCGCTGGGCAAACCCGCCGTCGTGAACACTGGAGACAGGTTATTTGACTTAGGCTCTCGATCTGTGGAAGTCAGCCAATACAAAAGCGGCATTATTCACAACGCAAATACCAAAGAGCACTTTCAATAAGATTCCGTGAAGGTTGAAAGATCAGCTTGTGTACTTTCTCTTAAAAGATATTACAATGGCTGTTGGGTCGATTCCGATTTTCCAGTTCAACGGCCAAATAATAAAACGTTATCAGTTAGGCATTAGCCAGCCCCAATACATGCTCTTATCATCTCCGTAGCCTTCCCTCTGTGGCTGGGTTATTGAAAGTGAGTATCATTCACGACGGAGACCCAAAAAGCCATTACACGCAATGAAAGCTAAGTATCAAGCACAATATTTTTTCGCAACAATTGGCACAATAGAAAACTCTCGCCTAGAGGAATAACTAAACTTCTCCACCCCTCAGAAACCATATTAAATATTTAATCCACGCTAACATGACAGATGTGACACAAATATGTAGAGAATGAGTAGTGGCAGTGGAGAATGCAGCGATGAAGAGTAAACCTTCCGCCAGCTGGGGGGCCAGCCTTGGGACAATGCTACAAGCAGAAATTCACAATAATTTAAGTTTAAAATAAAATGAAAGAACACAGACCCCTCCAAAGAAGATGATCTGCACCCATATGGGGTTTCTCAGGGTAACCCTCAGAATACATTGCCTTAATACCTTTCTTTGAAAACAATATTTTTCACAGAAAATATTATTTTTAGATGGTGTATCTGTAGAAATCAGCATTGAACAAATATGATTCTTAAGCATTCCCGGTATCTTCCAGAATGAACAGATACGATATAATTACAAAAGTGTATTAGATTGGAAAACAAATACTAAACATTCCCTTATTTTCATTTATCAAATAAAAAGTTCTGATACACCATCCAGAATAATCAATACACAAGTGCAAGTCTAGCTGGTTCAAGAACATAAATAGGCACCGAATTCTGCTTGACCAGACAAGTTCTTCAAAAGTAACTGCAATCCAAGTTCCGTTAAAAAATGGAAACATGTCAAAACTGCAACAGAACCTGCTCATCATGACCCAGTGACAGCTCTGACTGCAATTCAATGTCTTTAGACATTTAAGAGCTCAGTACATTTACTGGCTTCCATCCACAGTAAAATCTGTACAACCCAACGAGGATATTTGAAAAGAAAGAGCTCGCTACTCACACACGTGGTTGGAACTGCAAATCGGACATGAAAAAGATCCAAGCAGGGTTGACCTAAGGCATATGTGAACTAAGTGGCTGCTTAGAGCCCAGCGACCACTAGGGGGGCCCTATTTCATCACCCTGTTAGTACGGAAAGGAAGATGACAAATGACAACTAGGTTAATCAAATTTTGTTTAGGCCCACAAAACGGGTTGGGCCGGCTCTGGATCTAAGCTACTGTAGGTGTTTCCTTCTAGAGACAACAGAATGTATGAACCAAGGCCTACTCAGGCTTCTCTCTAGCTTTTCAAAAGTATTAGCAACTGTACTGGAATTTTCCTAGCCACACATAAAACGTATTAATCACAAAATCATTTTCATGCTGAAAAACTGGGACTGCTTCTACGGGTGCAGAAGTTGTCTACTAGTCTGTAGACAAGTAGTCTGGCCATTGTCCAGCAATGTTTCCACTGGCAGAATGCATTTTTAGTGCATGTTTTTTTCTTCTTTACATACAAATTTCCTCAATGCACCCTTTAAGTAATTAATCTAGAGCAGGTTTATTCAAATCATGCTCCTCAAGGTCCGAACCCTGCCAATTTCCCAGCCTTCCTTTACCTGTGAGCTGGGTGTGAAGCCTCTGACCAATCAGAATCAGTAATTAATAAACTAACTACCAGGGAGAACTGAAAACAAGGCCTGGATTTGGAATCAAGGTCTAGATCTGAAGAGCCCTAAGCTAGAGAGACCACATATACCACAGGTGTCAGACTCCAGTCCTGGGGGGCCGGAGCCCTGCATGTGTTTGGGTTTCCCCTCGTTTAACACACCTGATTCAACTTCTTGTGATAATTACTACATAGCTGTTTGGCTGAATTACTTGTGGTGGAACAAGGAAAGAACTAAGCTACACAGGGTTCCGGCCCCCCAGGACTGCAGTTTGACACCCCTGACATATACTGTAGCATCAATAGATTGGTATCAAATCTATACTGTATGGATTGAAATGTTATATTATGCACCCTTTGGCTCCAAATCACCCTCTGAAGTATGCCAACCCGCTGAATGGTGAGCGGTATCTGGTTTCTCAGTGATTCCCATAGGTGCTTCATCATACAGTCATGGAATGATTGTTTAAGAGAGTAACATTGTTTTAGAATAACAGTGCACTGGATTAAGAGCATGGCTGTACTTTCTGGATTCCTGATCCTCCACAATAGAAAGGGGTTGGAAATTGCTGGCAGTTATCTAATTCCTATTGTGCCTTGTTTTTCTGACGGTCTCCGGCTTAAAGCAGTTTATAAAGATCAAAAAATGTATGGACAAATATAAACAAACAAATATTTATTTATGCTGTGAATTTATTCATTAGTTCATTTAAGTTGATTTTTTTATACTTAGGTATACAGGACATTTATTTATCTAAGTCACGTTTAGTCCTCCATAGTCTGTCTTTTCTCTTCAGATTCTGCACAGCCTCAGCAATGAAACTCATTTACATAAGCTTCAACTTTCAAGCTCAAGGAGATTCGAATATATAGTTCAAATAGTTTGGATACTGAAATCTGATTGGATTTTTTTTTTTTAATCATTGTTTTAGAACATAAGAACTATACAAACGAGAGGAGGCAATTCGGCCCATCAAGCTCGCTTGGGGAGAACTTAACTATACTGCACTTTAGTGCATAATACGTTCTTTTAAAAAAGCATGTCTTACAGCCAAGTCATTTGGCGACGATTCATCACTAGTTTACTCTCGCTTGTCCAAGTTACGTGGTATTAGAATGTTTGAAGAACTTGGGAAAATAAACCTCTTATCACCAAAACATACTTAGTAACACACACACACAAAACTGCCCTGGACAGCACTGCGAGTGTGATCTTTGCCAGCATGGCAAAGTGGTTGAGAAATTAACTGGTTGAGAAATAAATTCCCCACATTTGCCTTTGGCAACGTGGCAAATGACTAGCAAAAACCAAGCCTACTATGACAGCACCACAGTAATACCTAACTACAGTGTTTCCTATCACAATGGACTGATTGTATCAAAATCAGAACGCACACCTCTAAAATGCTCAGCACATCCTTGCTTCGATTTGAAGGAGGACTCCTGCATTCTAACAAGGTGCACATGAAAGTCTGCGCCCACAGAAAATCTCGCCCAACTCCAAGGGAAATAAATGTTTCCATTCTTATGCCCTCACGGTGCACAAATGGGAAAATAACATGCTGTAAGAAGCACTAGCAATAGGCGAATTTTGCACCCAACACACGTAACATTGCTACTCCACTGTTTTCATGTCGTATATGTTTAGGGTTTGGCTATATCTTAGGCGGCATGAAAGAGCCATATCAGAGATGGCCTCGACGTGGTGAATCACCAGAGCTGAGATTGGTGAAGGAGAAAGAGAGAGTATAACGCGAGCCCTCATTAAAATCATTTTGGTTCGCTTGGCCGGAATTACGTTGTTGCACTCAACTCTTCGCCAGCCTGCGGTGATTCGATCACCGTTAAAAGTTGTCAGCTGGGTGTCATTCAAATGTTAATTTTTGTCTTACCCCTAGCCTGCCTTTGTCATACCCTTGCCAAAGTGTGTAGAGGACAGGCGGTACAGGATTAACATTATCGTGACGACGTTGCCAAGTGCCCATTTTAAATTGATGACTGCGGAAAGCCCGCACCTGGCAGGAAGACACTGAAACATTCAATTGAGCAGGAGTGTCTGAATTACTGCCTGTTTTTAATAAGGTCTCTGAACGTTGGAAAAAATAAAGCATAACAAATCTTAACATGTGCCGTCATAAAAATATGTCCAGATGAAATATGCGTGGCGTGTTTCGGTTTATTTATTTTACTTCTGGCTGCAGCACAAATCAATGTAATGGACACCAGGCAAGATTACTGTGGTAGGAAATTAATAAACCACCATATTTGGCGATGCCAACATAATCGCGTGAAAAGAGGGTGCAGGGACACTCGGATATTACCCTTTCAGGAAACAGCCCGACCGACAATGTCCCGAGGGAAGGAGCTTTGCATCGTGAGGCTGGGCTAATTGATCAGAGAGCCCCAGGAATCCAGTCCAGTCCCAACACACCATTTGCACTGACCCAGCTCCAGTGTTTGTTCCCAAGTAATGGGAACCGTAATGGCGTTTTTCCACTAGCATACAGGACCTGAGCCGTACCGGCAAGAGAGACTAGTTAAAGGGTGGTTCAAGCTCGCTTCAGATTTTCTCTGCAGAAGGGTCGGCTTGGTAAAGGCATTGGGTTTAGGGAGCGACAGAGACGCTTACTTACTGTTCACACTGTGTACATCATGATTTACTATGTACATTTTTTTTCTATTGTTTCATGCTGTGTTCATTTCCGCTGGTATGTCAGTGTACGTTAGCATCAATCGCTTGTGGAATTAGCATTCGCTTGTGTAAATTTGCATTACGAATCCATTCCATTTAGCCATTCTACGGTACTGTGGAAGGTACGGTTTTTAAGTAGAAAGTTGGAAATTTTCATGTTCCGAGTTATCGGGAATGCATTAATACATCGCGATGTGCGATTCCACTGATAATGAATAATGTACAGAATATGCATTTTTTTTCTTCAGATAATTCATACATATCGATGCAGAACATTGGTATCTCCCTGTATTTTGGCCTATCAAGTGGTGGTGACGCAACCAGCTCAGTTTGGTCACGCTTTCGACCCTGATAGTAAGTAGAGCTGTAATACTCGGTTCCTTTTTAGCATTCGGCTCCCTCTGAGTCACTCACTAAACTGATCCGGGTGTGCGACTCACTTGAGTCAGTATTGCCAAATCGCCAGCTGAAACGTTTGTTTTTCATAGAAGAAAGTAAACGTGGCTTGTGATGTGAATGAATACACTTCGATATAAATGACAAAGTACTAAGATGAGTGGCAAATATTTATTTTTCAAGTGGCACACACCAAAAAGGAATCATACAAAATGACAACAAATGAAAGAAAAATGCAAAGTGTACTAATTGCTTATAGCCAAAACGCAAAACATAAGATGTTAAATATAAAAACAGTAACCAAATGGAGAAAAACAGCTAACTGTGCAAATCGCCCAGTCAGCACAATGCGTCGGCGGTACGTCGCTGATACGTGTTTTTAAGGTCGGTATTTAGTAGCATTTCAGTCGTTTGCACATTGGCACTTGCGATATCGTTGCTGTAGCCTGGAGTTCTTGTGTGCTTCGGGGGTTAAGAGTATGGAATATGTTGTCCAGTAGATCGCACTCAAACATCATCACTGTATGGGTAAACCGTGGGCCAGCAGTGACGCGCAGAAGAGGGAGATTTTAGTACTTAGCCAATAGCTGTGCCAGAGATTTGCTGTATGTGTGTTGTTGTTAAATAAATGTTGCTGGAGTTAATTCAAGGTTGTGATGAATTATTCATTTCAAGACAAAACAGCACTATATGTAGCGCCTCCGTAACAGCTCCGTCCAGGCGATGTAATCGCGACGTTTTCCGTCTAAACAGCGATTTAATTAAACGCGACGTCTAGGCTAAATTCCGCAATCCATTTTATTAGCCTACGCGATCATTTCCCGACCCTGTTATACTATACTACGCGATGATTCCCTGACCCTCGTATTATCCTACGATTGCCAATGATTATTAAAACGTTTGCTTTAGTGTCGAACGCGTATCGATACTAATATTTTATTTGTAATATATATATATATATATATATATATATAAATAAAATAAAGGTGCTAGTTACGAGTTTTTATTTAAAAAAAAAAAACATTAAATGCACACACAACATATAAAATGCACAAGTTACAAAAAAAATACATAAGAATAAAAATACTGAAAGAAAAGAACTATCGGACACGCCTGGTCAGCCTTTCACGAGTCACTCTTTGACGGTTGTTTCAGCTTCAGCCTCATTTGGACTAGACACCAGTGTGTTTCGTATTGCAGACTCTAAAAAACAGTAAGGTCAACAATAGAGAATACAGCATTAAATATTTAGACATACATCAAGACAGATGTAGATGTAGATTTGTTTTCAACTTACGTGTGCATTTACTTAGTATAAATTGCCCTGTGGGTAACGAAATTCTCGAAGGAACATCTGGAAGAACAAGACAGTAATAAATTACTCTAAGTGATCACAATTACTATCTTGTATTATATTGAAACCTGAAAAGCACAATTATAATTTTCAGTATGCGCATGTATTTTGAGAGTGATCTTGCGCCATAGTAATACAACTCAAATTAATAGCAACATACAAACACACCACAAAAGGTCGAGCATGGTAACGTTAGCCATAGATGTTAAAATAATTAAAGTGCGATAAGAAGTTTGTAACAATAAATAATTAATCAAATCTGAAACTATTTAAGAAAGAAATGATTTTCAACCTACCTTTCCAACCAAGCTTACGCGATGGAAAAGACTTCTTTTTTTCTTGTCTGATTTAACAGGGAACAGATTCTCTTTTAAAACCACGTTTCTCAACCACTGAAGAGCCACAAAGGCTACAGATTGGGTCGCGAATTTAAAATCGAGACTGGCTATTGGTCCGTATAGGGCCGCCAGCACCACGTTTTAAATCTAACCATGATGCATTGCGTCAGGACCAGAATGCATTATTTTAAGACAGCCCTGTAAATCCAAGACACAGTGTGTGTATTGTGGATTAACGCTTTCAAACGAGGGTCTAAAACCATCAAAACTCAAGGGGGCTTATCGAAACAAAGCACCCAAAACTTATTGGAAAACCACTGGAGTACTTTCAGCGAGAACATGATGGACTACAACTGCAGAAGCAGACCATTGTCTCCCTAACAACACACACTTAAGAACAGTTGCATGTATAGCCATCTGACATTGCCAAGTCTTCACCCACAGTGGGACATCTCTCACTAGATCCCCAAACAAGTGTGCACTCTTATTTAAAATACTGTCATATAAACAGGATATCAAATAAACATTATCGATAACAACAAAAAACATTTAGCAATGGCCAGTATACAAAATAGTTATGTAAATCATACCATACCCTAATATGACAAGTAAATAATACATTAAATAATATTATTATAGTAATATTACTTTGAGGCAAACAAACCGCCTTTTCTAAACAAGATCCGACGTGATGCGTAGTTTTTACTCATGGCTGTGTGCGATCCGGGTGCGCTAACCCGCTGGGGTGAGTGTTCCGAACCAGCTACATGATTCCAGTTGTAGAGGGAACTAATTCACTCATGGCTGTGTGAGATCCGGGTGCGTACGAAGTTTTAGCAGTTATACTTATTTCTATAGCTGTATTGATCTTGTAATGAGTTTAAAATGATTATAAGAGGTATGTACGTGATGGGCTTTATAGTTTAGTCATGGG
>JABFEA020000044.1:11626526-11639303 GCA_019775915.2 Cyphomyrus plagiostoma
CCCCCCCCCCCCCCCCCCCCCCCCCCCCCCCCCCCCCCCCCCCCCCCCCCCCCCCCCCCCCCCCCCAATACACTTAATAGATCAACAGTGACGTTACCAAAACAAAGTCTTCCGCCCTCCAGCTTCAGTCCTTGTTTAGTTTTCTCCTTGAGGAGAGATTGCGAGGGGGAGATTGAAAGTGTCCCTTCAGTCCAAGAGCAGGGCCCCTTCACTCACTGCAGGGGTTTTCTGATGCACCTCCACACGCAATAATCGATCCTGACCTCTAACAAAGAGCACTGCATGACAGGATAGCAGATTAAGCTGATATACACCTTCTCATCATGTCCCTTTGCGTGCGTGTGCGTTTGTGTGTGTGTGGTCCAAGAATACCTTACCTTGTGGGGACCAAATGTCCCCAACAACATGATTAATACCCGCTCTTTTACTTTACGGGGACCAGTTTCTTGGTCCCCATATGAAAAAAACTCATTTAATAAAAATCTATGACTGTAATTAAAAAACTAAAAATGCAAAAACTTGTATTTTGTTTGGTTACTTATGGTTAGGGATAGGTAGGGGTTAAGGTTGTCATAGTTAGCATTAGCGTTTCTCATATAAATGAATGATTACAAGACTGTGTGTGTGTGTGTACATGTGTCTATTTGTACAGGTGTCTGTTTGTGTGTGTGTCTATATATGTATGAACGTGTGTCTTTGCCTACATATACACGTTTGTATATCTACAAATGTATGTACGTGTGTGTGGTTGCTTGTGCGTGCCTGCATGTGTTTACATATGTACGTGTGTGTGTGTGCATCCCCGCGTGTCTACATGCGTGCGTGTGTGCATCCCCATGTGTCTACATGCGTGCATGTGTGTGTTTCTGGCATCTCTCCAAGGTTCATGAAACGCCTTTCCAGACCTTTAATGTGCCACATTGTTAATAATAGATGCAAGACCCACTCGAGATCCTCTGAAGGCCCAAGAGGGTGGAACTAAGCCTCCAGAGATCAGTGTGTGCTGTGACGCGCTCAGGGCCACAGGACAATCCCACAGGTGCAGGCCGCCCTTCGATGCCCACAGCGCCGCTTCAGGAGATTCCATCGGGAGACAGAATAAGCACCATGCAACCCCATAAATCCCCCCCAGGCAGGTGGTTACAGGAAGAGCAAAAATACCAGTAGAGAGTTTGGACTAAATGGACGAAGTTCAAAATAAGGTTTGGCCTGTCAGCAGAAACTAACATCTAACAAGTCCTTAATTTATACTGGCCTGCAACCAGCTTGACTGTGTCTTCATCCACAAGGTCCCCAAGACGAGCCAAAGCCTGGACAAATCGGGTGCTCTTGCAGGGCATGGTCACAAATTGTCAGCCAATATCTCAAGGTATAAACAAGGATAATCTCATTTCCGCGCCTTTCTTCAATGCCGTGAATGCTGTCTGCCAAGTTGTTCATACATTTGATACACATGTTTAATATATATACTTTTGTTTCCTCCAGCAGCCTGAAAAAGAAAGGCAACATAAGGCATGGCTGCATTTTGGAGCAGAACCAAGTTAATAGGGAATATTCCGAAATCCATTTGGCTTTGGATCAAATAATCTTCATTGGCCGGCTGCTCCAGAGCAGTGAATAACAGATTGAAAACAAAAAAAAATGTATATATAAATATATACTCCAAGATGGGAAATGTTTTCTTAGATTTCAGTACAGGAAAGTTTCTTTAATGCGATACAATAATAATATAATTTTAATTGTCAGGGACAAGGCTCTTATAACTAGACATTTAATCACTACTGTAAGGGGATTTGGCAAAGGACATGCCTGTAGACATGTTTGATTTCCATCCATCCATCCATCCATCCATCCATCCATCCATCCATCCCATCAACCTGAACAAGATGCAAGTCCACTGCAGGGAACACAGACTTTGACAACTGGATCTACAAGTTTACAGCAGTTTTTAAAATGCTAACTGGAGAACAGTGTCATTTCTGAGTGAAAACACACGCAGTAATTGCACTGCATACCTGACAGATACACAGAAATGGAATATGCAAGGAATGAGCCAGAGAAATAACATTGTTTTGGGAGGACGTGAGAAAGATGTTAATGTGGGAACCACACTGGACGGCTGCGCTCTCACCTCCCGAAGTGCCGCGTGGACAATTCATGACAAGGAAAATTAGTGTCTTCATCCAAATTTAAAATTCAGAACGGAGGCGGACCATGGTGAGAAAATAAAAGTCTTAGTCAGTGAAATCTGTGCGTTAAAAAAAAGAGAGAGAGAGACTGAAGTATATAGAGAGTGACTGTACTCCTATGATAAGGCCCTTCTCTGGGATTCGGAACACCGTGTACCTTGTGCTGTGCCCCATAACATCTGGCCAGTTTTCGGCACCTTCTTGGATCCTTATGTCGTATTTTCCGTCTCCAAGGCATATTAAAAATCAGGCTTCAAAATCTTCTTTAGGAAATAAGTCTCAAAAGGCAACGACGTGTGGAATCTGCCTTCTGCTAACGAAGCGCACCAGCCCAGCTATGCAGCTATCGCAATGCTCAGTGTTCACTATACGCCAGATAAGGGCATAATCCTAGCCTACTAGCCAAGAGTGCCTTCCCTAATGTTGGCTGCCAAGCCCTGTAACTAACCTCCATTATAATGAGCAAATGGCTGTTTTCCCTTCTGTTTCCACTTCATAATGCAGTAAATGAGACTAGAGGAGAACAGCAGCACCATGCTGGGTTTGGGTAAAAATATGTTTCGCATCACAGCTTACATGTAAGCTAACAAATGGATTCCAGCTGGTCCTAGTTGGACCCATAGCCTGGAAATGGTGTTTATATGGCGAGCTGGGTGGAGCTAAGGAAGGTGGATGTTGGGGAAGACCTGATGAAGCAGGGGTGGCTGCATCTCAACTGCTGGTCTGCCTCGAACAAAGCTATGATTCCATCTGATTTTGGACATTTCATGTCTGGAGCCTTTCAGTGTAAAAGCCTTAAAGGGACCCTGGCTCCATTTGGGTTTCCATTTTGTTTTTGACATTGATTTTTCTACTGGGTCCTTGTGGCAAACTGCTGTCATATACCTGCCAGAATAGTATTACATCACTTTCGTCAGATGTAAAATACCCTTCTATTTACGAAGACGGGAATGCCGGCAAAAGCATGTGATCGTATGGTTGGATAGGCACGGAGAATAACTGAAGGAAAAAAAAAAATGTAAAAATCAAGGCCCAGAGAAATCGAGTTGATATATAGTCTAAAATGAAAGTGGTCTTGATTAAAGAAAACATTTTTCTCTATGGGACTGGAGTCAAATTCATTTTTTGGAGCGAATCTACAAGCTGAGTCACTAACATCCAAGAGCATTGTACATTATACCCAACACTGGTTGGCTATTCATTATATTTGGTCTAATTAGGAGCAGTGTGGAAAACAGGAGATAAGTGAAACGTGTTTGATGTAGCAGTCTAGAACGTTATTCAGTTCTGGTGAGCTGAAGCTCATTAAAATGCTAATTTTTTTCTCCCACTTTTGGGCAATTTCCACCTTTGTGGAGTTCCAATGGAATGCAAACTACAGCGCCACACAATTAAAGGTAAGAGTGTTTTGAACTCCATTCGGGGTATTCACAGCATGCTAACAGTGGGGATAAAGCATGTTAAAACAGTCAAAGGGGGTGTATTGGATACTTAAGACTACTTTACCCTTATAGGTACCTATTCATGTCTGATATGGGGGTCATTTTAAAGAAGGGTTACACTAGCTCCCAATGAATCCAGAAAACCTGAGGATGTTACACAACCGACGATCCATGTTTTTGCTCCCTCCCAGCTCTGGGTAGCAAAAACGTGGACTGTTTATGGGTCCCCAAGGACTGGACTGGGAAACACTGCTCTATATTTCTCTGAATGCAAAACTCAAACTATTACTTATCACACAACTGAATTCCCTCTGTTCATGGGATTGAATTTAAATGATAAACACAATTTACAATTTAATACCTGTAAATTAACTATTAAACCATACACGTTTATGGTGTATTTTTACTTAAACGTTACCTATTATGGTAGAGCATCACATAACTCTGCAGCTTTTAGAAGAGACACGTACCTCAACACTACACACACCCTGTCTCCCATAATTTCTCAACAGAAGACTCAATTTTTAATGAACCTCCAGGAAATAGAGACAGGTTGGGTACAGTGCAAAATTTACTAGGGCAGTCAAGCGACACATCAATCTCAATTTCTTGTATAAGCAACATTAGCTATACTATAGAGTCCATAACCTGGGGGGGGGGGGGTCATCATTTACAGCTACAGCCCTGCAGAGAAGCAAGAGGTTTCATGTCTGGGACTATTTTTCTTCATTTTTTCCCCACCATTTATTTTAAACACTGAGAATTAGAGAACACCAAACAGAAAGGGGAGATGACATTGTATGTACATTTGCCAATATTCTCTGTCATGCGCTGCAGAAACCCATTACATCTGAAGCACATTTCTGGGGATTGTGGTATCTGGGAGACGCTGACGACAATGACAGCGATGTGAGTTTTACAAACTCTGAGGCAACAAAATGAAAGTATCGCGGCTCTTTGTTCCTCACAAAGCAAAACGCCTTCCGAGTTCGGAGACACTGGCTCCTAATCTTTTCTATTAATCTCTCTCGTGAATTCATAACAAAGATCTTCCTGTGCAAAAATTTCAGAACGTTCCTCACCAAAGAGTAGAAATATTTACAGTCCCTAACATACCTTGAAATATAGTCAGACTGAGTACCCCTCAATAAGCATAACTAAATATGTCCATTTTAAGTACAAGGACATACATATGTCTACTTTAAAGTGTAAGCTCCCCAAATTCACCAAGCCCTCCCACGTTGCAAATGGTCAAATCAGCTATAAATGTCTTTCATATTAGAGGGAGCACGAGTATCAGCGAGTTAATGTCACATTTACATAGGGCTTTTCAAGACACCGAAAACACTTTACTGAACCAATGAGGAGCCACCTCAGCCACCCCCACTGCGTAGCCCCCACCTGGATGATGTGACGGCAGCCATCCTGCACCAATACACTCACCACACAGTAGCTAAGGTGGTGGTGGTGGTAAGGGCTGGGGCAGGAGAGAATTCACCAGTTAGATAGTTAAATGGCAGCTCTATAATAGAAAGTGATCATGGTAAGGCACTCCGTGAAATATCTTTATCAAAACCATTTGTTTGGTCATTTATATGCACACTTATTCAACCAGTGTATATTTTCAAATGTTTTTTTTTAAATGAAAATCAATCTCCCTCACAATAAATGTTCAGGAAAGACAGAAAGCATTTCTCCTTTTTAACAGGGATTCTGAAGGTAGCTTGCAGGACTGTAACCATGTTGCAGCAATGCACTTTAATGAACAATAGGAACACGTTCATCCCGACATCAATTCAATGTCTAATTACAGAGCTTCAAGCCGTTTAAAGGCAGGGAAATGGAAACTGCAGCCTCCCTCTTGTGAAAGCAACACATGAAATGAAAAATCTGGTACAGAGAGAAGTTGCAGTACAGGCCATAGTGTGACTATGGTTATGTAACCAAGGGGACTGTGGATCCATTTAACAGCATTGCTGGAGCACAATGGGAATCACCAGTCATTATTATCACAAGGTGTTTTAATAACCTCTGGGAATATCAGCGAGCATCACTAATATTCATTATGCAGATAAGTCTCTGACCAGAGGGTAGGTGGACGACCTTGACCACTATACTAGTACCAAAAACCGAAGAGTTGCTGTTTGTTTATGCCGTAGGGATGTGAAAGGAACCATTTAAATTCAGACCAAGAGCCAGCAAAGTAGCATTGTTATAAATAAACTGCCAATCAACTCTGGTATTACTGCTATTATAAATAAGTAAAAATTTATATGAAACAACGGAAACAATGTTGAAATACATAGAGACTAACTTCTGTGTCCTAATCGATTAATTCAACAAACAGTCCCAGACACTAGTGTTCATATAGCTAAACATACACTATTTGTGTGTAATGTAATTGCAAAATGTAAACCCTTTCCTGTTCCCGTTTATCTATAATATTAAATGTAACATACAGGCAGTCCCCAGGTTATGAACGAGATCCATTCCCTAGGTCTGTATTCAAGTCCTGCTGTGGAACGTCTGAAGCCAAGCAATGTTTTCATGAGCGTCACAAATTAGTGCGTGCCTTTGTTATTACAAACCCTTGCATTTAACCTGAATGTTTTCCACAATAGACTTCATGGTAATCCAACTACGAGTTGTCCATAAGTCAGACACTCTTAGCCCGGGGACCGCCTGTTAAATAATTCAACGATTCAATTGTAGTGCCCATGCAAGTGACTTTGGGGAACATACCAGGTTTGAGAAGATCTGGGAGTCACCTCTCAGTAGAGTGATGTTCCGTATTCCAGCAGCCAGCCAAAGCACGCTCTTCTGGAGTTGTCATTGTGTCAGGGAACTGAGAAGCAAGAGGCAACACTCAGACTTAATATTTGGGCATCGCCAGTAGTTGAATTCTAATACGCTAACCCACATCCTGGGTTTTTTTCAGGTCGCACTTTGCTTGATATTGTTTAATTAAACGTCACATTTAGTCCATGAACTGTCAGATGCTAAAGGGCATAAATGCATTGAAAGCAATTATACTTACTAAGAAATGAGTATTTTACTCTGGTGGTGTTTTGATGTTTGATGGCATTTGTGTCTAAATGATTTCATTGCTAATTGATTGGCTTCTCATTATGTTGTTGCTGCATGAAAGACACAGTGGGATGATGGTGTGGGAAGGTGTCTTTCCATCATACATACATAAGATCAAAGTGAACAAACGTGTTAAGTGCACATTCACACAGCCGTCGGATACTAGCCGATAAAAATCACAGCTTTTTTTGTAAAAGTAAATTTTTATTTCGCCAAGCCGTCCTTCCTGTGCCACGCTCGCCATCTGGAACATATTTACGACAGCGCGAATCTGTGTTTGTAATTAATCAGCTCACCCCTCGCTACACCAACAAGTGAATCCGACGAGATCGAGGCAGAGCCGGTTCATGCTGCGATGGGACCTGCCGTGATTTCGCAGTCAGAAGTGTGGCGTGCCGGGGGTGAGGGGGAGGCTGGGGGGGGCAGGGCACGATGAGAATAAATGCTGCAGCTGGAAATAACAGGGCTGCAGGTCGGCATGATTGGCTGCGTGGTGCTGAGCACAGGTATAATCTTACCCCACCAGACAAACAAGGACATGAAATGATATAGAAACAAAGGCAGATGGACAAATTTAACCCCTAATGGTGAAAAAGCCCCCAACAGCCCACTCTTCCCCTTTCTTGCAGTGACCCCATCTGTTGCTACATTTGAGAACTGATCTCATTGCTTTCTTAGCGGACTCCTTGATGACAGAACGCTCAGATCGAATCCCATCTTCATTCATGTGGTCAGGCTGCCGTTATACGCAGAGTCAGAAACCGGGGTGGTATGTGACTCAATGGGCTAGAACACGGCCCCTGTGGTCGAAAGGTTGGTTCAAATCCTACAGTAAGCCACAATCACCATGGGGCCCCTTGAGTGAGACCCCTAAGTCCCCAATTGCTCCAGGGACTGGCTGGCCCTGGTTTCTAAGTAGAATAGTGCTCTGGATGAGAGCATCTGATAAACTACTAAAATGCAGAAGAAAGTTTAGACCGCAGCTCATTTCCAGGGGGAAACAATTACTTCGCATACAAACATTCCATAAATTCATAGACATAATGTATACAATGTTGCTTTAGTAAGGTCATTCCTTTCGGAATGTTGCTGAAGTTTATTCCCGTGAGTTCTCTCCGTCAAGCACTTGCAAATTTCGCACCCCAAGCGCTACCCCCTTCAACCTCACGTTTAGACCAATTTATTAATCCCTGAGGGGGAAATGAAGGAAAGAAAGCACAGGGCACCTGATACCCCCAGGTGGTCTCCAAGCTGAAGTGCTAAGCGAGGCCCCCAGGCGGCGGTTTCTGAGACCAGAGGAGTGTGTCGCCGCAATGACCCCTTCCGTGGCCCGCTGTGACCCCAGTCGAATATTTACCGCTGCAACATTAAGAAAATCCCAGAGCCAGCACTGGTCTGCGAGACACCACAACATCTGGCCGCTCGGCTTCCACAGGCTTCTCCATTTGTACGGCATTATGAATCTGTAAATATCCTTTTAAAGAGCACTTTTTCTGTTCATTATGTTCCTCTCATCCAGGCCTGAAATTTATTCCACTACACAGCACGGAGCATAAATGCACATTAAATGAAATGCGTTGTCACTTGACATCTGAATGGCGACCACAGTGAAAAGAACATTACCCCAAGCCCCCATGGTCATTGGCTCTATGGCTTTATGGCTAAATGCAGTTAAATGTGAGACATTACAAACTGATAACGCTGTGCTGGTGTAGTAAACACAGAAAGAAGGCGTCCTTGCTATTGATTTTCCCGAAATAAACACGGGGTAAATTGTTACTAACAGTGTCATAATGGCTAAACAAAAACCTTACAAGGTTATTACAAAAAGTAAATCGTAACTAAATATATGAATATGCTTAGTGGGGGAAAAATGCAGTGTGACATAATTGAATATTTATGGGGGGGGGGGGTGACTTTTCCCATTTATCCACTGCTGTCTGTAATGTTCCCTGCAATGCTAAGGAGTCCTGCACAAGTCTTAGATTTACTGTGATAGGCACCAGATCACCTTGGTACTCTGAGTGAAAATATCATTCTTACTATCTCTTCCTGCTTGTGGATTCCCTTGCAATTAAAAATTACCCTGTAAATGGACAACCACTGTTGATGTGATGTGGGAAAGAAAAAAAAAGATTATTAAGCATGGAAATATTTAACAACAATCTTTACCCAATACTGGGGGATATATATGTGTGGACACTGTAAACAGATGCAGTCAGAGTTGTGTGTTCAGTTATTCCTAGAAGGAATTTCTCAAGCCTGCATTATTAAGACGTACCATCTGCTTCCAAACATCTTTGTGGTACTGTTCATTTTGGCTTCAGGGACACTGGCCATCCAATTTCTGCGACCCAAAATAATACGAGGACACCCCCGTGTGTACATTTCATGCTAAATAAGGTGACCACCAATAATATCAGACATAGAATGGAATTCCAAAATGAAAGAATGTTCACCTTTCTACCGAGTCCCGGTTAGAATTTACTAGATTTGTAAGTTAACTTCGAAGTAAGGTTACTGGTGTAGTAGCAGCATGTAGAATATTGTTTATACATTAGCATAAGTTTGATGTTTTTAAAATGGTTAGAAAAAAATGCAAGATTCCCAGCATATACAAATTTGTTTGATTGGCATTTGAACATCAGAGACATTTAAATTCATTTTATAAAAGCAGAAACTGAAAATCAATAAAAATGTTCTTTTGAAAATTTCCCCCTGAGCTTTAATAAAGTCTGTCTGTTTGAGTCCATCCAAAGATTTATTTATGATCTACAAATCCTGTAAGGAATGTATGAACTTGGTTTAGATTCTACAGGTCTCATAAATCAGTATAGCTCAAAGATTTTTTTCTGGCTTATTGGTAAAATTCTGATCAATACTGCTTTACATTTTGAGGTATTTTTTAAAAAAACAGTACTATACTGTGAAAATACCTGTACCTCCACAACACATTTTGTTCAGTCTTGCGATCATAGCATTTTTGACAGCTGACTGAATTCATTCTGCTTACTTTTCTCTCTTAACAATGCAGCAATAATTCCTGAAATGCGAACGGTAGAGTGATAAATTGATGCTCCGCTTCATTTTATGCCATTAATATGCAATTCATATAAATATGGAAATAATTTCTGTATATTTTCCCTCCAACTCCAGTTCACGTCACACTGTCAGCAACTGTTTTTTAAATAGCATATTTCAAATGATTCACAATCCCATTAAAAAGCAAATGCAAAACCGAATTTACAGGACTAAATGCATGCTTCCAATAAATGCTTTTGCCATCTCGTCCATTTGTCTAATGGATTTGTTGCTATAAATCGTGACCATGCAAACATCCACAAACATACAGGTACTCGGAGACCTGCGTTCCTGTTATTAAAAAAATTATTTAACACGGTTAGCCTCTTAACACTTACTTTTTACATACAGCAGCCTACAGTTTAACCCACTGATACAGCTGGAGATTGTACCAGATTTGTCCTGGTTAAGTACCTTATTCCATGGCTCTACTGCAGTATCCCTAGCTACAGCTAACAGCAAGCAAGGCTAAATCCTTAACCCCGATACTCCCTAAAACCAGATCAGCTCCACTCTGAATTCTATACGTTTCATTTAACTCACGGGAGAAGTTCACCTTAAAGAACGCAAGAACTTTACTTGATTATAGAGGTGGCTGACCATTATTTCAAAATGCAAGAGATATTTTAAGACAAGTGGCATGTTCAAGATACTTGACATTTTCCCATTTCTTTCCATTGCTTGCCAGTGTTTAGTTGTGAGATATGTCCAATATCAGGATAGTATCAAAGATTCTCTTCCGTTTCCTGTGGCAAAGGATCTGATGTTAAATTGAAATACCTGCTCCTTAATATCGGCATAGCAACATCATCACTATTCTGAACCTCAAAACTGGTTAATTCATATGAGAACATTACTATAGGCCTATTTTATCATGGGACTTATAGAATATTAATAGAACAGATTGTGATATATAGATGATGTTAATAGCACTAATCATGTATTATTAAGAAAGCTCTTTCTGTGCAAGTGTAAATGGAAAATGACTAAATATTTAAGGCTTAACACTGCATATTGCACTGGTCAAAACTGCACACACTTAATCTCCAGCAAATTTTTGCTTCAAGCGTTTACTCAAGAACAGACCACTTTCAGTGTAAAAACGTGTTAAAAGAGAGACACACTAGGAAACGTGCAATGGACATGCAATTCAAGAGTTATGAAGAAGCTTTAAAAATCTCAACAAATCATTTTAAGCACCGGGCAGCTCATTCAGACTGTGCAGTGAGATTTGCAAACGAATAACTCTGGGGGCTGGTTTGAGTTCACCGAAGCGGGAAAAAAAAAAAATTGAGCCTGAAATATTTAAGCATTCACATTTCTCCCCTTCATGACTGATTTTACCTCAGCAAGTGTTTTTCAAAATTAATTTTACTAGAACACACAGAAGCCTCAGAATGTTTGAGTTTGCACAGTGAAGTGCAAACTGTAGTGGTTCATGGAAGAATACTAACAAGTTACACAACAAAGTGATTCCGTAGAGAGTATGAAATTTTGATACCGAGCTATAAATAAAATGAACGTGTTTAAAAATATTTTAATCTGTCGTGGGCTGACTCAGTGTGGTTGGACACTAGCTAGAGAGAAATCAAATGGAGTTTACTTAAAAGCTGACAAATGTATAAAAGGCTGGCGGCGGGCACAAGAAAATTGACAAGAAGTGTTTTCTAATCAATAGAAGCCCAGGTAGAATAGCGATGATCATGTGACTTTGATACCCTACCATTTCTCAAAAGCTACAGCGTCCAACACTGAGAATGTCCTGCAGGAGTAAACCTTCAGTGTTAAATTAGCAATTCCAATTATGCTAATCATGTGGACTGACATCCCCTCCAGGGTGTACCCCTGCCTCACGCCCTGTGCTGCTTGGAATCGGCTCCAGACACCCCAGTGGCCCTGTATGGAATAAGCAGCTAGGAGATGGACATTTTTGGACTAGACCACTAAAACAGATCTTGCATAGCTACCAATCAGCTCAGAGCCAGCAATTACAAATCAGATGGCTTTTTAGACCGTTGGACTGCAAGCATTGCATACATGATAGCTATCAGTAAATAAAAGTGCAAATCTATTCATTCATTATTTTGTTCTTTATTACTAATCACTAAAAAGACTGAGATCTGTTTTCTCTTGGCCCTAGAGCCTGGTGTACTCATTTTTCTCCCTCTCTCTCATTTTCCTTAAATTAATCTGTACTCCCATCCCTAAAACATGCCTTACTTCTGTAAGACAGGGGGAAGAACTATATTAATATCTGAACCGGAATTAACCAGAACTTTAAACTGCAACTTACTCGAGACATCTTTCTTCCAATCGAGATTTTTGCGTTCTCAACTCTGGAATAGCCCAAGTAGGTCAAGTTGTGTGCAGCAGCCTTTTAAATATTATCGCTGTAATAAATGTGTAAATGGTGTCAAGTATTAATATACAAAGACAGACATTACTGAATGGCTCGATGTGGAAAACTTGATATTGAGACAGACTAAGCTTCTCTCAGATCAGACTCTCAAAGAGGGGTATTCACCAGAGTCTCACAGACCAATTTAGCATTTCGGGGACTGAAGTTCCATTTATAGTGCACAAAAACTCAGAGCATATCACCATTCTAAAACTAAAAGCATGACATTTGAAAATGCAGTAAGAAATTAGAAGGAATTTATAGTAGTGTGTACTTTTCCCCATCAAGTGGCAAATTTTTTTTGCTAATCAGAAATTACCACCTCCTTAAAATATATAACTGAACAGTTCCTTCCACATCCGCCATCCACCAAGCAGTAACTGGGGACAGCCAACGCCTTGCAAAGTTGAATTGCTAAAATGTTAAATCATTCATATTTGCATACATGGGGGAATCTGTGGCATGGTAAAAATTATTTCTACATTAATGAATGCAAATTTGCAGATTAATAAACAGTTTTCTCAGTGGAACTGGTTAAATAAACGGGGCTGATATCCCCGTGTGTGTGTCTGTGTGTGTG
>JABFEA020000044.1:11643714-11665505 GCA_019775915.2 Cyphomyrus plagiostoma
AGTTCTAGGTCAAACTGGTTTATTCGACTTAAGAAATTTGAGTTCTAGCGAGTTCAAGAAATGAGGTACCACTGTATAGTCCTGAGAAAATGTTTAAACCATAAAATACAATCATTCCAAATTTTCAGAAAACAGGCAGCCAAATATGTGGTCCAAAACAGGAATCACCCACATCATTTCTGCCTTTGAACAAGAGACCAAGAAGAATTTGCAGTATTGGTGATTTATAAAGCAAACATTCTGCAGTATTCTTATATGGCATTATGCATTCCATCATACTTGTTCCACAAAAAAAAAGGTCAAATGGGAGGAGAGATATAGAGTAAATATACACTATATATGTTCAGAAGAAGGTGGACACCAGCTTCTTCAGTATCTCAATCTGAAACCAACGGTATTAATGTTGAGCTGGTCTGCCCGTTGTTACTATAATGGCCTCTATTCTCCAGGGAAGTGTTTCCATTAGGTACTGGAACATTGCCATAGGGACTTGCTGCCATTCAGGTTGGGTATTGATGTTGGGTGATCAGGTCCCTTTCTGCGAGCTGTCGTGGCCAAACACTCTGCAGCTGAACTCGCTCCCCGATGTTTCCACGTCACTTGCAGTTGACCGGAGCAGCGCTAGCAGAGCAGAAATTTGTCAAACTGACTTGGCATCCAATAATGGAGCCAAGCAGAAAGTCACTCATACAACCACATATTCCGCTGCCAGTAGCCTAACTATACACCTGTGTCAGCAGTGGCTCTGCCTTAATTAGCCAATTCCGCTAATTATAAGGAGAATAAAAAGGGTATCCACATACCTTTGGTAATATAGCATACAAACTTTCATTTCTTCATGAGGACATTCATAAATCTAAATTTAAATCAACTTTTGCATAAAAAGCAAGCACAACCACACTTATTCAGTGCAATGTCATGAGAAATCCCAGGAACCCCCCCCACCGCTGAAATCTGCACCTGCTAGGACTCAACTCATCTTTAATGTACATGTGACCTCACTGAGAGAGTGACTGACTGAGATACTAACTGCTACGGCTAACAAACACAGTCCACTTAACCTGCTATCAGGCTTCTGGTGAGTCCAGCACCCTGTTTGAAGAACAGAATGACTCAATAGCCTGTAAGATTCATGTATGCTGGTTTCAAAAATGGTCCTTGGAAAAAAAAATGTAATCCTATAATCCTACGTTTTGAATACACTGAAATCCCCACAACAATACAGGGAAGTTTTCAGTTTTAAATCCAGCAGGATGTCTGTTAATATTACAAGACAAATCCGTATCTTTAATTATGGATGGTGAATAGATAGTCCTCTTCAAATTAAAAATGTTTCTTTTATTCGTGGCTCTCAAAGCAGAGAATGTGTGGACTACAAGCTGTTTGTGTATGTATTGGGCAGAAAGATTAATACTACTTGTCCCCCCCCACCCCCAAGGAGACAGAGGAGCCAAACTTGGGGAGGCCTGGAGATGAAAGCAGTAGATACGGGCAGTTTACAAAGTTTTACATAAGCACAATGGGACAGCTGTCAGTAAACAAGGCTGAGGGACATACCCCATTGCATTGACCCCCCCCAGGAGCTGGGGCAAAGCTTACTCCACCAAACCCCAAAAGGGCTGGCCAGCAATCAGAAGCAGTTGTCAGGTGACACCAGAGTCAGCATCTGTGTTACCGCAGCCTCTGAAATTACACAGAACGGTCAACACATCCCAGTGCCTTTGGGGGAAGGGAAACTGCTAGAACTAATTGATTCATTTTCAATAATAAAAAAAACACAGACAAGAATAGGGCCTAACGTTACAGTGAATAGAGAAGCATGTCAAGAAAAAGTAGGAAAAACCAGGCACTTCTCAAATGGGTACATTCATTACTTACACCATCTCAAAACTATGAAACCACTATTTAGTCATAGGATAAATATTTCACGCTTCACAAAGGGCCTGATTTAATGCACTTGGCATTTCTTCTTACCTGAACAAATAGCAGTGTCACTATCCAGACATTGATTCCTGTAGATTTAACCTACATGGTTGCCGTTAACGACGTACTGGTCAGCAACCAGCATAAATGACAATAGGGACACTACGATAACGAATTAATGATCACATCATTTCTGATTAAACAAGGGGTCATGTTATTTTAAGCAGGGATGTATGGTATGATGGGGCTGGCATCCATCAGAATATAGGGTGCGGAGTGTTGCATGGGAACGGCACATTTTCAATAACTTTCCATTCCATGGGAAGTTAAGCCGGGGAATCTGGAAATATTCTAAGATGGAAACTTTTCATGGGAATTAACAGGAATATATAGGAATTAATGGGAAAATTCCCAGAATTTTGCAACCCTAGTGTGGATATCATCCCCAAGGGACAAGGGGAGGATGACTATTTTCTTCAGGATTCCTGGTCTCAAACTCGTCCACCTCAAACTTCGTTCTACCCTTACATGATCCTTCAGTAAGGGGTCACTGAATGGATAATGTCTCCATGGTGCCTTAATCCATTGTATACACACCAACTTCAAGTGATGACCTTTTCCAGAAGTTTCAGATTCGCTTCATCCCTTGTGAAAACTACTGTGAGAGTAAATTGTAATATAAAAATCAATCACAGCAACGCAAGCTCGGTCTGAAATCACATTCTTGCCATTCATCGCAAGAGGTTGTCCTTGTGACAGCCGAATATCACGGTATTTGATTGCTTAGCGTCATTTCCCAGATTTAAATAGCTTCAGACCAATCAAGTAGGTTGGGCTAAGCAGATATCAAAGCAAATATGCAAACTTCCCCAATCAGTTCTTTAAATTATTCTCTCTCTGCTTTTGAATGGAAGGTGGCCCTTCAAACAAGGAGACAATTACAACAAGGAAACAAGGGCAAATTGTACCACAAATCCTGCAATGGATATGCAGTTGTGAAAATAATTCAGTATTAATATACTTTCACTTCCCTTACTTTTACAGTGAATTTACCATTTCAAAATATTAAAACATTAAAAAATTACTCTTGGTAACACTTTACTTGAGGAGACATAAATGTACTAGACTACACTCAATGAATATATTAATTAACCAGAAACTAAGTGCTAGTTACATATTGATCTCATTAGGGTTCTGTATAGCACCTGCATTTGTGGTCTGGATATGTGTTCATGGGTCGTGTTAGGTACCCCAGTTGCAGTGGTGTGACTCCCTATATGTCCCTGACGGCTGCTTCTATTATGCTGCAGCACAATCAGCAGATTATGCCAGTTGGACAAACTAGAGAAAATAATTATTTTGTTCATTTTTTTCTGACCCCACTGATTTGGAGCAAACATAAAATACGCCAAACTTCAGATTTCAGTTCAGAGTGAACCAAAGCTATAAGTGACCAAAATACCATATTGCTGGATAGCAGTAACGTCCACTGATGGAAATATAAATTAATACAGATACAGGATATTTAGATAATATAGCCCAGTGTCAGGGCTGGTACCAATCTGATCCTATCCCATGTGTTTTGTCCACGTTTGCCCAGCAGGTGTTGCTGGCCATCCTGGTCCCTCTTCTGTCTTATAGCCCTAAATTTCCAGTGTGTTTCCTCATTCCCAAGATCACTGCATAGCTCAAAGGGTCAAGTGAGTGGCTCAGAAGCTGACACCCCTCCAATCATGGGTTTGAGACTGGCCTAAGGCCTGCTGTACCCGTTTAATTTATTCGGCTTTATTTTATCCTTAGCTTTTGCCATTGTTTCTTTGTCTCTTTGCTTTGTGTCCTTATTTAATACTCTACCTTGCCCATCCCTTGCAGTATTATGTTCTGCTAATATCCAAACACTCTCCTTGTCTAGTTAGTTGTTATAGTGTTTGGTCTTTTTTCCTAGTTTCTTGTGCTTGTTACTTGTAACTTATTCCACCTGGTCCTTGTTCTCCCATACCTGCAGTGATTGGTTGACCTGATTATGGTCCACACCTACCCCTTGTTTGCCTTGTTGTCTCTATGTATTAAAGTGTCAGCTCTCATCCAGTTGTTCAGTTAGTCATTATATTTCAGATGTGTGTGTTTAGATGTGTGTAGACGTTTGAGCTATATTGTTATTACCACTTTGGCTTTTCCCAAGTCCTGCTCTCTTTTTTTTCTATTCCCTAGTATGTTAATTTGTGGTATTCTTCTTAGTTCTTATTTCTCCCATTTAGTTCTTGGCCCCTCGTGGTCCCTTAATTTTGTGGTTTAACCCTTTGTGTCGTTTGTTAAACCCCCTTTTTCGGAGCCACTCCGTAGATCGTTCCTCTTTTCCTGTCCCTTTGCTATGACCTGCCACGACAACCTAGTATTTCCATAAACTGGAAATAGACAACAAGACTGAATACTTAAAATTACAAGCAAAGTAAATGCATTTTCCCTTTGTTTTCAGCACAATCATTAATGCCAGTTTTTGCTAAACAATAAAGTAACCGGTTTAGTTTATAGTAAATGCAAACAATGTAGAAAATGGCAGGACGAACGGAATGGACCAGAAAGTGTCATGCGTGTGTAAGCACGCTAGAAAATGCTGTGCGCACACAGACTTGTGAAGTACAAATTGGGCAGGTGGCACGGATCAGGTAGTAACAGCCCCCTCTGCTGTCACAGCATCTCTCGCTAGGATACATCCAGATTTCAATGATATGAACTTTAAGGCATGCAAACATGGGCTGCTGTCGGTAAGTGGAAAGGGATGAGGTGGAGGAGATGGAGTACAGGGAAAGAATAGAGCATAGAAGGAAGAGGGAGCCACCAAAAGACAGACTAAGGACAGGGATGATGATTAATAGAAGGTGAAAGAGACAGCAAACTACAGGAATTTGTATAGTACAGAGAATCCTTTAAATTGTAGGAAAGCGACGAATGCAATCTGAAGCAAGTAAAGGGGGAAAGGACAGGGTAAGACCTGTAGTTAAGCTCGCAAGTAGTATCCCCCATTTAAGTGGGGAATCCCCCACCCACATTTTGAAAGATGACGGCCCTGGATCCCATGTTGCTTCATCAGTAATCAATGGTAACTGTACATGTGGCCTACGTGATACGTTACCAGGGATGATGGCTCTCAGGTATCTGGCGTGACACTCGCGCAACAAATCTGATGGCAAATCTACATCATTCCATTATAAACCTAAAATTTCCTACATTTAAAGTTTTGGGGTCGTTTGCAAATGCTACAGACTGTTTACAAGGTAATAAAACTGTTTCATACATGCAAATGTATGTGCAGACTTGTCTCCAATGGAAAAATCTCATGCCAGCTAACTGACCAAAATTGGTAACCCTGTTTTACTATATTTGTTCATGATTTGTACTTACTATTAATAACTTAATAGTAAGTTATTTACTAAGTGACTTGAGTCTTGATTACCAAACTATTGTACATCTGCCTGTACAGATGTCTTTCATATTGGACAGTTGTATACAGGGTCATTTTACATTTTACAAGGGACAAGATTCAAGTTTAAGGGTTAATGAAACTTTGTAACCCATTTAAATGACATGAATTTTAATATTTTACAATTGGGGGGGAAGCGCATTCTCTTTTTTCTGTAGCATATAGCGCTTTTTTTTTGCAACAGCTCAGCTCGACAAAGCGGCTACGCAATGCCTGCGGATTTAGAAATGCTTGATTTATTTAACAGTGGAACCGAGAAGTGGAAATACATGGTGCCTATCTGCAAACGACCCATCCGCTCTTTCTGGATATTTTACAAATACAAACTTGGAGGCATGACATCACTGCGAAAGTAACGCGACGTCGCTTAAAACAAACTCTTCACTGCTAATGGGCGGATTGCCCTTATTGTTTTCCCAACACTAGCATCGCTAAATATGTTAATCCCTTCCGTTGATGCAAACCTAAGACAACAAAATCCTAAAATAACAGCAATGGTATACTCCCAAGATGGTCGCTACCTAACAGGGTATTCTATCAGCACACACAAGCCCTGATGTATAAGGATGCTACATTACAAACCGGGGAGTTGAATTTCACTTGAAAACTGTAACACAAACCCACGAAAGTCTGCAAGTAAATCCTGCCGTAATATATTTGCATGTTCAGACTAAAAATTACTGTAGGATTACTGCTGTGTGCACTATACACCAGTGTCCTACAGCTGAAACGCTCCCCTCCCAGGGTTAATCTTCCAGTCTCTATAACCTTCTGCTGATTAACAATATGGGATCAGTGAGCTGTCAGTATGAGGAGGTAACACCAGTCACCAGCCTGTCACTGAGAATCATTCACTAGTTACACCCAGCTCAGGTAGATATGTGCATTGCTCGAATGTTTTTCAGTTGCAGGGTCACGCATTTTACACTAGAAATGCAGATTCATAAGGTTGTTTGACTCACTTGAGAAGCTATAAATATACATTAAGATAACATGGCGTGAAATATGTGAACACAGCACCAGAATCACTTCCTCTTTATTGAGTGTTATTTCCCATTGATGTAATTCTTTGGCCAGTACATTTTTCATTAGCGCACCACAATAAAGACTCCATATATTAAATATAAACCTTGGCATCGGTGTCTTAGCATTAATGAGCATTAAGGGAGTGGCAGATTAAAAGCTAGTGTCTTGGAAAGGCTACAGTTTTTATTGATGAGCACCGAGCTTGTCAGAACATCGAAACACGATACGCTCCCTCTTTCGGTGCGTCGCACCTCCCTGCAGGACTGTGTGTGTGTTTATTTTTCCGAGACCGTTAGTTTAACATAGATCACGTTATTAATGCGTTAACTAATTGAGGCACTTTTTGCGCTGACGCTACATGCTAGATACTATCAACGCCAAATGCATTTCTAATACGTTGTTTTTCTCAGTTTAATGATTATGCAATCATAAAAACTCTTAACTGCAGAAGAAATAAGTGTCACGGGAATTTGAGCTATACGGCTTTCAAAAAGACCCGACAGAGGACTCCATCTCTGTAATTGTATCCCATCAGTCAGCCTGGTTTGTGTGTACAGCCTACCACTGAAAGGAGGTACAAGCCTACCAGTCTGAATGCTACAGGTACGGCAACATCCAGACATATCCCTAGGATGATTAAGCATTAATCAAAAGATGGAGGCGCAGTAAATTACAATACCAACATGATTTTCATACAGTAGCACGTCCACCACTTCTCCCTCTCCTTTTGGTAACGTTTATCACCCGTATCTAATAAAGTCATAGTGAGCACATGTATAAAATGCCACAGATGGTACTCCAAAGGGGTCGTGCAATTTTTCAATGTGTGAGGTTTATCCTCTATCCCACTGATACCGACCTAAGACAATACATGAAAACGTTTATGTGCTACCAAGGTGTGTAAATACAGCCTCTACCGTGAAGTCCTTATATTTTGATGACAGCTTGAGCCGGTGTTCTGCCAATAAATCGCTCCTTCAAGGTTGCGCTTTCACTATTGGCCAATGACCCCATGCTGGCTGATGGTGTCGGTGAGGGGCGCAAGTACAGAGCGCTTTACCGCCAGCTCTCCAAACTCACCCGGGTGCCGTCGCTCTGTAAAAAGGTTCGAACCGCATGCGAACGGCGCGCATCGGGGTTTTCTGCCGTGAAACTGTGGCAAACGGGGGTTAACGGCGGCTTTCGGGCGGCGGAGGGCTGTGACTGCGGGAGCACATCTGGGGCTCGAACCGTGAAAACGGGCTCTGTGGGAATCGGCAGTTCTACCCATAAAATGTGCCGCAAAAACTAACACACGTGAACCAAAACGCAGCTTGAGAGGCACAGGGGGAGCTGGCGCTGAGCTGTCAGTGTCAGGGGTAATCGAAAAATAGACAGACAGACAAAATCAAAACCAAAAAGCATATTGATGACCTCCACATTATTTCCTTACTTAAAAATAATTTACCAGCAAAAAACCCCCCCACTGCTTTAAAGGACATGTTGCTATTCTCCAAAAGCTGTCTGTTACAGACCAGACAGCTGTTGTACAAATACCAGATGGCAGAGAAGCAAACAAATAGTAAGGCAATACATGGTTTTAAAATAAAGATGAAACGGTGATGGAAGTGCTATTTCTGGATGCGCCTGCAAATAGGGAAAAATTTTACAAAAAGAAAAGGTTTTGTTTGCTACCAAGAAATAAAAACCGAAGTTCTCAAAACCCATCTGAAACGGTATATCACTACCAATTAGCGCGACGTTGCCTGCAAGTGGTACATTGCGCAACAATTTGTACTGAATTTCTTATATTCGAATATGTAGGTCTCAAAACGGGTTAACATTTTCCCAGGGAAAACAAAAAAGTTGTATACAGAACATTGAAAAAAAGATACAATGATATAACATGCTATCCCCACAACACAAAGAAACAGTAAATTAACTATTTGCGCTAGATTTCACATCACAACACAGTTACAAACGTTACACGATACACGTCAATGAAAATGCTCAGAAATGTATAAAGTCATTGTATCATTTAGTTAAAAATAATAAAGAAATCATTCGTCATTTCGGCTCCGACCGTCCATTCAAATCGGCGCTACAGTCTCTAGGAATTATCAAAGACAAACATGGTTGTTTTCAAGGAATAAACCCTTTACGGTCATGTATTGTGTCGTTAATTTAAATGATGCGTGCTCCCCCCGGACGCCCATCATTACTGGGGTGCCCTTGCAAACTGGGTAGATCTGCAGACATAGTGCTCTGGGAAACGGATTGGCAGCAACGTCGCACTTTGCAAACAAGCTCGGAGTGCAGCACAAGCCATAAGCAGCTTCCGTTTGAAAAAGTGAGCAGGCAATAACTAACAGCCCGACATCATCGATTTTAATAGATAACTG
Organism: Cyphomyrus plagiostoma; assembly: GCA_019775915.2. Taxonomy (NCBI): domain Eukaryota; kingdom Metazoa; phylum Chordata; class Actinopteri; order Osteoglossiformes; family Mormyridae; genus Cyphomyrus; species Cyphomyrus plagiostoma. The sequence continues at coordinate 11,652,526 of JABFEA020000044.1, forward strand.
CGTCTTTTTATGACTCAATGGACAGACACTCGTTTGCTTAAAGCTACGCCCGCACTTGTTACATCAAAATGTTCAAGATTTCACACCAATTCTTATTAATTAACCTCTTCGTATATCTTAAGAGAACAAACCAGTATTACTAAAAAAACTTAAATAAAACTCGGATTTTTAATAATGAACTGTATTCTAGGCGGAAATGCGGTGCAAAGATTGTCGCGTCCCAAGCCATCCGGTTCATGAAAAAGTTCTCTGCTGCGCTGCCTTTCCTGCTCATATTTGACAGAAAAAAAAATGTGCTTACCTTCGAGAGGTCGCAAATGCCTTAATGCATGGAGCCAGCCGCCAAAGCACTAACGAGGAACAATTTGATATTTAATTTAAGTCAAATCCATTAGGTGCTTCAGATCCGTACCAACCGGCACAACTTCGGCGCTGAGAGCCGCTTAGAAAAGTGCGCCGTTCCCTTCGGTATCGGACCGGGGGCTCCGCGATCAGCGATCTGCCCCTTCCAATTATTAATTAAAGCACCAGCGGAATTTTCAGTCACGCCTGGGAATCGCTTCTGCTGGCGCCTTTGCCTGATTGGCCAGTGTGACGGTGACGTTAAGGGCAAGTGCCACACCTCTCCTCACGTCAGATGTAAGGATGCAAGGGGGTTATCTGCGTTCCTCGCATCCCTGCACTGTAGCAACAGGGAACACGGTAAGTAATGACTTATGGCAAAAAGCCTTTCTATCACGGTGGTGCTGAGGATGGCCACGGACACGTTGATCGTATGATGTTTTTTTCTTTTTGCAGTATACATCTTTTGCAGTTTTTGGTTTTATTTACTGAGCAAATCTTCCCTACAGTATATTCAAGTGATTCTGTCCCTGTATCTCGTGTCCATCCATCCATCCATCCATCATCTATACCTGCTTGTCCAGTGCAGGGTTGTAGGGTTCCAGAGCCTATTGCAGAAGCTACAGGCGCCAGGTAACCATTGTAACCTGTGGGAAATTTCGCAACTCCACTTCACCTTAGTGTGTTCTTGGACTGTGGGAAGAAACCCCATGATGACAGGGGGAGAACACTCAAACTCCATACCAGGGGTGTCCGCGGGGTACGCATACCCTGACCAATTCAGGGGGCCCAGCACTTTACAGGGGGGGCTTGAATATGTAAAATAATACAATGTCACAGATTCAGGGGGCCCTGAATGTCTCCACTGACATTGAACCGGGGCAGAGACTCCAACCTAGGTCTCAGAGGTGTGAGAAAGGCGTATTAAATAATAATTATTTCCACTCTCCACACAAGTGTGTCAGATGGAAATGGGTGAAAGCTGCCAGAGCCGTATTGTAATTGTCAGTGCTTTTGGAGTGTGCTGTCATCGGCTAGAACTCTGTCGCTAGTCGGTGCGCTGCACAAAACCGTCTGGATACTGTGAACCAAATGGCACAAAAATATTTTATGGTAACTAGCAGATGCCTAATGTATGTGTTTGGAACATCAGGGAAATGTTTGAAACAAATGCGTAAGTCCTTTTAAAATAAATAGGGAGCAATTCACTAGTAAAGGGATTTCACTTCTTTTACAGTCGTCAGATGCCCTGCATAAGGGAATGATACCTTAAGAAGTACCATCAAAAATCAGTGTCAGGTCCTTGAGCAAATGCAGAAAAAGCCACATTTGGATCATGCAATAAAATTCTGACACGAATGGCGACAGGTGGGTATTTCACGAGTGTGGAGAACTTTTTAAGTCCATGTTTATTCACCAATCCCATTGGCAGAAAAGTGTGAGGACTTTTTTCTGGTTCATGTCGTTATCCATAGACACTTGCACCGTATACAGTCGCTGTTAAGCATAGCGATTAAGGGTGCCTTAGGTTAGATAGACGGAATGTGAAAGCAGATCATCTGCAATCTGCATCATCATTAAACATTTCACTTTCTTGCTGGTATTGTTCTGGGTGAAATATCAGTAGGTTGTCAGGCTGAGGAGATGTGAGCTGTTGAGGCTGAACATCAGCTCCAAAAAGGGTGGCGTGGAAATGGCACTGAAACATGGCAGGATCACGTTATCTGCCATCCACCGCTGTGAAGTTCGTGATATAGTCAAAAATGCTTGCAAAGTCATGTTGTACATATCTATTTAATACTTACTGTATGTGTTAAACATTAGCTCTGTTCTGTGTTACACCTTGCTCTAGGAAATAGATCTCAACAGCAATACGAACCAATAGCTAGTGATATATCGGCCTAATCGTAACACAAATTCAGGCAGATGAATGTTGACGGTTCACTATTAAAGTGAAACAATGAATGGTACTAAAAGTGCACAATGGACAAGAAGGGGCTGCACTTCCGCCGTAAAATACTGTGCCCCTCAGCCTCGTGGAATGTGGTTTCACACACACAACGCTCATACATCAACAAATCCCAACAACCAGACTCAAATCACTCATGTCCATTTTTCACCCCCAAACACTAACCTATGTAACATGTATGACATCACAGCAGGGACTGCTGACATCATCACAGCTGTTGCCGTGGTAAACCACCATCTTGGGCTAAACCCTGGTTCACCAAATCCCTTTGAACATTCTGTTTATCTTAACGGGCTGCGATTAAGTATAGTCAACATATTTGAATGATTTTTTTTTATCTGAATTTTTTTGCCAATACAAACACATCGAACTATTTCCAGAAAATCACTCTAAAAAATAATTATGTAATTAGAAAACAAATCCTGGCCAAAGAAATCAGCCAAATCAAGTCAGATTCATTAAGGGGATTACTGTAGTAAATACCCAACATAAACCCTTCTACCAGCACTGAGTCAAAGCCGAAAACAAATGTTAGCAACCACAGCTATTACTACCATGGCAACATGACAAGGTAGCATTATGGATAAATGGGAGTGGTAAGCTAATTTACATGGCTTGTGGATCATGCTGAATGAAAGCTAACAATAAATAGTGGAAGTTCAGTTTATTTGCAATGTTTAATTAAGTTGCGCTGCTTTTAATTACACTAAATTAAAGTCTCTCAACCTTGCAGGTATACAGTAAATGACGGTCTGAAACCCTCCCATGTGTAACAGGCTTGTTTTGAATGTCGTGAAGGTTTTTCAGGTCCTGCAATCTTGACTCAGACCATTTTTCTTTTTCAGCAGTTGCTTGGTAAGCACTCCCAGCACATTAACACCATTATCCAGATCCCGCTTCACACTCTTTTGGCTTGATGCCTTGGCACGATTTCATAGGTACGGACTTCAGAGAACCACACAATCGTACGTCCCAGCTACTTAGCCATCAAATATTGTGTTGTTTCTTCAGCTTCACCCATATCTTGTAAAGAAATTCATATCCATCCATCCATCCATCCATCCATCCAACTGTGTTAGGATGCATATGGGAGGAAACAGCCTGAATAGGGTACCAGTCCATCGTAGGGAAAAATTAATATCAGACAATCAGTACAGAACAGTTAGAGTAAAAGTGAGAATCTCAGTCTCTCCTCAACGTTTGGCCTGCACTGCACACTGAAACGAAGTACTTACATAGCAAAAAAAAAGAAAAAAGAACACATCTGCTACCTGCCCACACTATGTAAACCCCGGGAGTCTGAAATGATTTCTCAAATTGTAAAATCAAATAATTAAAACTCCAGTTTCATTTACAATTGATAAATGTAACCTGACACAAATGTTTTGTACATTTGAAAATCTATGGCGTTTGCATTATAAACCAATTAGTGCTTGAGAGTGGGGGGGCACACTGCCCTCTAGAGGAAAAAGGCAGTACATTTTCGTTGTTTTGTTTACCCAGACCGAATATACAGTGCGCGCATAGCATACTTATAACCCATCTCTAAATATTTAATTCCGTACATTGTGCCATAATATCGTCACAAAACAATATAATTGTTGCAAAAAAATTCAAACTGTGAAAAAACTGTCTCATTATCGATCGGACATTTTATGGTTTTAAAACACGGTAACACTTGAAAATCAGGGAATCAATTCAATACAATGTAAATGAAAAATTGGCATGGAAGGAAGAACAATAATTATGTATTTGGAAATGTTATTTTTATTATGACGGATCATAATGGCCATACGTTGACTCGGTATGGAGTGCCGTCGTTTCACACGTCACGGATGGGGGTTTAAACGCTGTCCCCGCTCGGTATGTATGCAGCATGCATGTTCTTCCCCTGTCGCATGAGCTTTCACTGGCTGCTGCAGGTTCCTGATAGGTTCCTGGCATCTCCAGATTACACGGTTCGTGATCGTTCGTGCGTGTGCCCTGCAATACACCGCTATCACATTCAAGGGGTCCCGTGACTATAGTGACCCATACTCCAGATTACAAATCCCATAATTAAAATAAAATTAAAATTGTTTTATTCGATAGTACACAAATATTTTCTTCTACAACATGCAGTTGTTAAAAATGCTTATCCATTAACCTTGAACGGAAATTTTTAGAAAATAAATAAATGACGATATATGAATCCATTCTGTTATCCATCATGCAGCGCTTTGTCCTGGAAAAGGTCATGCAGAGATGGAATCTATCCAAGACAGCATAGGGCACAAGGCAGGGGACACCGCGAGCCAGACAGGGCACATTCAGTCAGAGACTGCGGACAAGTTAGAGATGCCAGTTAGCCGAAGCGCTTGTCTTCCGATCAGAGAAAATGCAGGGGACAGGAGATCACACAAACACACAAATGCACACACCAAGTGGATGATTATCAACCCCACGACCCTGGAAGTGAGAAGGAACAGTGTTACCCACTGTCACTGTGCCACATCTAAGGCATCTCTATGCAAGCATTACTTTTTATAATTTAAAACCTTAATCAGCAGAATATTAATACTTCCTACTCTGACAGCTTTATGGTAAGATAAGGATATGATGGAATCTGTCTCAGTGACAGTAAAATAATGGCTTATCCTGAGTACAACTGATAAGGCTATAACTGTCCAATCAATGGAATGGAAATTGAACTTCAGAAATTGAGCTTGATTTTACTATAAGCAGTTTACTCCTCAGGTAATCGTCCACGGGAGTCGCACCTCAACTCAGAAACTTTTACACCTACCTAACCAAACACAGCCCTGGGAAAAATTAAGAGACCACAGCAAATTTTCTGTTTCTCTCATTTCTCACTTTATGGGTGTGCATCTGTGTAAAATATACATTTTGTTTTTCAAACTCCTGTCTGACTCTTCCCTGCTTCTCACTGATGAAGGGCTTCTTCCTTGCTTTATGGGTCTCTAGTCCTGCTTCTAGGAGCCTGTTATGAACTGTCCTAGTAGTGCACTTCACACCACTTAATGTCTCCCATTCTTTTTCAAGGTTTCTTGAGGTTATCCTCTGATTTATGAGGCACTGCCGGATAAGTTGACGGTCATGTCTGGCATTAGAAAGCTACTTCTGCCCTCTAATTGGCTGATATTTGGTCATGGCAAGTGTCTCCTGTTTCACCTTGTTCTTGTGTACTGCTGTCTTAGAAACCTTGAGCCTGGAAGCAGCCTGCCTCGCAGTGTAGCCTCCTGCCAAGAGAACCAGGATTAAACCAGGATTTAACAACACAGATTAAAAAAACAAATTGTATGGCATCTTAATTTTTTCCAGAACAGTATCTAACAAAATTTTTAAAGTGATGAAGAGTGTTGACATCAGTTATAGTTAGGATTGGAATGGAAAAAATGAAAAGTAAATTGGCTACTGAAGAGATGTTTGTGGACTATTTGGTATGAGGCCAAATTCGTAATGAATCAAATAAGTTTCAGGCTGGGGAAGTATTAAAGAACAGGAGCAATTTAAGAAAGGTCCATTGTAGGCTTATGTAAAACAGTACAAAAAAAACCTTAAGAACATTCTCCTTCTGTAGATTTTGGCAGTGGTCTTTTATATTTCATTGGCATGGAACATTGGAAATATCCAATTAAGGCCAATTGTGAGGAAAATAGAAAGCACAGAAGCTGGCCAGTGACACTGATGGACTGCTTTAAGGGCATTTTCCTGGGATTTGCTCATTCCTCTACACTGCAAAAATAATTAGAGCGATTGCATGTGTCTCCTTTTTAGCATAAGATTCAACAAGGCTATGTATGTTTTTTTGTTAACACTTTCTATGAATGCCATGCCTATAAGAATTGATGAATACATTCATAAGACATTATAATGCATTCATAAAGCATTACAAACTTGGCTATAAATATTTATGTTTATTATGCAATATAAATGCTTTACAAAGCTCTAATCTATAATTTACTATAGATACCTAGATAATGCAGTACAATGCATCCTTAATGCTTATACTGACCATTATAATGCATTATTAAGCATTATATTATTATATCAATAGTGCATTATAGATAACAGCTTCACTGCAGCTTATGAAGTATTATATTCAACACTTTAATTGTCATGACCTACTCCTCTGGTCCTCTAGGATGCCACGCCCCCTCATTAACCTGCAATCCCAATTGTTATCAGCTGTTTCTTGTAATTCCCACTGTGTCCTGTGTATTTCAGTCCGCGTTCGAGTACGTCGAGTACAGTCCTGTCATTGAAGTGTTCACCGTGTAGTTGCATTTTGTCTGCAATAGACCCCATTTTTGGATTTCCGTGTGCTCGATCCTAATTCCCTGCTCCCTGCTTGCTCACCCTGTGCACGGTCGTCACATTAATACTTCATTCCTGTCAATAGAAGATGATGTAATGCTTTATTAATTCTTATACCAACCATTATAATGTGTTATGAAGGTATCTATAATACATTATGAATGTATTTGTAATGCATTATAGACGTGAGTTTTAAGTAAAGGGTTACTTTTTTACATTTAATTACTTTGAATGAAACCTGTATGTATATTTATTTCAAACTTTCAAAATACATCACTCATACACGTGTCAGATGCACACAAAACCCTACTGAGATGAGAACTAAAAATGTCATACTTCCAATGCCAATCACATCTAACGTAAATGTTTTCTCTCTACACCATGACTAAGACTGAATTAGGTTATGATTCATACACATTGTATCTGTCAAGGAAAGTTTAAAGCACTGCTGACAGAAAAAAAAGAAGAAAACAGGCGGTAAAAAGGTAACCCCTGAAAGCTCCCTCATCCCTCGCCACATGTGACGTTCCCCTGACACCTCTTTCCTCGCTCTTGATGGTGGAGCGCCACCACTACTCCCCTCTAAGATCCAGAGACAGCAGGGCCCTGCAGCTGACAGCCCGAGGGCTCTCCACGTCACCGTCGTCATAGCGACAGCCCTTGTCACGAAAGAGGCCGTCGAGAGCACAGGTGAGGCCCGATCCCCTCCGCTCGGTCTCCCCGCCGGATTCCACAGGGGCATCCTGAGGCGGGACGCTGACGCAAGGCCAATGGCTGGCACAGTTGCCGCTCAACTCTTTGATCTGCGTCTCCTCCTATTAGTGCGCATTGGCGTGCGTGTTTGTGTGCCACCCGGCCGACGGACATAATGCTCAGAAAAAGTCAACAGCAGAACACAGATTGTTCACAATGAGACATAATTCAGGACTCTAGGCCACATAGCAGTTAAAGGAAATTGGCCTACTGTGGTTTCTTTATTCCAATAGAGAAATCAGAATTTTTCATCTTGGTGCCCACGAGAGACAGGCAGATGTATTTACAGGTGAGAGTGTGTCCTGGGAGCAAAACACAGAACCAGCCAGCATCCATGGAGCCATTTAGATTGAGGGTTTTGCGCAAGGGATTCAAACCGATGACCTTCCACATTTCCCTGACCCACTAAGCTACACAACATTCCAATTAATTATTCGTTTAATCATATGGTTTTAATTATATGAATCATATTTAATGATCTCATTTCATAAAACAATATCAGCAAAGAAATGCATGTCACAGAGCCGACCTTAATATTATTCTTTGACGTTGAACAAAATACCAACTGGACCATATTTTTCAGTTGTATTTCAATTCCGCCACAATTGTTTATGAAAGGAGACAACAAATGTTTGTTTTTCAATGGTTGGGCGGTGCATTTAATTTGCTTTGTGTGCTTTCATGAAATATATGCTTTTAATTAGTTCTGCATTCGAATCAAATGAAAATGCAGATCCGTTTGTGCCTTGCTAGATTGCCCTGCATCCCTGAATGGGTAGCTGAACTAAGGATTAATTAATCTCTGTTCTGCACTGGATTATAAAATGGCTTTCTGTCTGTTAGGCTTTGGGCCAGGACTGGCAAAAAGGCGAACACTTAATCGCTTTGTTGGTAGTTAATATACAGGATTTCTTCACAAATGGAATAAGATATAGACTTTCGCAAAGTGCTGCTTTCTGATGACTTTGTTCGTATTATTGTTCACTTGTGCATGATCTTTGTTCTTTTTAATTTTCCAAGCACTACATTTTTACGCTTCCATGCCCTGCTAATGGTCAATGTAGCCATTACAGTTGAAGTTGAAATAAGTAAATAAATAAGCAAGAAAAAAACACAGTTTTGCTATTTATCACTTCTAAGTTTTACCTACAACGCCGTGACCTCTTATTTACTACACGGCAGTGGAAAATGTAAAATCAGATGTCTTTAATTATGCAACTGTAAGCAAGCCACAGTCACTGTCAGCATTTTTTAGTTTTGAAATGGATTCTTCACACTTGCTGATGTATTCTGGGAAACAGAAATGAGAGTTGCAATAATTCTCGTCCGTGCCTGCCAGTGCCGACTTCCACGGTCATTATTCCGCTTTCTGTACAGTTAGACATAACTCCCATTTAATTGTCTGCCTGTTAAGCTCCCACTCTGCAGATAGACTTTTGCCTTGAGACTAAAACATTATAACTACAAAGTAACAAAGCATTCACATATATTGGGCTGATAAACTGAAACTAAGTTAAAAGTTTTACTTAGTTTCAGATTTTACAATTTATTAATGCAGTTGCATTTGGTAACACTTTACTTATAGCAGTCATTGTACTGCATTATACATACCTTCACAACACATTATAATGCATTCATAAAGCATTATAACCAAAGCTATAAATATTTATCAAAAGGCATAACACCATTATAGTCATGTGTGTTATGCATTCTGAATGCTCTATGAAGGTCTCATCCATAATGAAGTATAAAGTCCTTCATAATGCAGCACAAATCATGCTTAATTCTTATACTGACCAGTATAATGCATTATGAAGGTATCTATAATGCATTATAGTTGAGAGCTTCATAAAGCATTCATAATGCATGAGAAACATGGCTATAATGTGTTATAGCCCTTTGGCCATCTAGTTTTTTAAAAAAATTTTTAAATGATTGGAAAATTATTGTCTCTTTATTGGACATTTATTTGTTTGTGAGTTGTTGACTGGTTAAAACTGAATGGCGAAAAATGTATCTTCATTTTGGGGCTCCTTTTATGCTGTTGTGTATCTTCTATATAGCTACTGCATATGACTGTCGTGAAAGTGTAAGCTTGCCAGGGTTTTGTCCTTATGACGTGATTGTTCTCGTTTGATACAGTGTTACATTCTCTTTAACTTTGTAGGACTTGTTATAGGTGAAGTACTAACATTTAATAGTTTTATAGTTACCGGTAATTGTATCATTTTGGCAGTGGGGGCAGAAGGAGGGCTGAAGGGGGGCTTAGGGGCCCCTAAACTCATTAATCTGTCACTGGTAGTAGTAGTATATATACTATATAGTACAGTAGTAGTATATATATTATTGTATAGTAGTAATATATATATATATATATTGTATAGTATATTAGTATTATAGTAGTATTAGTAATGTTAGTAGTAGGGGGTGGAAGTTGTACCGCGACGCACGTACCAGGTACTCTGCTACTCACTCAAAAAGCACACAGTCTGGTGAACTGGCATCACTAAATTGCTCACACTTTGTGTGTGAGTGCTCATGCGAGTTCCCCGCAGTGGACTGGCATCTGGTCCAGAGCGCCCCCTGCTCCGTGGCCCTTGCTGCCTGCGATACGCCGCTCACCACCAATCTGTATTACACAATCGGCTGTGAGATGGATGGATCTTCTATATATACTTGTTATATAGAGAAATAACCTGATCAGAAACATGTTAAAAACACTCTGTACCATTTATATTTACATAATGAACAAAGATAATCATGTCATACATGTTCAAAAAAATAGCATTTAAAGACAGGTCAAAACCTGTGATTCATTTTATTTTAAAAAAAAGCAGAACAAGCTACTAAATGTCACAAATAAGGTATTTAAGTATATTAATAAGGTTTATAATAAATATAAGGTGATATAGCCATTGCAGTGTGACAAAATTTAAGATAAGGAGCAAAAGCTTTCAAAGCCCCTTGTAAGTCACACTTTTAAGGTTTACTGAACTTTGCAGCATCTTGTTCAGCGGTTATTTTATTTGAGCTTAAATATTGATTTGTTCTGTCAGGATAACAGTCCGCGGAGAAGAAGATTTAAAAACAGAAGCACACAAGGGAAAATTGCATTTGAAACTGTAACCATGAAAAGAAATGTACAGCTCTAGGGTCTGTGCAGAAAGTACATTTCGTAGTGTGTGGAATCGCTGGTAGGGTGTATTACAGGAGTGCGCTGTTCACTTAAGGATAAATCGTTTAGTATGATGTTACGTTTTCAAATAATGGGGCATTCCCTTAACGTAAGATCAGATACAATAAGATTAAAGTTTCCTCATCCCAAAGGGAATGGTAGTACCAAGGCATTGCTCTCATTGTGCAAAAATAACAAATAAAATATAAAGATCAAAGGGACAAAAATACGATGTAAGTAAGAAGTAAGAAGTGGGATTGTGCATCTGCAATCAAGTGCATACAGGATATCCTATATAGCATGTGCCAGATGGGATGGGATCTGAGACCTGGGGTGACGGGAAAAGCAGTGGGAGTCCAGTGCTCCCAGTACTTTTGCAGTGATCTTCCTCTGCTTACAGATACCATCATCACAGGTGTTGTTTTGGTTTAAATGCTGCATTTCTGTACCCACAGAATACAAGCAGCCCATGAATACACAGGCTTGCACTGTCCTCAGTAAATCATCACTCGTATAGAAGATGCTTCTGGGAACCGGAAGAAAGCGATCCCGGCTGAAGGTCTGCAACGTCTCGTGTGCCACTTAATCCTTCGCGTTCCCCAGCCGAAAAAGCCGCGGACCTGATCTGAGGACAGTGCCGTGCTGGGTGTTGACTTTTCACAAGCAATTTCCTACGTGAAATTCACTTAACTGCTACCCAAACTAAGCAAATAAATAGTGTCCAGAAATAAAGCACTTAGAAGCCGGACAGGCTTCCGTTCTGAATGAACAAACGAACAACAACAGCCTTAAGATGACAGTTATATTCTCCCGCTCCCCATTCTGACTGCCCCCTTCAAAATTTGACAAGTGGCCCATTAATCAAGTATTAATTGCTGTCATGGCTGTGTACACTAAGGCTTACATGGCCCACACAAAAGACAGGCCTTATTAATCATTTGCTACGTCTGATGAGATTTCAATAACATCTCCAACCACATAATCGTTTCTATCTGAGAAACGGGATGGAAAGCTCTGTGCATGCCTGCATATTGGGAATTTTGTGTTTTGGATACGTCTGCCAAGTAAAACCACAATTGATAGGTATATGTACTCAGTAAACTGTTTTCAAATTCAGTATAAGGGCTATGGATATTAAATATTTGAGATGGACAATTGAATAAGTGTCTTCAAATACTTATGAGAAGATTACTATGATCGGACAATCCCTAGAGTGATTGGCAGCTAAGGGGCTCAACAGGGAGACCACACTGTCAACCACAGGATTTGAACCAGTGACCTTCAGTGACTAATCTGATCAGGAAGTCCCTTACCTTTTGATCAGTTTGTCCTGTTCAAGGGCCTACTTAGAAATTCTGGGCTTCCTGACAAAATGTCACCTTGCCCCTCCTGGCCAGTTTCACATATAATTTTATGTATAAGCCCTTGTTAAGTGCTGGACCCCAGGAATCTCCCAGGGTACCCATACCCTTCCAAAGCTGCTGGTTGTGTTACAGTCAATTGTCAAGTGGTATGCCTGTTTATAAGGAACACAAGTTACAAATAGTGACAAGAATTCTAACATCAACGAGACATCACAGTGCTGTAAAACGTACTGCTGGTGATATACCTGTGCTGCGTTTGGGTAGTAAAGCGGGCAATATCAATGAACAGGCAACATCAGTGAACAGCCCCACTTGGGGTCCTCTTGGACTCTGGCCGTATTAGCCAAAAAGCGCATTTTAACCAAGCATTCTGAATCCCTGGAATGTGTGCATGTTAATGTTTCACCATCTTCCCCTGCGATGTCTGATCTTCACCGACATCTAAACTGCTTACCTCTCTGATCATACGCCAGTTGAAAACAGTGTATGCTTTCCGGACACTGTCTCACCATTTGTCACTCCTAACTTTTGAATTAAATTTTTGCACATTTACTATAAATCACTCCCCCTTCCCCCCCGCTCCATAATTACAGTTATAATTGCGTAGTTAAAATCAGACCGCAAAAAAGTGCATCAAGAGAATAATAGACTAATCTACAAACAGAAAAACTCGGAGCTACATGATGAATACATGAATAGATTAAAAATATAAATAGGTATCTAGTTACTTAAGAGCTGACTGCCAGTAAACTGTACCGCAATAAAAACAATAGTGAACGCTGTTTTTTAATGTCTTAACACTACAGTTCTGCTCAGTACATTATGAATGTGTTTATAAATGACTAAAAACATGGCCTTAAGTGAAGCCTTACCATGTAACCATTTGTTTTAAAAAACAAGGGAATAATTCAGGCTTTTATTAGTTACGTTTTGTTGATTTGCATTAAATTATCTGTAGGTAATTGTACCTTGATTGTCATCACTGTATTCTTGATGCTCCAGATGGGGGGGGGGGGCGGGGGGGGGGGGGGGGGGGGGGGGGGGGGGGGGGGGGGGGGGG
>JABFEA020000044.1:11665605-11679653 GCA_019775915.2 Cyphomyrus plagiostoma
CTTTTTTTTTTTTTGTATTAATTTTTCTTTTGTTTATTGTCCCTTTTTTTTCACCACGGTTTTTTTTTTGCCCCCTTTGCCCCCCCCCCCCCCCCCCCCCGCCACGTTCAGCAGGCCATGGATTACTGGCACCCTTGGCAGCTTTGCTGTGCTACCCAAAATACTGTATATATGTTAGTAAAACCTATTATCAAACAAACAAACATGACTTATTATTAACAACAAGAACAACAACAATAATACTAATGATAATAATAATAATAATAATAATAATAATAATAATAATAATAATAATAATTATTATTATTATTATAAGGCAGCACGGTGACATAGTGCTTGGCACCATTGCCTCACACCTCGAGAACTACGGTTTGAGTTTCCCCCTGTGGCTCAGTGTGTGTGGAGTTTGCCTGTCCCTCCCCCCCGTGTCATCGTGGGATTTCTGGTTACACCCCACAGTTCAAAAAGATGCTGAGGTTAATCGGAGTTACCAGATTGCCCATGGGTATGCCTGTGTGAGAGAAAGGTGTGTGAGTGTGCCCTACTATGGGTTGGCACCCCATCCTGGGTTGCCTACCTTGTTCCCATAATAGGACAAGTGGTCACAAAAAAGGATGGTTGTGTGTTTTTTGTGGCTTTGTGACTTTGATCTACCAAACCAAGACTCACCAGGCAGATTTCCACAGTTGCTTGATTTTCACCACTGGTCCTGGCACATCTGTTACTCAATTCAAAGTTGCTCCCAGCAATAACTGCTTTACTTTTGAAACTGTTCTGTATGTGTGTACAGGGAAGGCTAGATGATATTAATACTGAGTTGTGGTCCGAAGCAAGAGCAATTCCTTTGGAGACCTTTTCATAATTAGTTTTGCTCATTTAATTTCCATGTTTTAGCCACCCATGTCCTACTAGGTCTAGCTTAGTATAATGAGCAAAATGACAAAGCAGCAGTTAAAGTCAAATAACGGACATTAGCCATCGCTGTCAGTGACAATCTGATCTGAACCATAACTGCATGAAGGTCAGAAGGTCTCGGGATATAATTCATTCCAGGCTATTTGAAATTCACTCATCATGAGATATATGCATAGAAATGACCTGAATGAATCCAGAGGATTGGAGATTCTCATGTCAGCGCCATTGGAAGCATCTAATGGGTGAAAACATACCAGGCAACAGGGGGGCCAGCCCTCGTCATGCTAACAGATGGCGAGGGAGCACCCAGCTCACCCAGAGATGGAGGTGTCCCGCCTGGAAGGAACGACACCTCTCACCGACATTCAGGGTGTTCGCTCACTCCACAGTTTCCTTTGGAATGAGTGCTTCTCTTTTTTTTTATCTCTTGTCATTTTCTCCTAAAAAAAGAAGATCAAAGCTCACAGCTCCCATAGCCAGAGGGGGGAGGGAGAGGGATGGGCGTTTCCCCTCAGAAGATTTCATCATTTGGGGGGGGGGGGTCTCCCATCCGGTGGGCTGAAGTAATTTTCGAGGTTGAAATGTGAGATTTTACTACATGGCTTGCAGTCTGCGTGAGGCACTACTGAGGACTACAATGTAAAAGATAAAGGGTTAACAATTTTTTTTTAACTCACAAGTGAATGAACACTAATACTGTCCTGTTTAGACAGGAAGTAACCAATGACGGAAGTTCCACTGCCAAGAACCACTCTCAGTTTATCTCCACAACCCCCTACAAAGACCTCAGGAATATGATCCACACTCTTTAAGGACATAGTCTATCTCTAGTGTGGATATAATTTCCCTGTGACCTTACTGCCAGGCTGGAGAAAGGACAGCCTTATATGGTAATAGACATTTCCTAATATTCTGCGGGAACATCACCATAGTTTGCACTGATTCTACATCAAAGGTTGGCCTGATTTTTTTGTCTTAGTCCCGAGTTAAATGGTGTGATTCAATTTTTTTGGTTTTTACGAGCAATTACAGAACATTACAAAGTGTCTCTTAAAGTGAACAAAAGTGTGTACTATAATTATTAAGGCTTACATTAAACATAGAGCTGAAATTGTTATAGTATGAAGTCAGGAAGAGTACATCCAAAGCCACCTGCTTGCAACTGTTGAGACCTTTTTGGATCATTTTTTCCACATTTGTATTTCAGTAATATCTGTGAAACAATGAATCACCTGTTAGCATTCTAGTAGCATTTTTGAGCATAATACCATTGATGGTGTGAATTTTAAACATGCTACATTGCAGTGGGCGACATAATAGAATAATAGAACACTCGGCTAAGTGCCACATACTTCTCAAATACAGAATCCAGTCTAAGGCATCTGGGTCTTATGTATTCGTCTATTTGCGGGTGTCTGTTCCCTGTTTCTTCACACTTTCTGAAGACATACTATTCATGCAAAATGACAACCCTACACGACGCCTGCCACGGCCTGGCGACTCTCTCCTGAGGTGATCCCGATTCCCCATGCTTCCCCCGGATTGGTTCCACATCACTGCATCACACTAATTGGATGAGTGCTTGTCGGAAATGGATGAATGAACTCCTGCTCATAGCTGATGATTTCCTCCTCACTCAGCTGAGCAGTCCAGACTGGATATTAGTATGGAGAGTCAGCTTCAGCGCTGTACACAGACACGAGCTCCATGAATTCCATCTCATATTCTTATGATTCACAAAAAATATGGGAAATTTTCTAACGAGCCTATATGTGCTATAACCTCCTCAGACCCAAGGAAAAAAGTGTCCTTTAATTTTAGGTTATTTATCTTTGGAGGAAATAAGACATCTTACAATTTAGATTTTTTTCAAATTTATTTTTATTTTTAATTTCACAGCATGTCCTCTTTAGCGTACAACAGGAATAAATACATTTCCTTACATCAGTGAAAAGACAGATGCAGAAATAAAATGTCCACTAAAACGGACATAAATGAATGGGTGTGGTCACAGGAGTCTAAGGATCTGGAAAAAGCACATGTGTAGCCCAGTACGTACTGTAGGGGGGCGCTACATTTAAATAATTAAACCTATTTAGCAGAAGCTTTTATCCAAACCAATATGGAAATGAGAAGACAGGCTCAAGGGGCCAATGGCGAAATAGCTGCCTTTATGAGTGACCTTCCAGTTGCAGGCATAGAGCCCTAATTCATTGAACACACACAGTTGGTGCCTGAAGGTAACAAGAGTTACGTCCGAAAGCTTGGCACAAAGTCAAGGTTGTTTAGAGCATATACCGGCCTCTGGTGTTGTATCTGCACTCCTGTTTGGGATTTTTATGGACGGGATATCAAGTCGCAGCAGTGGCTAGAAAACCGTCTGGTATGCAGGGCTAGAGGTGACATTCTTGCTATTTGCAGGTGTTGCTCCTCTAGACTCATCAGACTGTGAACCTTTCATGCTTTGCAGCAGTTTGGGAAGCTGGAGAGCCTGCTCTTAGTGAACCAGTATAAATGCTTAGGAGCTCTCAAGATCTTGTTCACTGGGAAGGGTAAAATGCACATCCGAGTGACAGGTGGATCGATGGTGGTGATAGTGATGATTTACAAGGGCGGACGGTTTTGCTTAATTAGAGGGATAAGAGATAATGAGATGAATAAGACCAGAAGCTGCTATGTGAAGTGACACCTCCTATCATTTGCAAAATAATATGCAATTTTAATCTAATTTCTGAATCTCTGTGCCCCAAATCCAGGTGTCCTCCAATGCCGATTTTATTGTTTGGATTTCTCCACAAGACCATACTAAACAGCACATGGCCCTCAACCTGGCAGCGTGGCTCTTCCTATCAGCTTGTGTAACATGCATATTTATAGGACCTTTATATGGGCAGTTTATAACAAAAGAAAAAAACAAACCGCAGTGTTACTCTGGATTTGTGTCCATCTTGAGGACAGTAATAAGTGCTGAGTGTAAGTTTAGCTATGGATATTTATCTGTGGAGTCTCGATGAAAGATCGACACCCACACCAATGGTAATGGAAGCTGGGGGAAAAAAACATGTTTACTGGGCCTTTTGAAGAAATTGGTGAACTTACATTTTATTTATTTAGCAGATACACTACATGGACAAAAGTACATCTACAGTAAATTTTATGACATCACATTCTAAGTCCATAGGCATCAATATGGAGAGTCCCCCCTTTGCAGCTCCCACTCTTCTGGGGAGGCTTTTCACAAGGTTCTGGAGTGTGTCTGTGGGAATTTCTGCCCATTCATCCGGAAGAGTATTTGTGAGGTCAGGCACTGATGTTGGATGTGAAGGCCTGGCTCAGAATCTCTGTTTTAGTTCATCCTAAAGGTGTTTGATGGGGTTGAGATCAGGGCTCTATGAGGGCCAGTCAAGTTCTTCCACAGCAGACTCACCCAACCATGTCTTTATAGACCTTGTTTTGTGCACTGGAGTACAGTCATGCTGGAACTGTTCCCACAAAGTTGGAAGCATAGAATTGTCCAAAATGTCTTGGTATGCTGAAGCAATAAGAGTTCCCTTCACTGGAACTGAGGGACCCAGCCCAGTCCCTGAAAAACAACCCCATCAGACTGCCAGACAGAGAAGCGTGATTTCTCACTCCACAGAACATGTTTCCACTGCTCCAGAGTCCAATGGTGGCTTGTTGTACACCACTCCATCTGACAGTTGCGTGCAGCTGCTCATCCATGAAATGAAACATCAAAATTCAATGATTAAGAGGTGTACCCCTACACTTTTATCCATATAGTGTATTTTTGGTCAAAGCAATATACATTTTTTGAGGAAGCAGGTTCAGCTAGTCTCTGAAGAGCAACTGGGGATTAAGGACTTTATCAAATACCCAAGCATCATCTTGCTGACCCTGAGATTTGAATCACTAACCTTTTGATCACAACCTTTCATTCGAAGACATTCCTGGTACTCAGGATAATTACATTGGAGATATTTAAGTTACTCGGCTCGCGATGAGCAAGTATCATGCAACGTCAAGCTGAGATCCGATTGGCCGCCAGCTTAGCCTCGCCACCTTCCGTTGAACGGCTCCCGCTGACACAGCGGACGCAAGCGCGGCGATTGTCTCTGCTAAGCCTCAGCTTCCCAGATGGGAAATCCTGAGATGATACTGGGAAGGACAGCATGCTGGAAGACTCTTGAGATAGCGTCCTAAAACGTATGGAGAAGCGGCTTCTGTTCGGGGTTACACAGCTTAAGGTAGAACTGATGAGTTTCTCTAAAAAAAGAAAAAAAAGCTTTATACGCTCTTTCAAGAATAGAGGACAAATCGGTGGGATTAGGGTCTGTTTATAACCGTTCTCCTGCCTATGTATAAGTGTTAGCATTTAACATCTACTTACAATTGAAATTTTCTGTAATCATGGCTAAAGAACAGTACTGGTGATTTAGCTTGGGGAATTGACACCCTAACACCGTATTAGTCGGCAGTCACTGTATTCTCATTTTCCAATACTTTGACTATCAGTCCTCATTAAAATAAATGAATCCAGGATTGATCCCTTTGCATTCCTTCATTCTGTGACAGTCACCATGATGATAATCTTATGTGCTTCATTACTGAGGATCTGGTACATTTGAGGTAACCATGACTTTCATATTTTTGTCTGTTCTTTGGGGGGGCAGGCTTACACATTCAAGGTAATGGGTTTGAATCTCACCTCTGCTCTTTTTGTGAGTCCATAGACATGTGGTTTGGCTAACTGGTGACTGTGATAGACAGGCATCCCATGCTGAGTGGGACAGTGATGGGGATAGGCTCCAAGACTGTGACCGTGATCAAGATGAGGAGTTAAAATATGGATGGATGGATGCTATTTAATGTACTTATTGTCTTGATTTATTTGGCATTGCGGTCTGCAGGAAATGCACATTGCTATGTACACATGAAAAAGTAAACCTTGAAAGTTTTTAAAGTTGCTTTGATTTAGTGCACGTTTCCCACGTGCAACTGATGACCTCCATCTAAAAGCTCAAAACAACCATGTGTGAACATATCATTCTTCCCAAGCACTTTTACCCTAAAAGGACACGTCAGCTTGCTGGCAAGCACCCGGCAGAGTTCGCCACAGAAACCATCCCTGGGCTGCAGCAGTGCAGAGTGGCCGAGTGTGGCATTAGCAGGTGAGAGGACGTCTCTCATTTTTCTTGCCACTTCAGGGCTGGGAAGTGAAATTTGACGTAGCGACCTCTGACCTCTCGGTTGGGAGTTCCTTAATGCAGACAGCACCATAGCCCACAGGTGGGTGAAATCGATGTTGTCTTTTTTCTCCTCCAAAATCTCATCATTTCCTATTTTAGAACTGGACTGGCTTAATGAAAATGAGATAATTTGCGGGTTTCGAACAGAAATTATGGTCGTTGGTGACTTCCTTGTTTGGGGAGGTGAGGGATTCTTGATTGAACGAGGTGGGGGGGGGGGGGGTACATGGTGAGGGCAGGCTACAGCACGTCCAGTTACTGCTCCAGGTGGTCGTCTGCAGACACAAGCAGGCAGTTCCACACAAAAACAGCTGAGGTCTTGTTTGAGAATGGATTAACGTGTCAGACCACCCGCATCCTTGTTTAGAAAGTAACGAAGACGGCCAAAATTAGAAATGCTCCCTTAAATGACGAGACCCTTCACCATGGTTACCTTTCTCTGGCCCCGTCTCCTAAGATCTCACAACTGGAGAACTTCCCTCAAATCCCAGCAAGTGATGGGATTATGGAATCGAGAAACGCTTACTGGTTTTGGAGCGGTGTCTCAAGCCGGTTGGGAAAAAATGAAGAGGGAAATGATAGTTTGGATCTGAAAAGCGCTGGGCCTTACTGTCAGGCTGTCATCAGGCCATTGCCTGTTAAAAAAAGAGGGCAGGTTTTCACACGGTGGTTTCCATGGAAATAGACCGTGCAATATGCGATAATGACCAGGCAAGTCCAAAATAATCTAATTAGTGTAACATGCTTTTTAGGCAACACCATTATTTTCTGATAAAAGGGTCATGATAATACATCAAGAAAAAGAAAGATTATTAAATTAGTTGATAATTAGCCTTTTATTCTCCTTTCTTCTACAAAGCAAGTGCAGATTTTGCTGTGTTGATCTGTTTAAAATTATGTATTATTTAATTGCTTCAAAGTACATGGTTTAATTCCTTTATTATTTAAATATAGACCCCTTTTACTGATGAAAGTTTATTGACTAAAAGTATGTTCCCTGCCTTGTTGTTTTGTTTTGTTCTATGATTGTGTAACTGCGAAATTATAACCAGTTAAAACCGCACACTAAGCAAAGGACATTCAACTGAAAACACGTTTAATCATCCTGCCAGAATTACTGGAAAATGTGACTGGAAAGGACTGAGATATCGGTACAGCACTGATAAAACCCTGAAGAGAATTATCAGACATTAATTATCATGTTTCCTGTCAAGATGCCTCTGCGTTTCAACTTCAGACAAACATATTAAACATTGCATTAGCGACACTGTTTTTCCCAGTCCGCCTTCAACATAATCCTTAATCTGTGTTTTAATTAATTTTCTTCAGCTGTTTTGCAAAGCAGTTCCACCCGCAGCTAGATAATTACTGACTTCATTTAGGGTGAGTACCAAGCTGAACAGTGTAGGTACCTCAGCACTGACCCAGCAAACTGCCCACTTGTTATTGGCACCAACCACTCAACCATTTGCTGCATGAAATCTGTATTATGTCTGCCAGAACCGACAAATTCCCCCCAAATTTCATCCATCTTTGACTGCACGCCTGTAAGGTATAGAGATAGAGTAAAGTATCATCACCACAGACCTTTAAAGGTAATGTTTTGTCTGCTTTATATTTCATTACAGTCTCTCCCTGGGTTACGTTGGGGTTACGTTCTGACACACCTATTATAAGGCAAAAGCATCATAAGGCGAAAATGAATTTTAATATAATACACCTAACCGAATGAAATCATAGCCTAGCCTAGCCTACTTTAAATATGTTCAAAACGTTTACATTTGCCTACTGTTGCATAAAATCATTAACATAAAGCCTGTTTTATAATCAGAGTTGGGTAATTCAGGTCCAGAGAGTAAAAGTCCAGACTGGGATTTTGTTTCAACCAACCAGTTGACTATTCTGTGACTGTGACTATTTATGCTCAGTTATTTATGGTTGGTTGAAACAAAATCTTGGTCTGGATTTCTACTCTCTGGACCTGAATTCCCCAACTCTGTTTATAATAAAGTGTTGAATATCCCATGTAATTTATTGAATAACGTACTGAAAGTGAAAATCATTTACCCGTTGTAAAGTTGAAATATTGTAACACAGACCATTGTAACTTGAGGAGCGTCTGCAAATCATCTGAATGCATAGAGATATCATTATATACTGGAAATCCCCAGGCTATGAGGCAGTTCCAGTCTGTTTTTACGGCGAATTTGTAGGTAAGTTGAATCAATAGTATTGCAGTACATAATAATAATAATAATAAAATAGTAATACCAAAAGTAACTACATACTGTACAGTACTGTACTATAGCTTGAGCCGACAAACTGTTAAACCTGACTAATGTTTTCATGAGCATCACAAATTAGGGTGCGTGTTCATTATTGCAATTATATTTAAGTTAAACTGTTACAAACTATACAATAGGCTTCATGGCAATGCGTTCGTAAGTATGAAACGTCTGTAAGTGGGATGTTATTAACCCACAGACTGCCTGTATTATCTGATGAGCAATGGGCAGTAAATGGCATTAGGAAGCATTGCCTAATTGGCTACATTTACCTGTCACAATCTGGCAAACGTCACTGCTGGTCAGCAGCTATTAAGAAAGCAGCAAGGGAAAAGTAATAAAGCAATACATCCAGGATCTTTTTCTTAATAACCAATTTCCTCACATTATTACTGGCTATGCCAAGCATTTAAGGTGTTGAAACATTAATTGGCTACCGTCAGATCACTATACGGCGTTACATCACAAATGCGGCTTGTATTGTGATATACTACCACACCTGCCTTGTTTGTGATTAAAATTTAATATTAAACTTAAGTAAAATGAACAGTTATTAGATGAATCATTTCTGACCTTGATAGGCGTTCACAATGTCAGCTGGTTTATTTACAGCTGCTGGAACATCGCTATGTTAATAAAGGGCATATTTGCCTTCTCCATGTGTCCCTGACCAGGAGAAGTGCTTAGAAAGTAGGTAGACAGATATTTGCTTTTAAAATTGTGATTCCGTATTTTAAGAATCACAGAGAATCACACAAAAATTAGCAGAGAGCCTACACACCGATTTCACACACAGTCTTTGACTTAGTCACATTGTGGTGACCTTGGAGGGAGGATCAAAGAAAAGGGTTTGGTGAAAAGACAGAGATAAAATATAAATGTGACTGCAGACCCACACGGAACATAGGAGCTGAATTCTGGGACAGGAATTGGTGTCACATCAGAGTTAAGCTTCGACCGTGTTAAACGCTGACCCAGATAAAACAAAAAAAAAATAAATGACAACATATAATGGCTTTTAATTTATAGGTCTGGTTGTGCTAAAGGTCCACGCAGATTGAAATGCCAGGTATAATGAAATAGGAGAACAACGATGGGCCAAAGCGTCGTTTTGACGAAACAGGAAGTGACAATGAGCATTGGAGTGGCACAATACAATTTGTTCTGGTGTGGAAATCCATCAGCGGATCTCTTTGGGTTTGGGGGCTTTAGTGCTGTGGTTTCATTCTGAGCATATTCCGCCATCACATTTATGAATCAATCAAACTATCCGCTGTTACCAGAATGAGGGTGTGTTATAAAATTACTACAAAATAATCTTACAGCTGAGAGAGCCGGCGGCTAATTTTACCTTGATTCAAAACATTGCCGTCGCTGTAATACTGTTCCTCAGACACCCACTTATTTAATACCAAAGAGATGGCTTGACTTTTTTTGCATGTAAAGTTGCTGATATTTAATGTTACATTTTGAAGATGGTGGAAACAATCATAGCCAGGAACTGTGGTAAATCTTTCAAAAAGCTTTGTGGAAATAGCCAGCCTGACATTTGAATTTTAGTGAATGTCAGATGGAAGAATGTTTGCTAGATGCTTGGTGGTTAAAATATTAAAATGAAATCCATCTGCTTACCCACCCAAACATTATGAGCCATTTAGAGCAATTCACCTGTTGCGTGTTTTTGAACTACAGGAAGAAAATAAATTACCCCACAAAACCTGAGTAAAACATACAAACTCTACATACACAAATGACATTAATGAACAATTGATTAAAATATGAGCATGAAAACATTTCAACACGAAAAACACCATGTGATCACGATAGGGTGGCGGAAGGGTTTTCCCTGTTCCTGTGATCCACAGCTGGCTGATTCTCTAGCTGGAGATTTTGGTAGGTCCTCCCTTAGCAAACAGCTCTGCGGGGGAAGGCCAGAGCAATTAAGATCCAGCAAGATGTCTTGTGAAAAGAACCACCAAAAAATTTAAGTATTGTGCATTGAAAAAGGTTCCTGGGGCCCACCTCTGGAGCCAATCCTGGGGGTTGCTTCCTCAGTGAGTGCCTGGAGGCCAGGCCACTCACAGAACCTGGTAGGGTTTACTCTGAAAGGTCAAATGGAGCCACCTTATATCCTCACCTAAAAAAGCAGTTTAGTGCTATTTGGGTGACAAGCTTGACTAGAAAGGACCCAAACAGATCAGATCTTGCACACTGGCTTCAGGAACATGGAATGTTACTTATCTGGCTGGGAAGAACCCTGAGCTAATATGAGGAATAGCAAGGTGTGGGCTACATAGAGTTAGCCTTATCGTCACATAGGCGAGTGTGGAGAGACTCAAACAAGTCCTAGACTGAGGTCTGTGTGGCTGATGATTTTACTGATAGATAAAAGATGCTAAAGTGGTCTGAGGTCTCCATGTCGCAGAGATTTCGAAATAGAGTCCCTGCATTTTGGGACTGAGAGGAAACAGCTGAAGTGGTTTGGGAATCTAATACGGTAAGTATGTCACCAGGTTGGTGCACTGGGAGCTGTTTTGGGGACATTCCGCTGGAGGGAGGCCTGAGGGCAGACCTTGCACACTGTGGAAGGATTAAATCTCTCAGATGGCTTTGAGACATTTGGGAAGCCCCCAGAGCGAGCCTTGGAAAGAGAGCACTGGTCTGGCATGCTTGGCACACTGCCACTCTGACCCACACTGGGAGAAATGATATAAAGACATTTGCAGTGTTGCTTGGAGCACATATCTACAGGATAGCCAATGAAGCTAAGGAGAAGATCGGTGAGAGGATTAGTTCGGCAAGGTGCTCCCGGAAAATACAGAAGGTGATGAAAAGCAAAATAAATGATGGGGTATTTTTATAGATGTGTGTTGAAGGATTAAAAAAAGAAATTTACTAAGCTGTCTGGATTTTAACATGGGAGTCAGTCTTCGGCTGAATTCTTGCCACGTTACTCTCAAAGCAGCTGTCTCCTGGAGAGCCTGCGGGATTGTCTGTGTCCGTTTCATCTCATCACACCAAAGCAGGGTTTTCTCCCCAGGCTGCACCACCAGCTGAATTCCATTTCTGAAACGAACAGAGATCGGTGCCATATCTGGGCTTCCGCCACTGAAATGCAGCGAGAGCGTTTACGTTTATTTAACAGGCACTTTTATCAAAAACGACATTCATTTTTTTGAGAAGGCAGGGTCAGCCGGTCCCTAAAGCAAATAGGAATTAAGGGCCTCACTGAAGACCAGGATGTTGGAGGAAATGTTCTAACTGGTGACTAACACTGTTTCTTTTTCTTTCTTCACTTCCTACATTTAACAGATGCTCCCCAGCTAGTTACGAAGGGGGTTACATAGCGATAAACCTGTTGTAAGGCGGAAGTATCTTAAGGCGAAAATGTATTTTAATACAGCACACCTATCCTAACAAACATCATAGCCTAGCCTAGCCTACCTTAAACATGCTTAGAATACTTACATTAGCCTACTGCTGGACAAAGTCATTAACACAAAGTCTATTTTACACTAAAGTGTTGAATAGCTTGTGTAATTTATTGAATAATGTACTGAAAGTGAAAGACATTTACCCATTGTAAAGCTGAAATATCTCGGGGACGGTCTGTATACAGATGCATGTTTTATCAATGGGCTCTATCTTCTAGCTCCTGTTGGTTTAAAAGACAGTTTTACAAAATACACAAGGTGTGATGTGACACTTACAGGATTAAA
The DNA here is from genome assembly GCA_019775915.2 of Cyphomyrus plagiostoma. NCBI lineage: Eukaryota > Metazoa > Chordata > Actinopteri > Osteoglossiformes > Mormyridae > Cyphomyrus > Cyphomyrus plagiostoma. The sequence goes on from JABFEA020000044.1 coordinate 11,677,774, forward strand.
CCTGTAGATATTGATGCGGATATAAATACCAACACTAGCTGATTTACACAGAGCGGCTGCTCTATATGCGACGTGCAGGAGCTGGCTGCCACCCGGCACGCTGCAAACTTTTCCTTTTCTTCACAAGTTATCCTACCCAGCTTTCACACAGATGGCTAATTTTATCATCGCACGCAAAGCATCATATTCATTATTATGCAGGTTTATTTAACCTGTAGGGGTGAAGTTTGGCTGATTGGGTTAGGACTCTTTGGGTGAATCTGAACACCAAGAAAACAAAGATCGTACTTGTATCTTGGCATGACGGGTCTTGCGAACTTGCCTGCCAGAAATGATCTTGGAATATCATGAGGACAGAGGCTACACCAATTGTGGCTTGATACAGATAAGTACTTGTGTACTTGTTGCTCCGCCATGCTGGACGCCCACGGCCGATTACCCTGGTTGTAATTTTTATTGTAGCATTTAGTACATAATTGAAATGTCCAGTCTAAATGACAAATTTTTCCTGGTATGATTATTTGTGTGTTTTACACAAATTAAGTTTACAGCTCTGTGCAAATTTCAGCTCTATACAACTGCTACATGCGGTTGTTCAGCAGTGTCGCGAGCCAAAAAAGAGAAAAACAGTGGGAATATACTATCTGACAGGAACGACGGAAATGTTACTCCGATTAAGGTTACTCCAATTCTTCCTCCACCACAGCGACAGCGCGCAATGAGTCATGGGATCGTTCTCGTTTGGCAATGATGCACCCGATGCATCCTTGATATTTGGGGCAGAGCAAGACCACTGATCTTGATGCTCTTAGTATTGGAACTGGTCTTTGGGAATGGAGGATGACGCAAAACGGGTACAGGAGAACACAAGTGCGGTCAAGTACACATACTGAGACACAGCCTTTGCCTATCATTGGAAGTTTGCTAGTTTGAATCTCGGAGCCTGAAGGCTGATGCTGCCATTGGGCCCTTGAGCAAAAACCCGTAACCCCTGATTACTCCAGGGACACGCCACGCCGGCTCACCCTGCACTCTAATCCTAAGTATCACTCTCACGTGTATGTGTGCATTTCAACGGAGAGCATGATGGGTTACACAAAAAGAACTACAATGGTACCTTGGTTCACGAACTTAATCCGTTCTGGACTCTGGATGGAATCCTAAGAAATTTGTGTTCTGATCAAATTTTTTCCATAAGAAATAATGGAATACCAATTAATTGGTTCCCGGCCTCCCAAAATTACACGTAAATGTTTTCTTTCTTTTTTTTTAGCATTTAAATTCAAAATGAACAGGATAAAACAAGAAGAGCATTTTTTCTTAATGGCTTCCAAAACTATAAAGATCTTATCCCAATATTACCCCTGCCCTGCCCCGATCCTGCTCCCTCCGTGTGTCACACCCCCTTGTTAACCTCGTGTGGGATCCCCATGTGATCCACTGTTTCTGATTGTTGTCATTAGTCCTCTGTATTAATAGTCCATGTTTCAGTTTGTTTCCTCAGTCTGGTCATTGGGTGCGTTAGACTTGCTTACAGCGCTGGCTTAAAGCAACGGATTCTGATCCTGACGCAATGCATTACGGTTAGATGCATTACGACCTCTCACCCGGCTGCACAAACTGGAACTGCCTCCGTGACGACCACCTTTGCCCTTATTGGCTGAAGAGTTTAGTTACACGCATGACGTTTGTATCCCAGTCAGTTCTGAATCTTCTGGTGCATAATCTACTATTTCTCCCGGATATCACGTAAAGCAGTGAGAACTGCTTTTCAGTTGATTTACCTAATAAATGACACAAATTCTCTAATAGTATACGTAAGTTAGTGGTTTATTTATTGTTAGTTACTGTAATGTTGCGCTGCTTTATTTGGTTAATCG
>JABFEA020000044.1:11690546-11708987 GCA_019775915.2 Cyphomyrus plagiostoma
CCCCCCCCCCCCCCCCCCCCCCCCCCCCGCCCCCCCCCCCCCCCCCCCCCCCCCCCCCGCCCCCCCCCGCCCCCCCCCCCCCCCCTGGGCTGGTCCCTCAGTTTAGTTTGAGGTAGTAATGTTTAACTTTGCTTATAAGGGTGGCAGAGATACATTATCTACTGACTTCCTGCTATTGCTTCACAGGTGAGACCTGAAAGGTCAATATCTGTGATTGACAGTGTATAAGTTCCACCTAGAAAAATACTTTCATTGTATAAAATAATCTAAAATTGAATTTTCTCAAACCATTTATCCAGTGCAGGATCTGAGTGGGCCCGCAGCCTGTCCCATTAAGCGCAGGACACAGACATCCTGGATGTGATGGCAATCAGTCATGGGCACATATATACAATAAGGTCAATGCAGAAACACTGAGATACCTAAATGTTATAAACCCACAGAATCCTAACTCACAGTCAAAATGGGACTCAAACTCACAACCCTACAGTTGCAAGAACACAGCACTACCCACTGAGCTACCATTTGCTTGGATTTGGACCCACACATCTACTACAGTGCTGCCACCTGGTTTGGATGCTAGGCGCTACGTTTTTTATGACATCGACTAAGAGACCCTTGTGAAACAAAGTTCCCAGAAGGCTCTTTGAAATTCACATCAGACCAATCTCACCAAGCTTCTGCTATGCCTTAAACATTAAACATTAAGAGGCCTGTCACGGTCAAAATCATATAAGTACTATTTTATCACATCTGACTTTTAAAAACATGTTTGTTTGCAGGATTTACATGCACTTAAGCCTCTTCACAGGATACAACAGAATTTAAAATTTGGTTAAAGGCTATAGTTTGCATCAGTGGGATTTATTTAGTATTTATTTGAGCCCTGCAGTTTTAAATTAACAAGAAGAAAAGTTGAAGATTGCACAATTGACTGTGCATCGCATCACTAGAATCTGGCAACAGAAGCATGAAAAGATTAATTTTCCAGTATATACAGCAGCCAATTTTCAGGCAGAAAAGTGTAAATAATATCAGTAAAGTAAATACAGGCTCCATCTGGAAAGTGATGACCCTTTTTAATAACTTACAGTGACCTCTTGCCCGATCATGTAAGTCTCACTTTAGCTACGGAAATCTGCCCAACAGCTGGAAGGATTATATCCCTCAGAAAAAGGAAATTATTGTTTTTATTCACTATCAAAATAATGATCTTTCCTTTCACATGAGCAGGTCTTACATTGTAATCAGGTCAGGTGTTTCAGGAAAGTGAAAATATCATAATCTTGTCCTACTTAAAAATAACAAATCTTGATCCGCACTACTGTGGAGCTATATTAATTTACATTATATTATATTCTTAAGCCACACCTTTACAGCCTTACATGTTTACACATCTTTTAACTTCAAGTTAAGTTTCTGGAAAGAGGTAAAACATTTCAAATTAATGTGCACTTGTAGCTTCTGGTGTCTGAGGTCATCAATGCTAAACAACCTTGTGATTCCACTAAAAGGTCAAAGCACATCCAAAGGGTTTCTTGCAAGGGCCCCAGATGCCTCCTTTTAGCTGATCAGTGTAAGCCACAAAACAGAGTGTATGTGTGTTTGTGTGTGTGTTGGGGGGGGCGCAGGCAATTATCAACAAGCCAGGAGGGTTTAAATTGGCCCAGTGTTTCCATTCAGTGGCACTAGGAGCACAAATAAAAACTCCATCAGCCAGTGTGCTGGGGTGGATGTTTCGCTCTAGATTGAGCGATTTCTGGCCACGGCGCTGGGCTCATGATAAAAAGAAGTGGCCAGGGAGCATCAGCCCTGGAACCTTCTGTAGCCAAACCTTCCAGAATGATCTATAACATTATAAAACAACAGAAAAATCCCAAAACATGTTGAGCACACAGTACCAGTCCAAGCTGACCTGGCGCCCCCTGTCTGAGGGAAAGTGAAATCGGCTTGTGAGTCAGTACTCCTTCAGAAGACGGTGGCTTATGTCGCCTCCAGGACGGGTCGGTACTTCAAGTACACATACATAATACTGTACATGCCTACACTGAAATGATTCCAGTGTACAAGTGGCTCACTTGGCTGTCACAAGTGCATTCCCGGCACTGTGAAATACCCGACGGCGATGCGGACCGGACAACCTGTCTGTCATTTAAGGCGCTAAGCGCCTGTCACACTTCTCTACAGCCTCAGCGTGTCCCCGAAACAGCAGTTATGTCGGGTATTAAATTATGGAAGCCACCGCAATCAAATCCTCATCTTTCCTGACTGCAAGATTCATCTCCCTGGCTACCAGCAGCCCAGTTTAGAGAGCGTTTTGATTCAGATTTATGGGGGTGTAAATAAATTTGGTTCTCGGAAGGCGGGGTTCATTAATCTTTGGAGGAACAGACAGATCTCGATGGAAAATAGCAATGCATGCTGTCCCTACGCATAGCCAAAGTTGGGAGGAGTCTATTAACACTGTGTTACTCTGATGGGGTCTTGTGTAGTACGGTACTATAAATAACACATGAAAAGCTTCTGCTCTCCATCTGTGGCTCTGTTTTCCGGCCTCTGCTTCTGGCCTTTCTGTTCTCTGACCATTGGCTCAGTTCTTGTTTATTGTGGTCAGGGCTGCCAGCTCTCATGCATCTGGTGTGACACTCATGCTTTCAAACTCAAATATTTATGATGTTGTTTCACAAATGTCCAAAGCCATATACAGGGGCGGGCCCATTGGCCAAACTGAAAGCGGATTGATTCCAAGAGTGCCCCCTCCTTGTCACTCAACAATTCAAAACATTGGTTAATTATAAGGTTGGCTCCTCTGTATACATTTTGGCCCCCACCTTAAAATATCCTAGAATTGCCCCTGCAAATAGTTAAAAACTAATGAATTATGCTTTTTTTTCTCTAAAGAAACTGAACGATGATGGCTGTACCACAAAAACAACAAAGGAAAGAAACAAAATTCTGCAAAGGCGAATTTTATACAAATAAACAAATAGCTCATAGTCACAGGCGTGATTCTCTCGTGAGCATCAGATCTGTGTTATTTAATGACCGACCTCCATCCGTTAAAATGAAGCGTTACCATTACAGCTACAGTGATAATTGCAGCCAGTGGCTGCTTTTGTTTCTAAGATGGAGGCGTTTCCCTCTCTGCTATTCCCCGCATGGGGTGGGTCACCAGACTGCTGCCACACAGCAGCGGTCCCTCACCAGGCAAAAACGGCATCCTTTGTATCCCAGCCGAACGTGGGCTAATCTTTGGAAGTTGCGAAGCTCAGACCAATGAACCCGGAGGTAAATTAGAGCACGTTTGCCTTGGCCAACACCAACAAAGGTAGCAATGGCTTCCATTAGGTCACGATACTCAGACTTCGACAGAACATTGGACAATATGTGAGACAAGGTGGCAGAGATAACTATGACAGTCACTAATAGAGATTCTGAACCAAGTACCCAGTGGGAGCCAGAATCATACTTAATACCTGCCAAGGTATAATGATCCCACCCACCTGACTGTGACGGAGCCTCATTCCTCTTAATCTGTACACTGGGGTCCAACTGGTTGGCCATCTCCGCCTTTATCGTTAGGAGCCAGTTTCTCACAGTATGGTCATTATCACCAAGATATATTAAGTTTTACGTATGAATTATATGGACAAATCTATCAGGCTTTATGAGCAGTGAACATTACAAACAGAATAAAGAATCTGGAGCTTTGTATAAGATTAATTTAAGAACAACGCAAGAGTGCTGCTATGAAAAACCTGATAATCCTCAGCAGTGTGTCAGAGATATTATATTGCCATGCATTCAGACTAATCTCATTCTTAAAAACACTTAAAATGTACCCTATTTCAGCACCATTTCCCAAATGGCTGACATTTGTGAAAATATAAAGCATAACGGTAAGAAATGAAATGTGTAATATTTGCAAGCCAATTAGCCTCATTAGAATGCATTTTCCTTTCATTCTTTCCCTTCATGGGAACAACAAAGCCGCCAGTGAGGGGACCCAATTAAAGCAATATTTGCCAATTAGAATTTTAATCTCCTCAGATGCCAATAATGTTAATGTAATTTCATGTCAGGAAAATTTAATTTAAGCTGTCAGTTAGAGGACTCCAGTTTCCTGGTGAAATATACAGTTTTGTCAACTGCTAGATTCAGATGGATGACCAGGGTAAAGGCTTCTGTGTAATTAAAAGACACACAAAACACACATAGATTGACAGCACATCGCTCAGCCTCTTCACAGGTATAGAAATACACTCAGCGTCCACTTCATTACGAAACTCTTTCCTCACCACTGTTATTTTTATACGTGAGGTCTTCAGATTAGCTTTAACAAGTCCTGCCATTCTCCTCTGCCATCTCTGATTAACAAGGTGTTTTTGACCACAGAACTGCCATTGACTGGATGTTTTTTTATTTTTCGCACCATTCTCTGCAAACTATACACACTGAAGAGCAGGAAAATCCCAGGATGGTGGCTGTTTCTGCAGTGCCAGAAAAACAGGATCTGGCATCGATAATTATGCCGCGTTCAAGACCACTGAGATCACAGGTATTGTCCATCTTAAACTCTGTCGAACAGGCTGAACCTCCTGGCTGTCTGTGTGCTGCATGTTTTGAATCACAGCCTTGTGACTTTGGTGTTTTGATCATGCATTATTCAGTGTTATTGATATATTCAATCCGGGGTTGATCTTACTGTATTGTAACTATTACTGCTGTGTTTTATGAACTACAATTATGATGTGATCAGTAACTGTGTCATACTTCAAAGACCATTTGTGTTTTCGCCATGGGCAAGCCTAGCACGATGAAAATAAAAGTGCAAAAGCTGATCAATCACAACCTCTCTCTCCATCCTTCGCTCTACAGATAAACCTCTGCACAGAAAAAGCCAACATAGCCCCTGTTCAGGATGCTGAATCTCAACTGAAGACCTACTACTTCAGTTTAGTTTACCAGCAACTTAACACATAACACGTCATAACTATGGCTGCTGGTGCTGCTGTACATGGCATTTTGATCTACTGTGTTGTTCATTATTGACTCGACGCATGTTCTGCATCCTCCCTGCCTTCCTTCCCACATGCCCGGGATGGGCACCATCTGAACTGGAGTCTTGGTTCAGTCCCATGGAGGGGTGACATCGTGGGTGTGACTTTGGTAACATCGTGGGTGCAGCCTTCACTCCGCCACCCTACACAGGCCGGCGTGGAGGGCAGACTTATAGATGGACTTTGGCTTTGATCTTGACCACAGTTTACACCTTGCTTTTAGAGCACTTTGGGGTGACTGCTGTGAAAGGTGCTATATAAAAATAAATTGAATTTCATTGAATAGGTTCCCCTCTGTCTTCTATCCCCCTGAAAATTATAGAGGATTTGTATGCACTCTGTACATTGCCTCAAATTCTGTCTGTAGCACTGTAATGCCTACCCTGTCTTGAATGTTGCGCCAGGGGTTTGGGAGGAATGGCATTTCATTTCACCATGTATCTCACATGGCAGTCACGACAGTAAAGCTCCACTTATTTGAGTTATCCTCCGGTGGACATATTGATTCAGACATTCCTATTTGTACCATCTCCATTGTGACAAAGGTACAGTGGTTCTTGAGCTCCTAGTGCTGGAGCATAAAAGCCCCTTTTTCATCCTCATACCATTTTCTGCTAACCGATTTCTCTCCCACACATCTTTGCTCTGGCCCCCCCCCCCATCATACCTTATTGAAGGTTTCAGTGTTTGAAAGGCTGATCTATCGCCGGGTGTGTGAAAACACACAGAGCGACTCTGAAATACCACCTATAATCTTTTCTCCCGCCGCTGTGAATCCTCACAGCATGAAGACGTCACGTCCTCCCTTCCACAGCCAGAAAATTTCCTCGATCTGGGCCACAGTCACACAGGGTGTGTCATCTGAGACTGCAATACCCCAGGCAGCTTGTGATCATGTCTCAGAAAACACAACAGGGACTGATGCTGACTGCTGTATACGGGTATGTGCCTTTTTAGATATCTCCCACGGTCCACGATAATATTCTAGGCTACTCACATGACGAACACCCTCCTGAGGTGATAGCTTAAATCATCGTGTGTGAACGTCTCAGTAGTATCTTCTGTAGTATCACAACAAATGAGCTATAATCGATGTCATACCTCTCAGTTGGGTAAAAGCTCCCGCTGTCCTGAGTAATAATCTTTCCCTTGCAGTCCAGCTTTTTAGTATGCGCTGCAAGGGGCTTTGACATCTGCTGTCAGTTTGTTAAATAAAACTAAGGTTAAGATCAGCATATCAAGTTCTTTGTGCTAAGATACCAGACACACTTTACATTTTACTTAGTTTAGAAGATGCAGTTACTGTTCCTTGATCGATCAGTCAATCAAATAGCACAGCAAGGCCCAGTTACCTTTAAGGTGCTGAGCTGATCATTTACCAAAGGAAACTTTGACAGCAACCATTTATACTTTGCTTTTCGGAGTTTGATTTAGTTATGATGTTTTGGTTTGATATTTGTATATCTGATTGCCAAGCATCTTATCAAGTTTACAAAGGCTAGGCTACAGTTTGAACATGAACACTCAGGGAGAACAAAAAAACATTTTTCTCTGACAATATCTGCTTTTTTAAAAGCTTCCTGTTAACATTCGAGATTCAATTGGGGCTTAAGATTTAATACCCAACAAAAAGCTTCATCATAGGTCAAAGAAATGAAATCCCTGAAGGGACTCGGTCACTTATATTGCTGTTGGTCACATTAAGCACGGGGATCCAGAGTCGTTATAACTCACAAAAGGTCAGTCGGCCTTGTCACTTTTCATAGCGGTTATTCTCTCTGCAGCACAATGCCCTTTTTTCATTCTTTGAAATGTCTTCCCATATTCTGTTATGTATGAGGTGTACTTCATAACAGCTTGACAGTAGATCGGAATAACTGAGAGTATGAAGGCCCCAAAATAGATGTTTGTTAAACTGTCAGAAGGGGTAATAATCATTGCAGCTATAATATTGTGCATTGGTTGACTTCATAGTGTGTGTGTGTGTAAATTATGTTTATATCACATTGTGGGGACCAAATGCTCCCCACAATGTAATAAAAACCTATGGCTGGGAAGGGGTTAAGGTCATCCTTTTGGGATTGCAGTCTTCATAGAAATGAATGGAGAGTCCCCACAAAGACATAATTACAAACCTATATATAATTACATACATATATGCGCACGCACACACACACACACATATATTTTCCAGGTTCTTCTGCCTAGGATATCAAGGTTATTATATTGGGCAGCTGAACAAGGTACGATTGTATTTATGTGGACAGATGGGATCAGGAGAGACATTCAGCATTAATTGTCACACCGCTGTCACCTGCAGGTTAGACGTGTGTGTGTCCCGCTTCAATTGTGTCCCTCTGTTCCAGGAAAATGTCAGGAAAATATCAGTTGTATTGTACAGCTTTGTTTGTGCGATTCTAGAAGGTTCGCAAAAGGACACTTTGTTTGCTGTAGAAATAACCTTATTGTGGGGAAGGTGCCGTTTCAAATCTTTGCATTTAGCATGAAATTGGAACCCCCCCTCCAATGGTGAGACCTTTAAAGGGGAATAACCATGTTGATACACACATTTGCAGGGTGGTGTGCGGCTCAATGTGTTAGGGAATAGGAGCTGCAGAGCTTCAGAGCTGAAAAAGCCTCAGAGTAAGATTGTTCTACTCTTCAACAAATAGAGTTGCTTCTGCTTAAAAGCGGTCCACAACCTTCTCATAACAGTGTTTCCATGAATGCAGCCACGTGCCTGAAAGGTGCCTGAAAGACTACAACAGAAGTCTTCAGATCCCTGTAAGCCACTTCATGTGTTCGCTTTATTCCATTATTTGCACACCAGATTGTACTGAATAACTGATTGATAGGTCGCTATCAAAACCCAAAAAAGGCATACAGGCTGGGGCCGAGGAGTGGATTTTGGGAACCGCTGTGCACTGCTGATGCATGTGGTTGGGCAGTTGGACAGTTTAAACGATCTTATCACGCCACACTTCGTGTTGGCTCCATCTCGCCAAGCATCTTCAATATCCGTCACTGCCGACATGCATCATAGCCCCTGTCTTTCTCCTTTATCGCCTTTTTTTTTCCCTTGACCTGTTGTTACCCTGGACAATCGATTTTTTTCATTGGTCGAAATCCAGAAAATCATGAATTTATTTGTATCATCAGAAGCAGATCTTCTTAAAGGAGGAAAGCCCAGAAAAATCTTCAGTTTCTCTTGTATATTTTGTACCTTTTCATTTACCTGGCAGATGCTGTTTGGACTGACTGGTCACACTGGTCCAATGCAATGAACAGCGGACTCCAGATTTGAGCCACATCCCAGTGAACAACTTCACAGCCCAGTTAGAAGAAACAGCAAACCACAGGAAGACAGTCTTACCTCTCCGGCGGGCAGTGCCAGTTTCAGCTCATTTGGACCCCTAGACAAGCTTAACCACTGGTGAAGATATCTGGGGCTGGAGATTGCCAAGTCAGAGCCCCAGCAGAAGATGGTGCCCTAGGCAGCCGTCAGGGCAGTGGACACGTGTGAGACTGACCTTCCAGCATTCCGTTACCCTCCACCATGATCACACCATGATCACATGCCTGTCCTGAAGGGCAGATGACTACAAAACTTGCTGAGCAAAATGGGACACGAATGCATAGCCACCAATTAGGAATGGGGGGGTCGTGGCGGCAGGGGGGACGGCACTGCGTGATGACTGACGCGTGCGTCGATGTGCCTTTTGTGTCGAGCAGCAGACTGCATGCCGGTCATGGGCTAGTGAGACGACTTTGTATTTGAAAGGATTTACTCTCCTGATCCACCGTCCGCCTGGAGCCACTTATCCAGTGTGGGGTTCTGGTGAAGCCTGGAGCAGCTCCCAGGAAGGTGAACACACTGAACAGGGGCTCTTTAATGGCGCGTTCCATTTGAACTGGTAACTATTTCCTAGTTTCAAGTTGGAAATTTCAACTGTAACGTCCCCTGAACTCAGAGTTTCAGAAAGTCGCAGGAACCTCTACAACCCCAGCCTCAGAATTCAAGATGGCTGCACCCTTCATCAACAAAAGTTAAAGCCGTAGTTACATACGGTTTATTAGCACTTATGTCTTATTTGCGTCTCATTAAATCGTTTGTACACACAGTGCTGTCCAACTGCTATCTATGGACATGTTGCTACAGTGCATGTGCAAAGTACCTCATAATGTGTTGTTATCCACTGGCTTCGCTAATAATAGCTAATAGTGAACCTGGCTAGATCTGGTATTGCTTAGTGGCCTCCATTCTTGTTGTACTGGAACATGGATAACTCTGGTGTTACATTTCCAGCTCCCACCTCAGAGGTAAATGGAATACAGCCTAATTCACAGGCACTGCCAGCAGATACTGTATAATCAGGACCCACTGTGCAAATGAAATACATGCTGATTGCCCCCCGGCACCTCACAACAGCTGTACTATCAAAGCGAGCAGTAAGGGGCCCTCTCACAACTGAAATAGCCCAGGGCCCTCTGGCCAAGTTGATGTGCCCCTACAGTGTATGTGGCCCCGTGCCGGTGATTGGAAGGTCACTGGATCAAATTCCGTGGATGCAAGGGTATAGATCTAAGTATGGATGGTAGGGAAATACTGTGCATGTTTGGGGGATCAGGCATGATTTGGTCCCTATCAAGGTTGAAACCAAACCTATGTCCTTGTGTGACCAGCTAAATGGCGTCACCAGTTGCCCCTCGAGCAAGGCTCTTTACCCCAACTGCTCCAGGGGTGCTGGATGCTGAGGGATTCTGGATGATTCTTTGCTGTGACCCCCGCCCCAGCTTGCTCTAACCTAGGTGTGAGTCTGTGTCTCATGGAGAGCAGGATGGGGCAGACAAAAAGACAATTTTCCCACAGGAATGGAAAAAGCATCTCTATGTCATGAGCAAAAATAATCACGATTCACATTAATCCAGAAAGATCTTCACCAAACACAATCAGAAAAGTCCTGTGTGATTTGGCATTGCATATTCATACTCGAAACTCAAAATGTACTCGATATCTGGTTGGTCAGGCCTGTTTAGAATGAAAGTATGCAGTGCATGAACCCAATTCCTTCCCTTGGTGTTCTTAGTGAGGTGAGAATGGTTTCATTTATTCTCCACAGCATATATTTACTGAGTCTCTGCTGACAAACATGTGGTTTGACAAACATGTGGTATGAACAAACATAGTGGAGTGCTGGTGATCTCTGAAGTATCACACATTTAAAATTGTCCAAATTGCATGCCCGGCCTTATTCCATACAAAACGCTTCTCATAAGGTCTCTTTAGTGTAATTTCTTAGGCTGCTTGTTGTCTGAGATAATCACACAGCCACCATATTCCTCTCTGAATAAGGAATGCGGGATGCATGGAAGCCAGTACACCAATGACATCTCCCCACTCCGGTGAGTCCTTGGGCCAAAAATGAGAAGGAGCGAAGCCAATTGGCAGATCAACGATGATGCAACCAAGTGATAGGATGTCGGTGCCTTAGAAGACAATGAATACGGCCACCTGGCCAGCGTATGCCAGTGCCTGTGCATGGAACTGACTGAAGCATTTGTAACGATTTCATTCAAGCCAAACTGAAATTGAACACATCTATAAGACTGAATACTTTGCCAATGCTCGTTCTCTGTATCATACGTCCAACAAAGCTTTTCTTCAACTGTTCTGAAATTTGAGAAACTCCTTGATCACAGATCAGGCCCCATCACTAGTACAGGCACTACCACTGTAAACTATACAAGCATACAGAAGCAGGTAGCTCTGATAAACACACAATAATATAAGGTTTACAGCATCACTGCATTGCAGCCGTGATGCATAAATTAAGGGGGAGCCAGAGAGCCAAGTCATCAGCTGAGCTGGACAGGTTCGTGATCTGAAGGGACTGGATATTAGCATTTTTATCAGCTGGAAATCCATACTGCTTCTTTTCCCTGTCTCGCATATCAGGGATCTATTAGCTATCTGGCCCATAGGCTAGGATGAGACTATTGAAACCGCGCTCCTCAAGGTCCGAGCCCTGCTGAGTCCCCAGCCTTCCTTTACCTGTGAGCCGGGGGTCAAGCCTCTGTGGCCAATCATAATAATTAATTATTAAACTAATAACCTGGGAGAACTAAAAACACGGCCTGGATTTGGAATGGAAGTCCAGTTTTGAAGAGAGCTAGCCTGGGGGCTGATTTCTTCTGGTGGCAAATTCAAGAGGGAAGCAGCAGGACCCAGGGTGCATGGATGGGGTAGAGGGTCTCTCTAACACGCAAACATCGTGGGTGCTGCAAATGGGCTGTTTGTTTTGCCCATTTCAGAAGGCTTTTTCCCCCCACAGTGGCAGATCCTTCAGACTGGTGCATTATGGTCATTCATCAACACCGCAACTGGAGAACAGCCCGAGTGGAATGAGCAGGAGGACGCTACTGCCAGCTCGACCTATTATGTGACTGCGGTGGGTGGACAGATTTACCGTCTGGCCAAAAGGGAATGAAAGGGAACCCTGACAGGATATTCAGATTGGACAGGTTATCTAACCGGTTCTCTCTCGCAATTCATCACTGATTCTCTCTTAGAGACAACCCCTATATAAATAGTGTTTGAAAAAATGTCATTAATCCACATTCATTCAATGTGAATCTCTAATTGTCCACTTTAAGCCACACAATCAAGCAACCTCATTTCCCAATGCCAAAAAGGGCTTTCTGTACAGCGTTCAGCGTTTGCATCCAGATAAGGAAAACAGCTGCATCATTTTAAATTCTGTTAATTTCTGTGCCATGAAACAAACAAGTCTTTGCGGCTTGACGCAAATCAATTTTCAACTGCTGGTAATGGATTCCCTTCATTCCTGTTATCCACGGATCTATTTCGGCAGCAATGCCCTACATTTGCGTTTGCATTATGCACTACAGAGTAACTCATAATAGAAGACAATTACAGCCACAGAACAATGGACACACGCTGTCTTCCCGTCTAGCGTGTGTCCAGCTTGTCGTCGTTCCGTTGGGTTCCACCAGCCTGTTATAGATTCTGCGGTCTCCATAGAACCTGGTGCGTTCCACCATGGCCTACAAGGTGCCTCTCTCTGAGAGAAAAGCTTTAGGTGCAGAGGGTTTAATTTCATTTCATATCTGAGCCTGTGGTCTTCCGGGGGCGACGATTCATTTTGAGCGGCTTGGGTGTTCAGACAAAGTGGAGTGAGCAGAGAAACGGGATTGTGGGAGATGAAACGACAGAAACACTGATGTCATTGCGCGAGTACGCAACAAATAAGAGTAACATTAATGACAAACAAAAACACTAATAGCAACAAAGAAAGTGACAACTACTAAGCCTAACATAAGCTTGTTTTTTTCTCCAGTAAATGTTTTTGAACTTTTATTTTTAATTGGAAGAGTAGTTTTCTTCCTGATTACCAATTTTATTTTATATCACCATGGTTATTACAACTAGACAGTTATTCTCCAGCTTTTAACAATTGCCAAGCCAGACACATCTCCGCAAGTCACCAAAACTGATAACCAGCAGGTTTGGCATTTATCCTCCTTGCGTAGATAAAAGCACTTCATGACACACCCACTGATCTAACTCATAATACCTCGTTTTGCATTTCTGGGTCTTCATCCGAATACTTTTCCAGTTTCTAAATAGCTAAACAGAATTTAAAAAGAGAATACTGAAGCTGAAAGATACAAAGATTCTCGTAAAAGAACACGTCAATGAACGGTAAGTCGCCGGAAAGTTTTCCAGGTAATTCCAGAGTAATTCCCTGCCAGTTATATACCCCAGCAGCCTTATCTCAGTCTGCCACCAGCGAGGCAGCTCTGGATCCACGCGCGCGGTAATTACGATTCTGCCCACCGGTGTCGCGCGGACCTGCTCCCGCAGCGTGCCGTTTCCACCGCCTGGGCCCCCGTCTGCAGCGGCTCTTCACCGGACCTGCTCCATTAGTGCTGCACGGTCAGCAGAGCTCCAATAACGGGAGGGGGGGGGGGGATTAGAATCCGGGCCACCGGGGCTCATTTTTCACCAGGCTCTCTGGGAAGGCAGATAACTGGTTCGCATCCTAACCAAAAACCACAGTTTGACTGACATATTAATGTACGATATATATGAGCCCAGAATGTGCAGTCCAGCAAGTTCCATATAGTCAATGCAGAATCCAGGAGGTTTTATATAGAGTCTCAATTTTAAACAGTTCAAACTACACATTTTCCCAATACTAGACGTTATAATTATCCCCTGTAACTCCAACCTTTACTAATGGTAAGGTTCCGTTATTTTTGGAAACTGGCAATGCCCAAGAAATATCATTTTGTTGTTTCGACCACATGGTGTCAGGTGTATAATTATTAACACTAACATGAGGCCTGATTCTATTAATACAGTTTTGTTCACATAATTCTTTTTCACTCTGGCGTGGCTGAATACGCTTTTTTGCTCCTTTTAAACACTTTACCTGTTATTTGCAAGTATGGCTTACTAGTCACGGTACCTGTCGTGATATCACGCCTGTAGCATGTTCCACCGTGTAACAAACTGGCCCCCATCCCTTTCACACGTGTCTCCCACGTCAGACTTAGGCGGCACATTTTGAGCACCTTACCCATTTTAGATACCAGCCGATTCTGTTATGTGAGGTTGGCTAATACTGGATATTGTCTCTTACGTTTCACCAGGCTTCCTTTTCAAACATTGAGTATGATAACATCCAAATTGTATTCAGATATCCTATAAACTGCTTTATTTTCAGTGTGTTCTTTTATTTTCAGTGCA
The DNA here is from genome assembly GCA_019775915.2 of Cyphomyrus plagiostoma. Lineage (NCBI taxonomy): Eukaryota > Metazoa > Chordata > Actinopteri > Osteoglossiformes > Mormyridae > Cyphomyrus > Cyphomyrus plagiostoma. Next base: position 11,704,380 of record JABFEA020000044.1, read on the forward strand.
TACTGCTTTATGTTAACGTATTCTCCTCAATTATCTCAAAAAGGGCATCTGTGATCAAACCCTTTAATGCATTCTGCATTTTTAAATTAGGAACAAGATTCTGCCCTGTGTTTCAACTTCTTGGTGGTCTAATGGACTCGCCATTCAAAGCTCCACAGCTTGTCTTCGGCACACTGGCTTTTAAGCGCGACTAGAAATGGTAACATCACTACAGGCAGCCATTTCGCTGGTTTTAATTAAAGCATCACCCGAGCTACAGGGAAAAAAAAAAAATCAATCAAATATTTTGCAATATTAATGATGTATTTAATAACGGGATATAATTAATTGTGTTCCCTGTTACGAGAAAGTATTCAGATCAAGCAGGCGGCTGTGTCTGGCAGATGGTAACTGCATGCTGTGTTTCTGAGATAAATTAAATTTCAGTAATGCAATAACCACACGTTTGTCAGGGTTGACACTATGCACAAGCAACAGCTAAATCAAGGTGAGTTAAAGCAAAGTTTATTTATCTGATCTGCTATAGAAAATTAATGTGTAATGCACCCCATTCACCCATGTATTTACTTATTCATAGGCCACGTAGCTCCTGTTAGTATAGGGAAAATTAAAAGAAAAGATATATAAATATAAAAATAATAAAAAGAACATTAGTCAATGGCATCGATCTCTGTAACTCTGGGGGGGGGGGGGAAAAAAAATTTAGTTGCATTATAAATATGCCTAGTGAAGTATTTTGAAGAGTGAGGTATTTATATTGAAGGAATGCAAAAAAAGAGAGAAAATAAGCTATCAATTACATGGATTGAAGCCAGCGGGGAGCGCACCAACTGAAGGGTAAGAACAGCCCTCTTTTCAGAGTCTGATAATGGATTAATGGACTCGTTGTAATTCATCAATTCTGCAGGACACCGAGGCAGATGCTGGGGATAAAGCGAACTTCACGTGGACCAAGGAACCACAGAATATTCTCCTGGTGACTCAGGGTGTGGCAGTGGCAGTGAAAAATTACCCATATTTACCATTACAGTGCTGAGCATCTATCAGGAGACCTTGCACCACTGGAGGGCGAATACAGTTAATTACACTTGCAGGGACATGTGGTTTTCAGAAGTGCAAGTCTTCAGTGGTATAGAAAGAAATTGAACCCCCTGTAGGAGAAGCAGGCAGGTCTGGGATTTCTGGGCAACGTTTCTGAGTCTCAGGCTCAGTGGTTGGGTAAGTAAGGAACAAAACCAGGAACTCAATATTTCCGCGTTAATAGCTTGAATGTGAGTCACTCGGCAGGCAAACAAGGAGCCCTGGTGAATCTCTGTCTGTGTGCCTTGATTTACATAACAAGTTATTATTTCCTGTCTGCATGCCAAGATTCATACCTGTAGAAACCCCACGTTGAGCACTGTGAATAACGGGGCAGATGAAGCCTTCAGAACCTCTTTCGCGTCAGTGATGCTAAGTCAAACGTAGGATGGAACGAGTGACTGATTTGCATGACAACAACTGGTTCAACAGGAGAAGCTGCGTACAGCTCAGTAATACCTTCGTAAAGAGTAAATCAATATAACGGAGATATTAGCAAGAGTTTCCAAAAGCTGAAATTAGTAGTAGAAGAAAATATTCTGTGTGCCAAGTTTTCTCAATTTATTTAGAAAGAAATGCTACTTGAGCGTGAACTCATTTCATGGGTAAGATGACAAGGCAACCCGATAAAGAAATAAAAAAAACTTTAATACTTCAGCCAGCGACACTTGTTGCCAGATTGGGAGGATTATGTGCTGCGCACATCTTACGCAATCTTGCACACCCCAAATATTAAAAAAAAAAACTGCAAGCTGGTTAAGATGTTCAATCTGAAATTGTAGTATTCAGCACATTCCACACATCACTTCTACTGCTGATCAAGCAATGCATCCCAAGGAAGCCTGCTTCCTTACCGCTTCCTTGGTTGCGAATGAGCGTGCGTGCCATCGGCTTATCTCAAACTGCCAGGCTTCGACATGCCGGCCAGACTACCCACTGGCTGCTAGCCCTGCCAATTACTCGAATTCCTTTTGTCGCGGTGCAACTTGCTTGTAAATGTGCGCGACAATCTGCTAAAAAAAAAATAATAAAATCACTGAAATGCTTCACAAAGTCCCAGAACTCTCAGCTGCCTTCTACGATCTCATGAGTGCTTCAAGCTTCAAATGAACTCCGGCATCCATCCACCACGCCACAATAAATGGTGGTATCTCTGTGTCTGCACGCTCCAGCTCTCCTGAAAGTTCTCTGGGTGTGACAGCGCGTGACAGCGAAGGGGGAGCTAATCCATCACGCCAAGGCCACCGCGTGGCCCAACACTGGTTTTTTTTCAAGCTTCTTTGGACGACATCAGGCTTGGTGAAATCCATTCCATGGGTGGGTGGCCCATAATCGTACAGGCTGTCATTGTGGGAGAGTCCAAGAAGCGCCAAGGCACACTGGCGGCCGCGAGGTCAAGTTTCCCCTCATAAATCATTTCAGAACTATTCGTTTGCTATTTTGTCTGCTTGTACGCTAAACTCTCCCTGTGTGGCACTTGACTTTTATGTGGCATTAGTGCTGTGGCCAGCCACTGAGAAGTAGCTTCATTCCACTTGTAGCAAAATAATCACATGTGCACCTGAAATATTCAGCCATGCCATGCATTAACAATCATGAAAAGGGCATTGTCTCCTGTGTGCTACAAATAACAGCCTGGTAATTTCCTCGTAATTGACAGACGGGAACATAAAATCCATAAAAAAATACATGTTAAGTCATGTGATCTTTGTTGGCCAAAAGTAAACTACCAACTGAGGTCTATGCATGTACCCCTTTCCTTTTGTTTGTAAACGGTGGCGTGTTCTGACTAAATCTGCTTCAGCCTGAAGTCTGTAAGTTCAACATACAAACGTAAGCACCTCTTCTGGCTGCATCCACCCCTTCTCATTTCACCTGTCATTCAAGACAAGCAACAATTACGCTACTTCTCACTATAAAAGAGAACTTTGCCTTCATCTCCACCTGGGGCTCTTGCTGTTTCCATGGCAATGGTCGAAGTCACCGAAGTAACATTGAAAAGAACCTAAGTGATGCAAACTGACACACGCGTGGATACGAAGGGGCGATAGATATTGCAGCAATGTGGTTTTCCTGATACAATCACAAGGAGGAATGCTCTTATTGGACACATTAAAGAATAGCAAGCAGGATAACATGATATTCCAAAGCTACCCTAAGCAGCTAAACTGTCATGAACAACACTGAACATACATGTACAATATTTTTATCGGTGCATGGCAATTGTATTACGGAAATAAAAACTGTATTGTTCTAAGAAACATTTTTAAAAAAACTTCAAAGGCAGAGGGCCTTTGCAATGTCCTGGTAAATAGCTATATAAGCAAGGGTTAAATCAGAGAGGAGGGGGGGTCAGGTCCAGAGGGATGGGGGTTCTTGAATAAGTCGCTTTGTATTTTAGTTTATTAGTTATTACAGGAATATATGATTGCAATCTTAAAGGTGAAGTATGTTCAAGTGTCGGCATGTTGTGTCACCACTTAAAAGCAATACAAAATCAATTTTAAAAATGCGATTAATACATTTATTTTATATACTATACATACATATATATATATATATATGATTGCATATATTGCGTGGTTAAAAACATGTAAATGAAAATTGCATCTAGGCTTACCTCTACAAATAATATTCTTGTTGTTTATTCATTCATAATGTTTCCATGGAATTGCATTAAAATATTGAGTCATTCATGGATTGCTTCTTAAATACGTCTTACCTATAGCAAAGCCTAGCCAGTAACTGAAGTTCTGGCAGCAGTACATTAAGCAAAATAAGTCTAAATACAAAAACATGGGATAGGAATCAAGTCGGCATGTAGAAATATCTCATCCACTTGAGAAATGAATGTCTGGTCAAAGCTAGTCATGAAAATTAACATGAAAATTAACAGCTGACATAAAAAGCACGACTTTTTATTGAACTGTTGACTTTAAGTCTTTCACTAAATAAAGACATTAAGAAAAAACGTTAACGCTAAAAGAGGCGGAGCTGCACTCCAGCAAGGTGCAATTTGGACATAAGAAGGTGGAGCTGCACCCCAATTATATTTAAACCCAGGGCATATGGATGCCTGTTTAAAACACTGCAGTATCCTCTAGAATCTTATTTAGCTGACTCTTAAACACAGACCATATTGGAGGGAGAAGCATTTTATCACTCAGATTGACCAGAGTAATTTGACAGTTTCTTTCATCCTTCATCAAAATCTCAGCCAAAATTAATCAAGTAAACGTAAGAAAACCAGAAATAAATCTCTCTCACACACACATACGTTTGTAGGTTTGTAATTATATCTTTGTGGGGACTCTCCATTCATTTCTATGGGGAAAACTTCAATCACAACATGACGACCTTAACCCCGACCCAGCCCCTAACCTTAAACATAACCAATAACCAAACAAAAAACAAGAGTTTTGGCACTTTCAGTTTTATGATTGCATTCGGAGATCTTTGTGGGTACCTGAGAAATGGTCCCCAAAACATAAAAAAACAGGTTTTGAATTACATTTTTGGGGTACATTT
>JABFEA020000044.1:11709266-11739155 GCA_019775915.2 Cyphomyrus plagiostoma
CGGATCCCCAGGTCACAAGGTTCTTGCGGCGTTTCTTACACTTCTATACGTAGACGGCTGTGTTTATAGCCGTTTATACTGCTAACCCCAGCACATGGATTTTTTTTTTTGTCCCATCAGAGTAATGCAAAATGAATACTGTATAGTACCATTGGCCACATATTAATTTCAAAATAGCATGTAATCTAAAATAATCCACACTAGATGATTAATCCATGACATCGTCCATCTATCGATCCATCCATCTTTTAGACTCCTTTCCTAGAAGCCTGTACTACTGCTATAGGCAGGATGCACCTCTACACCTCAAACATTATATCTAAAATGATAATTTGCCCTGTAGAGTTTATATTAACAAGAATAGCAGAAAACCTCCTCATTCAGAACAGCTCAAAACCAAACTTTGAGACACCATCTCAAATACTTATTAAACTCGAGATATTAATTAACAGTGGGCTTGTTCCTGGGTTCTAGAGGGAATACATATCTGCATCCTGTTGCGGGCTATACCCATATATTTCAGTCTCTGCTTCTTTATATGTTTAGGGAAGCACAAAATAACGATAAACTGGCTGCCACAATGCTACACTAATATCCCGCCGCCTTATGCAGCAGCAGAAGAGAGTACATTTGTTGAGACAGGCAGACTGAAATTTGATTAAGTATGGAGAGGCCTGACATACTATGGAATGGGCTATTACTCACCAGACACTGCTGTCGGGTCTGTTCCAGCACCCCGGACTGCAGATGATGTGGCGGGGGGAGAAATTCACATCAGCGTGTGTGTGAAAACAATGGCTCACACTGAAAACAGTCTGTGGCGTTTCTGTATCTGGGTTTGAGGCGCCATGACAGGAATGTCTGGAGTCTCATGTTTAATATGTCTATGTGGAAAAAGCAGCAGATTTTGTTGGATTGAGTGTCAATGGTTTACTGGAGTCCTCCTCCCAACTCTTTGCCGGGTTTGACTGGGCCTTCTGCATTAGCATCCCGCCCAACCGGGTGTCACTTGGTAACCTAAAGCAATTACAGCCTCTGCAACCTGCTGTTATGATTATTCGGGGGGCCCTTATGACAGGAAACTGCAGTTTATCTTTATTTAATAGTGTATGTCAAACTTTCCAACAGCTTGATGTGTCACCCTAAGTCCCCAAATTAGGGTAACCCACTTAAAGGCACAGTTACAGTAGGTTTAGAAAAGCTATGGCATTTTCAGACGTTAAGACCTGTTTTTACAATAGTTCCGGGCAACAGTATAATGGCTCATTTTAATAATATGTTCCATACTTTCCAACAACCTGTTGTGTCACCCCAGGTCCACTAATTATGGTTAGCTAGCTGTGGGTTACGGGAGGAAAGGTTTTGGCTTTACATACATCAAAAGGTGTTTTTTTATGATGAAACAACAGGTAATCTGGATTTAATCTCATACTTTCCAACAGATTGGTGTGCCACCCTAAATTACAGCGATGGGTAGCCAACAGAAACTATTGTTAGGGATAGAAAGGTTATAGATTTTTCAGGCATCAAAACCTGTTTTCATGACTGTTCAGGACCCCCGTATAATGGGAAACCACATCTTAACTTGATTCATTAGCATATTTCATACTTTCTAACAGCCTATTGCAGTGGAGACCAATCCAATCCGCCAAGAGCGTGTGTGTATGCAGATTTTTGGGATAATCTTTAGGTCAGCTCGCAAAATCGAGGTGTGAGGACTCATCCAATCAGTCCTCTAATTAATAATCTAATTAGGGAGTTGCAGCGAAAACCCGCACACACAACGGCCCTTTCTGGCTAAAATTGGCCACCCCTGGCCTATGGTGTAACCCTAAATGCCCAGATTAGGGTTAGGCAACTGAAGTTAGGGTTAGGGTTAGAAAGCTTGCTTTCAGACATCAAGACCTGTTTTTCAATTTAACCACATTCACACCTGACTTTGCCTGACAGCCAAACACTACCTAAAGGTAAGGACACTGTTCTCATTATAGACATAGGCAGAAGGAGAGATCCTTCACAGAGACTTTTAATGCATTGGGTTCTTCTTTATGAGTCTGGCATGTTGTTAAAGACTGAAAACTTCAAAGACAAAACGTTGCTTTGTTCAGGAAGATTTGAGTTGCCAGTGGAAGACGTCACCTGAATATGACAGTTTAATGTTGTGACATCCCGTAAATTTAATATTTACAAACCAGGACACATACCTATATTATATATATGTGCTTGGTCTGTGTGGTCATCTGTGTGTCTGCCCCCCAGACAGTCCACATTTTTGCTCCCGGGAGCTGGGAAAAAGTTGAGAGGGAGCAAAAACATGGACAAAAACAGATTAAGAAACATTGCCCTATGATGGACAAGCATCCCCTCCAGGGTGTTCCCCTGATCTATGCACTGTGCTTCTGGTGACAAGTTTTTCTAGAGCAGTGTCCCAACCCAGTCCCCAGACAGTCTATGTTTTTGCTCCCTCCCAGCTCCCAGCCAATCAGGAACACCAAATACCTGGTGCAGGTGTGCTGGGAGTTGAGAGGAAGAAAAAACGTGGACTGTCCAGGGTTCCCCGAGGAACGGGGTTGGGAAACACTGTTCTAGAGATTGGTTCCAGGTTCTCTGTGACCCTGGATCACCATTTGGAAGATGGGTTTAAAAATTACCAGCAAAACCACCTCAGACCAAATGCTGCATGCGGAAAACCTAGCACATATTTTGAAGCAGGATTCAGCTGTAGAGAACCACTTCAATACCTTGCAGAAATTCACCTCATGTTACAGATTAACAGCCTCACTATTGACTGACCTTTCCCTTGCGCTTAGAAAATATGCCAGAGTTTAAGCAAAGAATGGATTACAACGGAGTTAATGGTTGATGGTAAACACAATAAATTAATGTTTGGCAGCAGTTAAATATAAAATGATTTGTTATGATGATCCGGGTACAGACCATCTTAAATTATTTGCCATAAATAATGAGCAGGCATTGGCCATGAAACAACACCTACTTAGAAAGGCTGATGTGGAAATTAGGTTTTATTTTCATCAGTGACCTGAGAACAGCAGGGAACAAGAAAGACATATAAGTAAAACAAGGGCAATAGCTGGATTTATTTTCTGATCCGTGTTAGCTGTAGTTTTCACTCGGCTGTTGCAACACGCAGAAATAATGTGCTGTCTGTTGTTAAATCTGTACTGAAATGGCTCCTTCAGAAGATCCTAGCTGATGTACTATGCATCATGCTGGCACTGTCCGTTTTTGTTAAGAAAACGCGCATCACTTGTGCAAACACGTCATGGATCTTAAGACATTCAGTTAAAGACAAAGTACCCCTTAATCCCTATAATGATGTAAATACTGCTAATGATTGAATCTCGTATCATATCTGGGCACGTGTCCATTGATTATTTATTGCTCCAAAACGGCTAATTAACTTTTATGTTATAATTTAAATTAGTTGGAAATTAAAAAGACAGTAGTTTTTGATCTTTGAACAAGAACTTAAAAATAATAAAGCAACTTTTAATCCATATATTATTCATGTACTGTAGCAATGAACTCCAAATGCTTAGAAAGCTAAAAAGGAGAGCTGCAAATGACCATGAGGAAAAGCACATGAAGGCTGTACACCAGGGCTATTCAACTCAGGCCCTCGATTCCAAATCCAGGCCATGTTTTCAGTTCTCCCAGGAAGTTAGTTTAATAATTACTGATTCTGGTTGGTCAGAGGCTTCACACCTGGCTCACAGGTGAAGGAAGGCTGGAAAATCAGCAGGGCTTGGCCCTTGAGGACCGTGAGTTGAATAGCCCTGCTGTACTCGATAGTCGGTGTTACTGATTATCCTGAGAAGGAGCCACTTTGTGATGATGGGTAGTGGCATGTAGTTCCGTGCTGGAGGCTGGGTTAAGCGAAGATCACAGCGCAGAAGACAAGAACTTTGTGCGACAAAACACTCACTGAACTCTGTAATTTTCACGGAAAGCACATCCGCTGAACGCGAGCAGACGGTAAACTTCTCGTCGTTGCTGGGCCTCCCACTATTTTATTAAGACCCACGTCCCACCAGGAATCAGGCTGTGGCTCAACAACAGTCACGCTCAGAAGTCTCCAGCTAAGGAACTAAGGTGCAGATAACTCCGGAAGCCGCTGTTCCTCTCTGGCTTCAGATAAGGCCTCACCTCGTATGCTTAGCGGCAATCAGAGGCACAAAAAAAAGAAAGTCTGACTTCCAGTCACCTAGAATTTCAATTTTTCCTGTGAAGAAGTGTACACTGGACAGATGGGATTAAATTTAAATCATCTAGTCAACTGTGGAGAGGATGTTAAGGAAAAGGGAGAAGGAGACTGACAATACGGGCAGGTTTTAGTGCTGGGAAGGCGGTGAATGGGGCGCAGCTAGATAGTGATGGAGCCACCTCCCCCCCACATGGATCTTCTGAGTAACTAATCAATCTCCGGAGCCCCTCAACTGGCTCAACAGCAGCCAACGCTCAATGGCCATCGTGGTAAAGATAAAAGGTTTAAGACCACCACAGGCTACCGTCTCCGAAATTAATCCTATTTAAAATGTTCCTTGAGCTTATCAAGGTTTACTATGTAAGCATTATAGGTGCTCTCACTAATATGTGTGTTACTGGGGTGCTAATTTTAAATGTACTACTATTCTATTTTTACACATAAGTATGTAAGGCAGCAAGTGAAGTTTTCTTTCATAGAAGCAGGAAAATATACGTACTTGGAATCAGATGCCCTAAAACCCGATACGCTCTGCTGCCGCGGATAAACCTTGGCTGAAGATTCAAATCCAAAGACTGGATGGTAAGATAAACTGGAACTTCTGACTGCCCGTCTCATGGCGGTAAAACCAGGTACTTGCCTCATTTAAAACACTCTGAGATGAGACTCAGCAGCGTTTCACAGCGAGTTCAATTCTGCAACAGGTCCCTCAATGGCTTCAGCACGAAATCGAAGACATTAGGCCCCCAAAACAAACATACACCCACTTTAGTATCCATGGCAATTCTGGAGGGAGCTGGACACACAGGAAGAATTTAGCTTAACGCCTCAGTTGTGGCGGATTGATAACTTCAGCCGAGAAGGGATGGACAACTCCAGGAGATGCTGTAGGACCTGACAGGTTGGCTGAGATAAGGAACTCTTCTTGTTATCTCCTTCCAGTGCAGGTTAGGGTTCCACTTCAAAAGGCATGGTGGAATTGAAGAGGTAATGTATCCAGGAGGGAAATTAGGTGTTTTTTAACAGACTGTGAAGGAAAGGCGGTGCAGGTAGTAAGAATGGTGTTTAAATAGGAGCTCATTTCAGTGTCGTGGATATGGGATCAAAGGCATGGAAGATAAACACAGATGAACGCAAACTTTGTCGCCATCAAAACCATCATGGATGGAAAATAGCCACGAGGTTTGTGAAGCTTCGCAGAAGATGCAAATCGCACTCACGCTGATGAATTGACAGATAATTCAGTTCTGTTAGCTTCACCGATGATTTACTTATTCGACGCGATTCTTAGCACTGCACAGACTATACAGTACAGATGACTGAACACGAGGCATAGGAGAGGGAGACTGAGATACAGGTGTGCATGCTGATTAGTGCGGCCTTGCTGAGTGGTCACAGACCGGGGAAGATGGAACACAGCTGCTACACGCCAGTGAGAAGACGGACAAAGGGATAGAAGGAGGAAACGACAATGCGGATCTGACGACTTGCTAGCAGGCCCGGTGAGAATGCAGAACCGGGTCCAATCCACTTTGCGTTTACAGAATCTGAACAGAAATACAAGCATCAGCAGCCATGATAAAATGGCAACCATTTTAACCACACTTTAAACAAAGGTGAAAACACCGTATCTGGATATTTCATCAAAATTGAGCTATGACCGAAATGGGTCTCTTGAGCTCTGTTGTGAACGTTTTAGTTCAACTGGATTTTGAATAAGCACACTACCACTAACCTACCGACTAAACATGCGGGTGGCCAGTCAAAACTTTTTCTGAGTTTGACTGTCAGCACAGTTACTGTGTTTCCTCTTTGGGGGCCGTTGTGGTGTTTAGGTGCCTTTCATCCATCTACTGTATCTGTCTTCCAGTTGCTTATCCTGGACGGAGTCACTGAGGGGGTCTGGAGCCCAATCCAAGCCACACCAAGAAATGAGTACTGAGCATTAAGTGTAGTGATGCATGTGATCCTTGCCCAGCCTGCATTTTCACATTGCATCTGCTTAAGGGTCCCTGGGGCAACAGAAGATATATTCTACTATATTCTTTTATATTTCCTTCATTTATTTTTCACCAAGGTCCCCTTTGAGCTGTGAGTCGATCAGGTGAATTCCGATCACCACACTAAGAATGTTCTTTTTTGATTCACATTACTGCTACTTAAATGCTATTGGCTCTAAGCATACATGTGACTATCACACAGGAAGAACTCGACTGCAGTTTTTGCCGAGAGATGTCATTTTAAGAGATTCAGACAGAGGTAAATGTAAAATGAGCTTCAAAAAGAAAAACGACTTATAAAGCTGGTGAAATTAATATCGAGGTTTCACTTCAATAAGTTCGGTCTTAAGGGACAAAGGCAAAATCTATGACATGAAATACTTTTTGTAGGATTACTTTCTGAAAGTACAGGATGTTTCTTATGAACGCAGATAGATTCATTTAGAAGATTCTTTATAATTTATATTTTAAAATGCTTTTACATGCTGGTTGCTGCCCCTTTTCTGGGAAGACGATGAAAATCCCTGGTCATTTCTGTTTGACAGCTGAAAGACTAGCATGTAAATAAAACCTTATCTTCCAGGATCCCTCGGGGTCCTGCTGGAATTAATTTCATTTGCTTTTTAAAAGCAATGTGCATTCACAAGATAAATGGCAACAATGACGGCAAACATATGCTTTTGCTTATGGAATATTAATCAGATGTAAATATTCAGGCATTTTCTAAAAAACAATTCAATTTTTTTAAACAATTGTATTCTTGATTCCAGGTAAAGAAACGTCTGGACATGCCACATGATATTTTTGTGTGCAATTTTATCCAGATACCATGTGAATCAGTAACAGACTCACCTGGGAGCAACAGAACATTTGGCATTATTGTGGCTTCATCATTTTTTTTTAATATATCTACTTTAGAATTATCGGTAGTTGCTTCCATGTCACGGGCCATCTGAACATCTCTTTTGGAAAACAGACAGAGGTAGAATTTCTCCTGACAGCTAGGTGCACAGGTACTTGCTAATAAAGCATCAGAGACCAGCAAGTGATCGAATCACATGGACTCATCCTTATCAAGGCAGATCAGCACGTCTCGCCTGGCATCTCCTTTATTCGGAGAGGCCCGCAGCAGCTGTATCAGGAGTAGATCACAATCAGCGAAGGCCTGGGACCCGATTGCGGTTCCATGTTCCATCTGAGAGATGTAGTCTCTCCCCAGCCGGTGTAGGACAGGATAAAGGCCCAATTCCTGCTCACGCAGTCGTCACCTCCTGTCACTCTGAAGCCCTTTTTAGCCACTGCGTCGCTTTATTTATTGATTTCTTTGGTCGATTCCGTGGCGTCTAAATGCTAATTTACTGGTGTACCAAGTCGTGTAATTGGTCAATGATTGAAAATACTTCAGGTGAGTGCCACCCCAGGACACAGCATAAGTTCCCCTTCAGGTACGTTCATAACCTGCAGGTGGCGCAGTGGTTAAGGACATGAACGGTTTAGGTTCTGCCGGGGCCTCTGCAGCAGTATGTCAGTATGGTTTGATTTTTTTCCTCTCTCGTGTGGATTGTGACAGAATTCTAGAATAATATCCTTGGTGAGAAGAAGAGCCCGTGCATAGCAGGAGACAGCAGGCGCTGCTGTGTTAAAGAGTATTTTTTTGAGGGTAGTTACAATGACTCCGCCCACCAAATCTGGATTCCCATAAGTCCTGATCCTGCTGTCGATTATGGGAAATGATAACACCGCGGGTTACTGTTCCACTGTGCATGTATGAGTGACGTCTATTTTTTTTTTAAAAAAAACCTGCTAAGGCAGATATTTTACTGAGATATTTACTGATCACTAGTTATAATAAATTGCCAAGAGATCTATGGTTTAAATATACCCATGTATGTTCTAGTCCTATAAAGTTAACCCATCCATTTGAACAATAAAGCTTCAATCCTTCAATCCATCCATTTTCCAACCTACTTATCCTACTGGGTCACGGGGGGTCTGGAGCCTATCCCGGAAGCCACGGGCACGAGGCAGGGAACAACCCTGGATGGAGGGCCAGCCCATCACAGGACACACTCACACATGCACACCTATGGGCAATTTAGGAACTCCAATCAGCCTCAGCATGTTTTTGGACTGTGGGGGGAAACCGGAGCACCCGGAGGAAACCCCACGACGACACGGGAATAACATGCAAACTCCACACACATATGACCCAGGTGGAGACTCGAACCCAGGTCCCAGAGTTGTGAGGCAACAGTGCCGCCCCATTCAATCCTTCAATCTTTTCACTAAATGTCACAGCTCCCCCTGGTGTCACAGTAACGGCAGTGACTATTTCAGTGCTTAATGTGAGCATGGCTACATATTCGCAGCTGCCAGTCAGCCACCCCCCCACCCTCACCCCCTCGCTCTTGGTCACACGACACATGGTATGAAACCAAAGGAGGAATTAAATAAACAACAAATAATGATTATTGGGACCAAGGGCTCAGGCACGTAGGCACAGACCTAATTACACGGCACGATGGGAGAGATCTCTCGCTTACTTCCTAAGCCCTTTTACAGACATCTCAGAGCAGCAGTCCTCTGGCACAGAATGGGAGCAGACCCCCATGGGGACTCCCCAGACGCATCGCGGAGGGGCAGGTGAGTACGTACGCCGCGGCCGCTCTCTCTGCCACCCACAATCCTTTGCTGTTCCGTGATACGTGTGTGCCAAGAGGCACAAGGACCTGGCCGGTAGTTGTTTTCAAAGACGACCTGATGAATAGCTTTTTAATGAAAATGTTTCTCCCTCACAAAGAATAAAGATAGAAAGCGGGGGGTAAATTTTCTTCTTTATGTGCCTCAGAGTCTCATTTCCCAGCACCTGCTTAATACTCTCAGCATGATTTTACCAAATAACAATAAAACAGTGGAGTAAGCTGCTCATATCTGACGGCTTCCAGGGCTTGTTTGCACTCTGGAACTCACCTTCTTGATAGCTCTCAGAAATCCTTATTTCCCAAAATATAATGGATCTCCTTAATTCACTACAAGTATACAAAATAACTGCTGCAAAACATTAACCATATTATGATAAAGAGCAGGCTATGGGCCAAATGAAACTTTCCATGGAAACAAGTGTCCAGGTACATCTGAAAATTGCCAAGCAAATATTACCCCCCCCCCCCCCACACATTCCCACCCAAATGTGGGCCCCCTTATTTAACCGCAATTAAATTCTCTTCAGCAAATCGATGAGTGTGACCCCTATTTTAACTTGGGGATCTGACGCAATCAGGACAAATTTGCCTGTGGCTGATTCAACATCAGAGTTCAAACTACACAGTTCATCTATGAAGTCCTCCTTTTCACTTAAAATGAATATCTGTTCTCCCACTAAAGCATAATGTTTGCAGCATTAGTTATTTAATAAGTGATTATAGTTTTGGTTAAACGGTTAGATGCTTAGACTGTGATAAAAACCTTCCATAAGAGTTAAGCTTAAGCTCCCTTGTTTACATTTTTGTTCAGAAACTGCGGTGCCTGAGATATGAGTAACTAACAAGCGTGTCTCTCGATGGCAGTGAAACTTTGACGGGTTGATATGAAAGAGACTACTAGAATACAAGATGTTCTTTTTTTAAGGGTGCAAGGGCCCTGAACAGACACTCTACTTGATGTTACAAAAAGAGAGCGAGGAAATGGAAACCTGAGGCAGACTGCTGTGTATGAACAATTTCGATGCAGTCTACCAGAGGATGGCGTAAACCCAGCTCTTCCTGTCACCGGCTCTCGCACCCAAGGCCCGGCGCTGACCGACAGCGCAGTCATTGCCACAGATGACCTTCACTTTGGTGGCACGTTAGCCTTCCGATCGCTCGATTTTAACGAGCCGCCAAGACGTCTTATCGCCATCTGACAGAAATCGTAACGCACATTGTTCGGTTAAATTGCAGGGCATACGAAATGTAATGCTTTATTTAGTCTACATGCCAGGATTTAGGATTAATCTGCATGTAACAATGAACATGGTGTATATGAAGACAAGGGGTGTGCGGATATATGCTATACACTGCGGTATGAAATGCACAGTGACTGTTGCACGGCTCTCGCTGGGAGGGATACCGGGCTGACAGCCAGTGTCTGGTCTCTGCGGCGTGAGCTACCTCTGCCTGTGTAGATCTTGGCGGTCCCGGGGGGAGGGGGGGTTGAGCACGAGTTGGAGCGGTGTGTGCACTCTAATGGGAGCAGGGGCCTCGGTGGGAGTGGGGGCGAGTTCCATGCCCTTCCTCAATTAGCAAACTGCAGCTGGGGCATGGTGTCAGGTTACCATTCTGGTTCTTTGCCCCACGCTTTGCAAATCAGCTCTGTAATAAACTCGATTGCAGACACTCGAGCTTCTAATCTATCAGCCGACACCGAGATGGTTCCTGCGGTCGCCCCAGTTCGGGGAATAATTACTATTTATTATTACTGTGCTGAAACCTTTGAAAGAAATTGCCTTCAAAAGGTCATCCTTGGGATGGTCGTCCATCTCCCGTTGGGCGCCCTTAATCAAAGCTGGTTATGCCGACCAGAAGATGCTGGTCAGGTCTCTGAACATCGCGGACGGCTTTGCTGCCTTCACATGCAATTAGTTCAGTCATGTTGTACTTATAGCCAAATCGGTATTGCAGAGCCCTGCACAGGTCCTGTGTAAATATTAAGTTGGAGCTTTCCCCATTCCTGAGAGTGCTGTCACGGGGTTACTTAGGGTCGTACGTTCACACATAGACCCATAAGACTACTGTCCCTGAGAGAATACCGCTGGTGTACTCTGTGAGCAAGGAACCTGAATCGCCTGAGTAAAATAGGAAGCTTTTTAGATGGTTTAAAAAACACATTTATCTCTTTATTGATGATTTATAAAGAATTAAATTATTTAAATTATGCCCCCCACAACCCAGCCCAAGATAACTAGTTGCGAGATAAATGGATTAAAAGTATGTCTTCTTGTTAAAGGTCTCTTCTAAATTCAAATTCTTCAATATCATCAAAGTCATATAATGTTCAAAAGCTTCTGGGGGATTAATAAGGTCTGCCTTCACATGAAAGGAAATGTACTACAAATTGTTATAGAACGGCTGTTTAATTTTCTGTTCGAAATGAATTGTTAGCCTAGGTGAAAAGATGTGGCTTTGTGTCAGTGCGCGATGAAACACCAGAGAGATCAGCACGTGTACAGGAAGTCCAGCCCTGAAGAATTCCGTGAAGAGATTGAATCGAACGCTATTTTATAAAATCACTTGATTCATCAGAGGAAAAAAACTATGAGGGGTATCGACAGGACTGACTGCTGGCGACCACAACACGTCTGGCTTTTATCACCTCCTCTTCACCGAAAGAATTGCCTTTCCTTGGTCCTCTGAAGAGCTGCACTCCGCCTTGGAGATCCCGCTGATTTAGCCGCAGAGTGAAATTAATTTCATGCTCGGACTCCACCTCTTAAGGCAGTTCTGTCTGCCCCTGATTAGAACTTGTTGGGCGTTGCCAAGACAACTGTCATCAGAAGATCAGAAGCCACACAAAGAGTGAATCCAGTACTTGTTTCACTATCACAGCCAAAGTGAGGGTGTAACATTTTACCTGGAATGGGGGGGGAGCATAAATGTAATAATAATGGCTTGTGTTTGGGGTGTATGACAACTAGTCCTCCAAGAAGGTCCTTCTTGCCACACTTCAATAAATAATCTCATTTATTTTCAAAATCATGCAAATCCAAGTTATCTTAATTTCTCTTTACAGTTTACACACAATAATATAATGCAAACTCTTCATGGTACACTACTTAGTGACAATTCCCATGGTATTTTGAGCATTGTTATCAAAATTCTTTACATGAGTAAAACACCACTTATCTAAACTGGCTGCTTCCCAATTCCTGTTATTGCAGTGAGTTCACATTTTAGTATAACATGTAAGAAAGCGTGTTCGCCACTGATGACAGGAGGATGACGGTGCACTATGGCTTAATGACTGACGTGCGTGGAAAACAAACAAACGAAGAACAGCGAACACAGAAGCCCGACGCGTAAGCAAAGCGTCCTTAAAAAAAAACACCTCCATTTCCGGAAGCAGCTAGTGGCACTGACCGCTTCTTTAATATTCTGAAGGTTTTACTTGCAAAGGTTGCCATTTAATTTGGAAACAACCAGCAACAAAATGGGTCAATCTACAGACAGCAAAGTTACAATGATGCCCCCTGATATCCCCGAATGAATATTGCTTCAGTGTCAGTCAAAATGCGTCAAGAAAGTATCCTTACCTACATTATTTAAAACATGGTGATGGATGAACCCTACGACCAAAACTGTATATATAGCGTTTCTGCCTGATGACATTGGTCTGGAATTTACAATAAAGCCCACAACACTTTAATACTATAGATAAGTAATTAAGTAATCTTAAACCTAAAAAAACATTTTGTGTGACACTGACCAACTTGCGTCTTTAAACTTTTTTTCTCATTAAACTTGCATAATAAACATGCAATTAAATTTTTTTTGTCAAAGATTGTTTTTTTTGTTAAACCTGTATACAAAGATTAATTCTGTTACTGTATTGCATAAGAGCATTACCAAAAATCAAAGGATTAAAGTAAAGCAAAGGAACCGGTGAGAGGTGAAGGAGCTTGATATAACTACCCGACGCTTGTCCTGAGGTGCACAAACACTCACGCACGCACTTGCACACGGACGGCGAGACGCAGACTACACATCAGCCAATGAGCGGATCAGTGACGTGCTCATGCACTCGACTTCTCTTGCTTGCATAGCTCAACCCAGGCTTGGTAAGGCACTATTTCCTAATTGCTGCCCACTCCATCCACACAAATTACGTCATCCTTGATGAAGAAATCAAGAGGCTTAGGGTGAGCAGGATATTCGCCGTTTTTTATACATGTGCTCTCAAAAGAAACATCTCCCATGAGTCTCCAGGAACAGCTCATATCAATGTCAGTTTTTTTTTCCTTTTTCAAAATTTTCTTGTTTTTTTCTCTCTCTTTTTTTTGCTTTTCAATGAGTTTTTAAAGCAAATGTAATAGATGAAGCATTGAGTCATCAAAACACAGCCTCTGTGCTCCAAAAGCACTCAGGGAACGATATACAGTGTATCATATATGTACAAAGTCTGAAAAGCATTCCGAATAAATAAAGTAGTCCTTAGGTAATTGGTCATTTTGACTGCAGTGTAAGAAAGTTCAGTTGAGCTGGTCTTCGTACTGTTTGCGGAAGCAGTCTCCAGCCGGAAAGAATTCCCAGCAACGCTCTTGGTACATCTTCCACACATACGACTCCTGATGGACAGAACGGCCAATGGGTTTGCATTAGATTTCATTGGCAGGTACCAAGGTTCCCCATTACAGGGTTCCGGCAACCTGAAGGCTAACCATTAGTAAATGGTTAGCCTCCATTCGGCACGCTCCATGCGCAATTCCAAACAGCCCCAGTCTGGCATTTGCTTACCCATCACTGGCAGGAGCTTGTGTCATTCAGAAATAATTGGGAATACTGGTTAACATTTTTAAGCAGGTTAAAAGCACAAATAACCCAAAAGCTACTGCGAAAGTCACACCGGTGCGCTGAGCAGTATGACAAGCAGCATGCTGCACCCCCCCGGAGCAAACAAACAAGCGTCAGGAAATTAATAGTCATGCAGAACGATCTGTGACGCGTTGTCATGCGACGTACGGGCAACGGAAGGAGGTATTACCTGGCCCGTGTGCTCCGTTTCATCTTTGTTAATGAGATACATAACAAAAAATCTGCAAAGAGAGTGACAAGTCAACAAACCAGCAGAATCACTTTTCCTGGTGGATAAAAGTCAGCCCACCAGGCTGATGTCATGTGAGCACGTCAGAAAGATTTTGGAACGGCGCGAACAGTAAGTAACAAGTGCAAGAACAACAAAAAAAGAGTGTGCATCTCAAGAGCTACTAAGCGACAAGTAGAAATTAAACAAGTGTATGCAAACGTCATCTCTGTCAGGCGAAGAGTCTGTTTAAACAAATCACTCCAGACGATCGATATGGAGGTAACATGAAACAGTAAACAAACGGATGCAGGAGTGGGTCTGTGAAATGAGCTCACGTATCACAGAAACAGTAAAATCAGCTTTCAAGTAGGGGGATCATAAAGACACGGGTGGGGGGGTCGGTTGCTCGAGTCCCTCTGAAGTTCTGAGGAAATGATGAAGTTGGGGGAGATAAATAGGATTATCATGGTGATCTGAATTTGGAGCCAGGGGAGATACATATTTATGAGTCGTGTTAGGTATGTGAAATTACGACTGCGGCCCATTAAATAAACAAACCCTCTGAAGGTCACAGCAGGCACTAAGGGCTTAATATTCTACACTTCAACATGTTTGATGATAATCGAACATAAAAAATTTAACTGGTACTGATGCGAATATCTTCAAAAATATATGTCGGCTATTCAGATTCCGCAGAAAAGATGCAGGCTGCGATTTCGCATAAATTGCACTTGATCTCATGTATTTACTGGATGCACTGGATACTTTATTTCCTGATTATCCTTCTAATTTACTGGTTTATAATTCAGTGTCATCCCCTTGCACGGCCACATTTGCCAGGAGACCTTGAACGCCAGGTGTCTGATCTTCAGACACACGCTGTTGACAAGGTGACTGCACTTGTCGAGACTCTAGGGGGTGCTAATGTGGCGGCTTACTTAAAAAACATTTAACGGCACTCATCCGCCTCTGCAATTTTGTCAGTTGATTAGATGCGCATAAGACATAACTGATAAGTGATATAAAATTCCCCTCTAATGTCTGTTTAATTCATATAAGGGTGGTACATTAATAAATGCTGCCCACTAAAATAACCTCATTTGATTCTTGTTAAATCTACTCGGCATAAAATTACTCCAGAAATATCTATTCAGGTCCCACCTTGCAAACGTTAAATACTATTTCATCCTTCTAGCAGCTGTGGCCATCACCCCTTAAGTAGCTTTACGCTACTAACTTCTTCCACTAACACTGTATTTGCGAGGGCGCAAGGAATATAGTAACTCAGGTACTACTCAAGTACAAATCATGAACAAATATATAAACTGCAGGAAATACATGAATTGTTATGATAGATTAATGATGATCAAAAATGCGATCAGTACGCAACTAACACTTCGTTTCTGGTGAATTAATACATTAAGTAAGAGTGTACCACCTCATTACTTCAGGCCCTTCAGGTAAAGTGATACCCTTTTCCCTATCTATCACGCCACTCAGCAGTGTGAATGTGCCGTGTGTCACTGACCCCTCCTTCTCAAACCCCAACTCACAGATAGTTGGCCAAGTTGTGCTCCTGCAGCGTATGGGTCTCAAAGCCATGGGGTACCGTGTCAAAGTAGTCATTGCCGATTCCACAGATGAAGCATTTGGTCTACAAAAAGAAAGAAAGTCTCTGATGTGGTTAGTCTTTCAAGACGGCCTCAGGCTACAGCTCACAGTTAACCTTCTGCTACAGCTCACTGTTAGCGTCATGCTCCGGCTCACTGTTAGCGTCACCCTACAGCTCACAGTTAACCTTCTGCTACAGCTCACAGTTAGGGTCATGCTCCGGCTCACTGTTAGCGTCACCCTACAGCTCACAGTTAACCTTATGCTACTGCTCCCACTACAGCTCACTGTTAGCCTCTTCCTACAGGTCCCTGCTATTCTCTTGATTCCCTGCTGCACCACATCCTCAGTGCAAATATCCTGCAGCAGACCAGTGCCTGAAAATAATTGGCTCCTCTCCATATGGATGCACATACACACATGCAAACTGTTACACTAGCAGTTACAGTCAGATTTTCAAATTTCTGCTATTATTCAAATCTAAACTGCAATTTACTCAGCCCAATAACTGGTGTAGAAAAAACGTAAAATATACACATTTAGCAGCTGGAGTATTTTATAAGTTTATTTAGTTGGTTGTTCCCGCTACTACTTTATATCCGGAACTGGTGTCATGTGATTGGCTCTGGGTCAGCACTTGTGAATCATAGGGAGGGGTAAAGATCTGGCTGCTGCGGCTCAGAGAGAAGTGCCTGGTCACAGGGGCTGCTTGAAGCGATACATGGAGATCCTGCACCTTCTCCTTTGTGACAAAGTCAGAAGTAGAGTGATGGCGACATCTCCCTGACTCGAGAGGGGTGCTGAAGACCAGATGGGTGTCTGCATTCTGAATCAGGGCATACAATTCAGAGGTACTTTTGGAAGCTTTTAACTTCTTCCCTCCAGCAGCTCAGTCAGTAGTGCTAACAATACAAAGGTCATAGGTTCAAATCCCATGGAGCATGCCTGAACTGTAACATTTCTCTCTACTGCAAGTCGGCTTGAATTAAAGTGCATGATGCACAAATCAATGGAAATGATATCTATTGTATGAGTGAAGATAATAATAATCTATACTTTATTGATCCCCGTGGAGAAATTTACGCCTCCCTTAACTCGCTCTATTTTGTAGAGTAAGCTGTCCATGAGGGCAGGCACCTGTAACGGTGCCCAGGGAGGTGGGTGTTAAGGGCCTTGCTCAAGGACCTACAGACTTGCTGAGGCCAGGTTTGAACCGGCGACCTTCTGATCACAGGCGCACAGACTTAGCCGCCCGAGTCATTCGCTGCCCCCTAACCACCACACAGCAACAGTAGAGGGCTGTGGGACGTAATGATGAAAAGCAGACCCAGAGTCATCGTCTGCTCCGGCTCATGTGTTATAATGAGCGGCACAGGAGCTGCCAAAACCACGTCGGCCATAATCTAAACTCCACCAGTAACATGGATCTATAAGTCACGACAGAAGAGAATACTGGTACTCGCTTTGAACACCAGCCTTCCCCCCAATTTGGCCCCAATGGATTTCACACGTGTATGTTTCGCCTTGTTCGTCACGTCAATCCCCCACCACGACTGTGATCTCAGGTGTGCTTCTCAGATATCCATCAGGCCGTTCAAAGCAGGCCGGCAAGGTCCCTCCATCGACCCCGCAATCGATAACCTCCAATCACTATGTCTGCCTGCTGTTTGGATTGTCACTATAACCCTTCCACAAGCGTCAATTCTGCTTTTTGGTGGCTGGGCTGTTCTCAATGCGAAATGCTGTGCATCACTAACATCATCCTTAAGTCCAAGTGACCTTTACACATATAATTGCATTTAAAGTTAATCTAGCAAGCAGTTAATCCTAATTATAGTCCTGTTTGTCTGACAGTCCAGATACTGAGGAAGAGGCTGAGCTGATCTGTGTGACTGGCCTTGATAGCTGTGTCAGTGCTGTCCTCCCTGTCAGGCTAATCTTATTTTTATGCTACAGCCAAATAAGGACACTATAATTACCAAACATCTCCATATAGTCATAATAAAAAGCAACAAAAGGCCTTCTACAAAGATTCTAATAATACATTTGTCTCTCCGGATTAATTCCCGGACATCCCATATAACAAAATGTGTGGATGCTTAAGTCCCTTATATACAATGGCGTCGTATTTGCATATTACTATAGACGCAATCATTGTACACATCGTAATATTTTCTTTCTTTTCACAGTTACAGATTACTTATGAAATATTTATTAAGTAGCCAACAAACGAGGCGAACGTTGCTCAAACTATGAGTGCTGGACAGAGACTGAGGGTCTGTGAGATGGTGGTAGGCTACAGCGGGGGATGCGAATTCAGTGTAGTGCTTGGTGCGCAAAGTCTACAGCGGGGGATACCTACACGTCACTTCATCAAACATCAAAGTAACATTATCTATTCATAACGTTTACTTGATCTTATCTTCCGCTACTGGCATGTGCTGCCTTACTGGTTTTTCCCAGCCTCCCTTCTCCTGCATCTGGGGCCCACAAGTAGCACTGTTCCCCAAACACGTGACAATAAAATGTGAACACCACCGTTCCAGAGCCAGGTGGGCTGTATTCTTGTATATTCCCAGTATATAAGCGTGAGTTTTATTTTCTCTCTGCAACCAGGAAGAGAGCCCCCCACACCTCACTGCAGGCGTCCGTTAGCGTGATAAAGCACCAGCATGGGTTTTTAATGCATTCTGATGCATGCTGATGCCTTTTTGGTTCATCTGCTGCTCTTAAAACCCTGGTCTGAAATGTTCATGACCACCCCTTTGCACTCTCACGCAGTCCTCCGGCTTCCATGACGTGCTCACCTCCATGTCTTCCTTCACTTGCTCTTGCTGGTCTCGTAGCTCACCAAAAGCATCAATTATCAAACCTAGTAAAAAATAAATAAGTAATAAAAAAAATATTCATGGTCAGTCCGAAATCCATTCCTAAGCTGTGAAATAAGAGTTTTCTATGAAAAAAACATCAGATATTCTGACACTCGGATACTGCCATACATGTCAGAAATCATAAACTGAAAATCCAAGCAGCGTGATGTTTTCAGAGGCAAAGGCCATGAAGAGCTGAATGCTTTAGGCTGAAACTGGCTCAGCAGTGAGTTTCACCTTGAATGATGGCCAGCAGGATGACGATGACGAAGAAGAAGAACGTGATGTCAAAGATGATCCTGTAGATCTCGTACTCGTCCCCTGCCGGGTCTTCTATCTGGTCACCGATACCGCCGCCGGCTCGCACCCCCACGTACATGTGGAACATGTAGCACTAGGAGAGCCGTAAATGGACAAGGTCAGCACCCCCCTCCCAGGCCAATCTACCGTGGCATGCAGAAACGCAGGCTGGAGTCCAAGGGGAGTCCAGTTGTACCGAAACAAACGTTTTACTCGACTGCCCACTGCAACAAATGGAACGGTGTTGATCTGACATTTCTTTTTAAACTCGACCCTCTTTCACCACCATGGAATGCTCCATAAAGGTCTGCATCTTTGTTTCTCTGTTCGCTTATTATGTTCAGCGGGGGAAAATTTTCAAAAGGTCAAAAGAAACACAGAATTTGCTTAAGGAGGGGGTGTCAAAGCTTGGTGCCCCGTAATTGGTTTTCCTTTGTCTTGACTTTACTTAATCTGTCCTCCACACAATATGTTTCATAAAACTGGCAAGTCACAACGCCCCCTGGTGACTGTCCATGCAGCTGTTTGACTGTAGAAGCTCATTTCCATAAAAGTAGTGGAGCACTAGTCAATCCGAGGGATTTACTTCCTGGCGAACTGAAGGTCTTAGCCTGAGCTAAGCTGACAATGCTCTTTCTCAAAGGCACCCTCTCGTTCCTTTCAAATCCCCCCACCCCCCACCGAACCCCGCAATGGCCACATCCTTAATAGGAAAGGGGAGCTGGAAATCCGATGGGTGGATAGCTGAATCTGAAAGGATTAAGGAAGTGGCCTCCATCCATGATGCTGGAGTCTCCAGGTCTCATATAAGGCTTTCATTGGAAATGACTCCCACTGTTAAAACACAAGTTGCTTCTCCAAATTACCTATATTCATTTTTCCGTTTTGGTTGTCTCTTTTTGTTTTTCATTTCAGGCAACTAATATATCTAGCAATGTTACATTTTATCTGCTGTACAGTTATGCATTTTCTTACAGGCATACACAGGGGCGGGGCTACAGGGACACTGGCCGCAGCTGAAAGCTGATTGGCTCCCAAAGTGTGCCGACCCTTGTCATTGATTGAATCACAACATATTATTGGCTACTGATAAGGTTGGCTTTTCTGTATGAATTGTGGCCCGTTATGCCCTGACCTAAAAAAAATAATCCAATGATCACTCCTGCTTGTCAAGGTTTCAGGTTAAACTCTTCTGAAGAGCCAAGAAGAGCTAAGAACAGCAACATGACACCTGCCAAGTCCACGATCTTTACTAAAGTGGACTCCTGTTAACGTAAGGTTATAAAGTACCATGTTTTACGTTGCAGACATTTTAACCCTTAATTTGCATACATCCACAGGAAACAACAGAAGCCGATTACTTTGTGTGCCCTTCATTTTGTTTCAATTAACACATGGCGCAAGTAATGGCATGGCTAATTTACAAGCTTAGATGGTGGGGGAGAAACCTCTGCAATTAGTGATCACGTCAGGGCAAAGCTGATTAATTAATACCACATTTAACGAACGCCGATCATTATGAGTTCACCGTACCTGCGCTTTCATCAAGATGAGGCAAATAATGCTGTGTGTCATTTTTATTCGAGCGTGAAAAGCTTAATGAGGTGACGACGACAACCAGTGCATCCTCCGATTATTAGCGCTCACTAATTATTAGCGTCACTAATCAAACTACAAAGAACGAAGGGAGAAAACTGAAAGGGCACAGCGAACACTCACAGTCAGCATGTCGTCACACTTCATGTCCGGGGACTCTCCATCTTCGCTCTTGTTGTAGAACTTCCGGAAGAAATTGAAGGCTACCACTGTGTACAGGTAGACCACCACTGCTAGCAAGCCCACCGTAAGCACCAGCTGGAAAGCAAAAAGGTTGGCAAGCTTCACCTGAAGCTGGTGAGCATCCATTGACATCCCTTCCAGTAGCCCTATATGTTACAGTGCTTCACCCTTGAGATGCAACAAAGACCACTAACTTCTACTTCCCAGATAGACTCCAGGGGGCGCTCCACCGTACCTGCTTGCCGTTGTGCGTGACAGAGGACAGGATGGTACGCAGGGTCTTGAAGCCCATGGCAATGTCCAGGAGGTGTGCGGCAAAGAAGAAGTTGTTGTAGTGTCCCAAGATGGACATGGTCATATACCAGGCAAGGTAGAGGAAGGACTGTAAACAACACCAATTTAAAAAAGTTATTTCATCAGTCAGATAAAAGCACCAGTCCAAGGTGGTGCTTGAATTTACAAGGATGAGTAAAAATGGCTGACATACGTTGTCCGTGAAGACCACACCCAGTTTCCAGATCTGATACTTGACATCAATGGAGTTCAACCTGTCGACAAGGAAAATCCACTCCAAGTGATTGAGAGCACATTGCCTGATTAAAATGCAATCAAATCCCTGGCAGGGATACAAAACGGACACACAGGTTAAGTTATGAACTGAATAACAAGATACAAATGCAGGCATCGGCGTCTTTGGAATTCCCTGTGGCGTTTACTTGAAATTGTTGGATATCACTGCCCTCTTCTGTCAGGGAGCGGAAATAACTTCACGACGAAGCCTGTGTTCCCAAATTCAAAGGTAGCTTCATAGAAAAACTAATTAAATATGGCTTGTCGGTTTATGGGGCCGTCGACCGGGGCTACGACTAATCAACACTGGTGCAAGCAGATCTTGGCTGTCCTGGCCTGCCGGCTTGACTCACACAGCTGCCAGCGAGCTGTCCTTCTTTGGTTTTCTCTTCTCATGGGCAACACTGAAATCCAGGGCAGCCTTATCCATGCCCAAGAGCTCACTGATGCGATCGTGCCCATAAAACTCCCCATACTTGTCCATCACCTACAAGGGGGATGTTACCACAATGAACTGTATTTACAAGACATTAAAAATGACAACGTAGAGTCTATATGCTGCATCTGACTGCACTTTATCACAACCCATTAAAACAACCTCAAAACCATGAAAGTAAACCAACTGCATTTCACACAATTCAGACCTTAAACAGGCACACACTGTTTCATTCGAATACACTTTTAATCACTCCATACTCAGATGCAGGAAATAAATATATAATCATGTTGGATATCATGAAAGTTGTATCCAGTTAAAAAATTACCCACCTTTCTTTTAACAAATTTGTCCCAGTAGTTATTCGGGAAGGATCTGAAAATCGGAGGGGAAAAAATTACAAATGGCTCTTCCATTTTCTTTCATTTCATTTTTTTTTATGCCATAGGCTTTCAAAGAAAGTTGACTATGTTGAATACAGATCAGTAGATATTTGAATCCATAACACTGAAAAATAACAAAATCTTCTGTACCCTGCTGTACAATGATGTACAACCTCAGCCCATCTTCTAATGTTAATGTGTCCGTATGCGGGCAATGCCTTTCAGAAGACTATTAATGTATCAAACTTTACCCTTATGAAGAGGAACTCAAGCACCCCTCTGACATCATCTCATGCACCTCGACACTTGGAGGGCAATTAATCCATATTGGGCTCAGTTTGACCCTAATTTCCATGCAACCCCCTACCTTCTTGTGTTAATTAAAAGACTTGTTACAGTGGACTCACTGCGTGTTAATTACGAGTCTGTCCCATTGCCCTTTGATGTCATCTTCCGAAGGCTGCTCCGTTATATACAACCCATCAAACTCCAGCTTCCTCGCCACCTCCTTCTCCCGTTTGAAGATCACCAAAGGGACCTGGTGCAGGAGACCGGCCGACGGACACTATTACCTTCACTATTTCCTCTTACATAACAGATCTCTTTTCAGCCCTGAATCCATCACTAGTCATACGAGTTCTTTCCTTCCATTGGGGAAGCATCAACTGCCACTTAAAACCCCCTGAATTCACAATTTCACATCACTAGGTAAACATGCCGCATCCGAATTTTACTGTTTCTTAAATGAGAATGTTACTTTGTGACATTTTATGGGATTTATGGTTATTGTATGTTTTTATGTATTTGGTAGTTCTACATAGAAACCAATATTGCATCTATTTCATCGTATATACTACTATGGTGCTTATGGCAGTGGCCCTGGTATCTTGATGTATATTATACAGATGCTATTTTTTTATATATAGTGCTCACAATCTTGGGACAGTTGATTAATCCATTGACAGGAGTCCACTGGCAAGCAGTGTTTAACATAACTGCACATATCTTCTGCACAGACATACTTATTAAGTGCCATCATTTTTCATCCAGTTCTGTTCGTGCCTTGTTGCTGTTAATTGCAACTGGATTCACTGCTTCCCAAATACTAAACACAAACATTTGGTGTTTCCAGTTACTGCAAAAGTGTTACTAATTACAAAAAGCAGCCAATGAGACTGCTTGGCAATGAACTTTGGAACTCCAAACAGCTCTTTTAGAATTATAATTTGGGTTTCAATTTATTAATGGTTGTTTCTAATGTGATATCTCGTTTGTAAACAAACCAATAATTTTTTTTGTAATAAAACCTATAAATTTGCAGTATTTTTAACTGAACTAAGCAAGTGTCCCTACTCTTTCTGTGAGCACTGTATTTATGAGCAATTTGACCAGATGTGGCAACACGAACTAACTGCAAAACGATGGTGCCTGAATCTGTGACTCCCAATTCTGTTCATATCGCTCAGTTTACCATAGACCGTCATTAGCAGCCAGGATTATCTGGCTTGTAAAACCAGGTATGCATACATGTGCCGGAATGTCGCTTAGGACTTACTTTCAGGCAGTAGTAGCCAATGATACAGAAGAAGGATATGACCGTGTGCAGGATGGCCAGGATGCGCAGTGTGGGCTCCATATAGCCACTGCTCTCTTCCAGGACGAAATGCACCGTCACCGGCTGATGAGGCATGTTGTCCACAGGCGTCCACCTGACCCTGGGGTCCGGCGTTTCACTGCACACCACCTCTTTCTCCTCGATCACAGCCGAGGAGGTGGACACCTGAGGCGATGCCGCAACGTTTTCAGACTGCGAACTGCAAAACGTGCGGTAATGGGCGGGCCCGAGCAGACATGACCTCACCTTGTAGAAGAGAAGGATGAAGTTGATAGCGAAGGCCACAAACAGAGCCAACATCCTCATGTTGTAGAAATTCCGAGCAAAATAATTCTGGAGAGAAAGCAGATGAGTCAACGTGGGAGCTGGTGTCTCAGGTGTAAATATAGATTTGGAAAAAAGAGAGAGTGTTAAAGGAAGCCAAGACTCCTACAAGCAGCTTCCTTTGGTATGCAATGATCTTCTTCCAGAATGCAGACTCCTGAAGATCTGGCTCATCAGACCTGGAGGCGCTGAGCTTCCGGATCTTCGGCTTTGGCTTGCCGTTTTTGACTTTGTCATGCTTCTCCTCGTTTTCTCCCCTGGAAAGAGTTAATATAGCATTGTAAAGTACAATCTAGCTAGTTCAAGTGACTGTGGATGCATAGAAGATGACGCAGAATGGCCTGCGGAGATCCCAGAACGCTCGGGGCGATACGCACTCTGCCTTTTCAGGCTCGCACTTGCTCTCTTCTTCTTCTCTCTTCTCTTCCTCTGGAGGGTCCTTCTCCTGGGAACAAAAATAATTATGAATGAGCATAATTACGCAAGGTGACCACCATTTATAAAGATAATTCACAGAAATGTGTAAATAATGAACAGCCATCCCCTTCCTTTATTTGAGGTGGGAAGGGGGGGGGTCTTTAACGTGCATGCTGGGAAGTAATAGTGCAGCACAGCTGAGGCAGTCTGGTGCAGTGCTGTGTAGCTATAATTAATGCCTTCACACTGATCTGCTCTTACACACACGCCCCTCACCCTTACATGAACCATAACTGTGCACAGGAATAAGATGTCTGTACTTTACACTTAAAAACAGCTAAACTGATTATCTGAAAATAAATGCACTCCGCAAAGGCTGGATTCATAAATAATCTTAACAGGTACGTCCATAGTTCCAGTGTTGGCATAGTATCAAATAATGGAATATGCTGTAGCTATACATTTGTTCCAATACCTCCCGCTTCTGTGGCTCTGGTGAAGGTGGGGGAACTGCAGGAGTCGGAGGGGTCAGGATATCAGTGAGGCTGGCGTTTGGATTATGAGGCATCAGCTTGTACTGTCCACCCTCCCTTCTCAAATCTAACCCAAAAATGTCCGACAGCAGTTCTGAATCTTCAGTAGCCACTGCCAGATCCGCCAAGTCCTCTTGGGCTGAGGATCTGTCCGTGGGTCTCTTCTCGCCCTCCTCCCCTTCTCCACGGACCTCATCCTGCGTAGGGTCTGGCATGTTGGCCAAGAGGTCTGCCACCTTCATCGACTTGGCCCCCTCCACCAAACTGCCCCCCAGGAATGTACTGTACATGATGCGGAAGAAGCCCCGTGACACACTGAAGGTGAAGTGGAAGAGGCCCATCAGCACACTCCAGTAAAAGGAGATGAGCGTCATCACCATGTCCTTCATTGTCATCTTCTTAACCTTCTTCACCTGTTTCTTAAGGCTCTTCATGGAAAGCACCTTCATGAGCAGCATCACATTGTAGCGCAGAGCAAACAGTGCAGTCCTTACTGTGGTGACGGAAAAAAAGCCCATATCTGGGTTCTCTTCCTCGGGTTTTTCCTTCTCGCTCTCCTCCTTGCTGGCGGATCTCTCGCCAGCATCGGACATCTGGGCAGCCAGTTGCATCTCGAAGATGGTGTCTTCGCAGAAGTTCACGAAAAGCTCCATCTTCTCCTTTTCCCCACCTTCATTAACGACATCAAAGATGAACTGTCTCTTGGACTCCTTGACCTGCGGCTTCTCCCATTGTGTGCGGCTGGACTCGCTGATCTCGAAGTAGACGCGCTCGATGCGCTTGGCGCTCCCCATGATCTCGATGCGACCCAAGTAGGGCTGGAAGTAGTTAAGAACGCTCTCCGCCAGCTCCAGGAAGGTCTGAAGCCGCGTGTCATGTGGCATGTGCTCTGATAGATTTGTTAGCAAGACAGCCACATTGAAGCCAATGTCTTTAGCAGGCTCATGAAACCTCTCCACAAACTCCTCGTAGTCCAGTAGCTCATTCTCATCTGTCTCAGCACAGGAGAGTAGGAACTCAGTCTCTGACTGGGTGTAGTGTTTGTGACTCTCCATGGCTTTGTGGAAGTCCCTCTTTGAGATGACCCCTTTTCCATCTGGGTCGTATTCTTTGAAAGCATCTGATGACGTCAGGTCTTTCAGCTTGAGGAACATGTCGAAGAACTTCAGAATCATTTCCACGTTGTTTGAGGACTCCACTAGCATGTCGACCATCTGCTTACCAATTGTTCCATTCACAACATTTCCTGTGAATCAGGAAAATACTATGTGTAAGGCTAATCACTAACATCTTCATATCTGCATGCCACCAAGAAACACTTTTCATAATCATGCCATAACAAACACGATGTACAATAAACATTAAGATTTCCTGTATCCTTTTGCTAGGCTGTTTTGGAATGGCAACTAGAACCATGTGGTTAGAGAAGTTGACATCAGCCAACAGGTTTATTTAGAGTATTTTTAACAGGACAATTTACGCATACAGTGGAAAAAGTAGAGGTGGGACCAATTCAAAAAATGTGATAGGTGCAGACCTGGGTCACTGAGGTCAATGTAAGTGAGAAGAAAACCACATAAGCCAACTGAGATTGAGGGACACATTGAGCGAATCATTACAGATCATTCCAGGCACCCGACACCCCCTCCTTAGTTGCCATTGGTTTGTGGCTTTGCAGAAAAAACATCAGATTAATGACTTAAATGCAAATGTGAATGTCACACCCTCCCCCATTCATTTTGATTTTATCCAGGTTTGCAAAAGCAGACCAAAGTTACCTTCTAGCATGGACAGTAACATCACAACCATATCCTTCTGAAGATCCATCAACTCCTTCAGCAACTCAATCTGGCTGGAATCCTTAAAAAATACAATATTACAGCAAATTACGAAGTGAAACAGTTTCCATACTCTTTTCTGCAATTTACTCGGTAACACATTACATGAGGGAGCACAAGTTACTTAGTAACTCACTTACTACTGAAGTATGTGTCATTAAAACATATAGTAACTGCATGAGGTTGTTAACCGATTAATGATGAATGAACATGGGATCAGTATGTACATTAAGTAAGAGTGTACTACTACATTATTTTTGCCCCCACAAGTAAAGTGTCATTTATTCAAAGAAGAGTATAAACACAGACCTGTGACAACTTCATCTGCATGTGAGCAAATACATGGAGAAACCCAACCACTGCATCCCATAGTCGACTATGAGCCAGACTCTGCTGGTTCCCAGTACAGGGACCCTAGAATGACAGCAGCATCTGTCAGTAGCACATATGCATCAGAAAACACTATACTGGTCTACGTTTCACTGTGTCACCACAGGCTTCATCTTTACCTGTATGTACTCCGTAAGAGTATTGAAGACCTGCTTGGCGACATTGATTGCTTTGGAGAAATTCCGCTGTCCTTGCTCATCAATAACATCTTTTCCAGAATAATACCAGTAGAAATCACTAATGGATTCCTGCGGAAGAAAGTTAAATGAAACATTTTGTCGTCGTCCCTACACAACATCTAATAACGCATAGCTGAACATGTCCCTACATCGATTTTACCTGGACTCTGAGAAGATAATCGACAGTGGAGATGATGATGTTGACTGTTGTGTTATTCCCAGTCTGTGTCCTTAGGTAATTCTGAAAATCTACAGCAATAAACAAGAACCATTAATAGTCAATGAATAAATATGTGCAACTGCACCAAAAAGGAAACAACACAAGCATCCTCTTTCCAAGAAGTAAAAATGAAAACTTTAAGGTGACATCAGTGGAATCTGAGCATCTTTCCAAGCACTGGAAGCTAGGACACACCTGAGTTGTGTCCCTCACACAGGAGCTGCAGGAACCGAAACAGGTCACAGGTGAACTCGTCGTCTTGCATGACTTTCTCCCCTGCACAGTGCAAAGGACACGACAGCAGCCTGTGAATGTCACCGCCTGGCCTGGCACTCAGAATCTTTGCTTATAATTTGCAGTTGATATACAGAGCTCTATCTGAGGTGTATGGGCCATACACCTGATAGTCCATACAGTGTAGAATGATACCATGGATGAAAATGATGAGGGTGGACTGCAGGAAGGAGGCGATGACCAACAGCATTTTATATGTGTGCATTTCATGCTTGCAACAAGCCCCTTCTTCCTTGGTTTCGCAGTGAGGTTCTTTTAAGTTGTTAGCCTAGCGGTGAAGAATAAGATGCTGCGACATCACAGCGAGCATTGCGTTTTTGGGTTCTTGACGACCACATGTTTTCATGTGCGCGCCTTCAGCTCGTCCAGGGTGTTGTTGGGTACACTGAGGTCACACAGTGATAAAATGCTGCTGTTAACCATTGGGGGAGAGGAGTGACAGATATGGCGGAATGAGGAGAAATGGCACGATGATGAGAAGGCGATCTGGCCAAGATTCCATGGTGCATAATGCTCTGCCACATGATGGAAAACAAAAGGTATGGAGAACCACGTGGAGAGAAAACGACACACAACTGGCCTCAAACAGGCTTGAAAGTGCTTGGTGTCAGGAAAATGCCATCTGCAGTTGTACTGCCCTGCCTTGCTCTAAACCACAGATCCACAGCCTTACAGAGCAAAAAAATCAGCATTCAACCACTTAACACTTTCTAACAGCGACCGCTGCCACACAATACAGGATGCAGGCTATCGTACACGTTAGCCATCGCCGTGTAGAGCATGCACAGATAGGTCAAATTTAGGACAGGACAATGATTGTTTTTTTTTTTTTTTTTTTTTTTACCCCAAACACAGCTGGGTTTAGAAGGCCTTGGCACTCTCTACATAAGAACACCACCTCCCATCGAGGTACAAAAAGGGGGAAAAAATGAACAAAACGTCCACACAAGATGGAGACTGTGTGTCACTAGCATGCTAACGCTAACTGTCAGTGCACTTTCAGGCTTATTTCTAATGCAATGATAAACCAGATCAGAAGTCTGATTGATAAGTTATGTATGTATGGAAAACATTATGTATGCTAAACATGCTTTATTCTGTCAGTTCAGATTACTATTTTTTTTAATTAAGCACTTAAAATGAACTGAACATAGGATTGAAACATGAATACAACTATGTGTAACTATAGCAATTTATAGTATTCAGGCAATAAAGGCATTGTACAGTCTTCATTAATAATAATACTTTATTAATCCCCATGGGGAAATTCTGTTTATGCCTCCACCAACTTGCTCTCCGTAGGTGAGAGCAAGCTGGCCGTGAAGGGCAGCCACTCATAGCAGTGGCCAGGGAGCTGGGGGTTAAGGGCCTTGCTCAAGGACCCACAGATGTGCCAGGGGCTGGGCTTGAACCAGCAACCTTCGGATCACAGGCACAGAAGCTTAGCCCACTGAGCCACATGCTGCCCCGATGGTAGAAAATAATAATTCATAATTTATGATTTGTTGAGGTTCAGCAGTCTATTCTCTGGATGCGACAATGTGATTCATTGCACTGTACAGCAAAGAAAATGCAGCTTCTCTGATTCAACTTGCTCTGGTCTATCATTTTCCCTGTGCTTGATAGTTACTATTTCAAGAGTATCTGAACATGAGACTTGAAACAAAAACATGAATGGAAAATACGATATCATTGGAAACACAACACTGATCATCAACTGGATCACTGAAATAGACAAGTCAAGACACGTTATAACAAAACGAAACAGAAAAATAACAAAACAAAAGTACAACACTGACTACGTCACAGAACACAGGATTGAACAGCTGGAGTCCTCGGAAGACACGGGTGTCGAGAAACCTCCACTTTCACAAATCAGGGCAGCCAATAAGCCACATTTGAATGCACCACAGACTACAGAGAGGAGTAACACCACAAGATCTTCGACACATCCAACGACTGCAAAGAATGGGTCACTCCAAACAGCTCACTGCTCTTACATCTAGAGTGCCAGACACTGTACAAATCCTGAGAGTGAGGCAAAAACAGCTTGATTGGCCACGGTGCTACTGCATTGGCTTTGTACAAACAGTCCAGGTTGTATCGTGCTAAGGCAAGGGGGGTGGGAG
>JABFEA020000044.1:11739255-11749374 GCA_019775915.2 Cyphomyrus plagiostoma
CCCCCCCCCCCCCCCCCCCCCCCCCCCCCCCCCCCCCCCCCCCCCCCCCCCCCCCCCCCCCCCCCCCCCACGGCTCAGGACCTGAACAGAGCTGACACAAAGCTAACGGGAGAACGGCAGAGTTCATAATTACCACGCTCATGAGTGATGACTGAAAAGGGGAAGACAATACATTAAATCAAAAAAAAAGAAAAAAAAGAAAAGAAAAAAGTAAGAAGATTACAAAGATGTTCAGTATTCAGTTTTTTTTTTTTTTTAGCACAGAAATTCGAGGGGAATATATAGTGTAGAGATAAAGAGTATGCCAAGTGATAGAGCAGATCGGCGTTCAGAATTCATCCAAGGGTATTATGACAAAAATGGAGGTCTTTTCGTAGATGCGTAGAAAGGAGCAGATTAATTTATCAATAGAGTGAACACGTGATAATGTTGAAAGAGGTCAATAATTCGATACAATTCAATATATTGCTTATTTCAGTCTTGTGGATATAAAGCAGTGCAATGGACGGGGGGTGGATCCCTGCAGTTCTCATTCCAATTTCAGTGCGGTAATGAAGAATAGCAACGATGCCACTTGACACTGCAGACATGCTTTAGAAGACAGGGTACCCAGGCGTGGCACCAGGAGTCACCTGTGAGCAGACGGTAAAGCAGGCATGATGCACGGGTCTCCGCCCCCTTGCACTGCACGGTAGGTGCAGCAGGGCGGCGCTCTGTGCGTTCCAATGTGGCCAAATCGCAATCCCTTACGGGCCAGCAACACACTGGGGGCACCATGCTGCAGTACTCACTCCGCCATTAGTGAACATTTTTGTCATAGAACCCTTTTCGCCAGAGATATAACCCATTCAAGAGACGTTACAACCATGATGTGCTGTCAGTTTCACCCAATTCTTACAAGTGTTTTGTTTGGACAAATAACCTATTCATAGTTACTTATTGCTTCATAATTCAGAAATTTCAATGTGAATGTTGCGAAAACAAACCCAGTGACATAAAAGACTACAATTTTTGCCAGGATAATATTTTTCACACTGATATACATACATAAGGGGTAAAAACTAAAAAATGTTTACAGAGACATGACTGACATATATATCGGAAAGTAAAAGTGAATATGGATGTAGACGATGTGCACGTTGTTTAAGGATTATTGTATTATCACAATAATGTGCAGTATAACTAATGGCACACAAGGATGCAATGGGGAAACAAGACAAGAAAGTAAATTTTGATGGTCTGGCATAGCACTCACAAAGAGAATATTTAATCTGAGCTATCATCTCATCTCATTTTCCTACCACCACTCCAGATGACGGTTTCCATAACAATTATTAAACGTAAACTTCCGTTACAAAATGTTGCTCTTAAACCTAGGAATTGTGCATGTATTAACAGCACTAAATTCAAATTTCTTCATTCGTTGTCATTATTATAATTCCATTATTTATCATTCATTTAAAGTGGTAGTTTGGAGGACAGATTAGGCCTTCCTTCTTCCAGAACCGTGCATACATTTGCACCTCAGCCATGATGCTAGTGAGCTGCCCAACCCCAGAAACTCAGGCCGCGTTCGGAGGAGGGTAGGCCGCTGCTTCCGGCGGACACACTCTCTGTTGCCCACGTCCGTTCGCGCGGCAGAGCGCGTGTACCTGAGCCCTCCTCAGTCACCATGCCCAGTCCCTCCGCTTTGTTCTGCCTTTCGAAAGCATTGAGGTCGAGCACGCTGAAAGGCAAAGGGCAGGTGCGCGTTAATAGGCTGCGAGGGCCAAGGGTGTGGCATGGCTGTACGGAGCGGGAGTGTGGGAGATGGCGAACCTGCAGGACAGCATGAGGCCCGCCAGGCTCTGAAAGAATCCCACATCCTTCTTGTCCTTCAGGTAATCCAGCATTTTCTGTCGAGGGGACAACAAGAGAGCAAACTGAGCATGTGCGGTTTTGGGGGGCAAATTGCCAAGCTACTGACCTTGGCTGAAGACCCTGTGTGATGAGGGGGGACAATGGAATAGGAGCATCGGTTCTAGATCAATGTTTCTTAATCTGGGGACCCACAGTCGGTCCAACTTTTTGCTCCCTCCCAGCTCCCTGCCCGACAGCCCACATTTTTGCTCCCTACTGATAGCTGATAGTGATGGAGCAAAAACATGAACTCTCTGTGGGTCACCGAGGACCAGATTGGGAAACACTGTCTAGGCGCTTCTCCCTCCTGTGGCTGTGTGTGGCATCCATACCTGCTGGACGGTGGAGTTCCCTCCGTTCAGGATAGCGATGCCCAGCTTCAGCGTGGACGCCACCATAGGCCCCATCTCACCTTGGAATAAGGCAGAGAAACGCAGAAATGAGGAGAAATTATTGAACAGACCCAACCCAATTGTAGAGCCCACTACACCTAAAGCATAGAACAACCTTCTTCATAGTTACTGAGCACTTCATAATTTTACAATTTTCAATGTGAATGTTGTGGAAATAAACCCATCGTGTCCGGTGGTTATTTGCCTCCGTAGCTGTGTGTTAAAAAATATATAATGCACAGCTAGTCGCCCATTACTCCCTAGTTAATGCAGCAGCACTGTCGCTTGGTATATACTGCACATTATTCATTCATGAATGCAGGAGAAACAAACCTGCATCTGCTCCATGGCCTCACTGACTGTGTTTATTGGTAGAGCAGCACAAACAAATGTGTTTCATTTATATGGCCTCTATGATATTGTTTATTTATAAAAACAGCACAAACATGTTTTTTTTTTTATTTATAATGTTCATTGTGCTATGTCCTTATGAAGACAGAACAAACATTCGCCTATGTGATTCCCAGCATGCTGTTTATTACGGTGACCTTCAGTCAGTGTGGGTTCATTTCGTAGATTCTCTGCTGTAGAGAAAACACCAGTCTGCTTCGTAGATCCACCACTTTCCGTGCGGTTACTCTGCTCCCTCAGGAGCTGATTGGACAGTCCCATGATAAGTTACCTTTGCTGGCACTGATGGTCTGCAAGACCATCTCAGCGGCTCCTCGGTCATGCAGCCTAGCCTGCTGGTACAGCAGCTTCTGCTTCTCCATTTCCTTTTCCTGCATAGACCAAGAAGAAAGGCCGGTGGTCAGGGCCGTTTCCTAGCAGGCCGGCCCTGGCAAACTCGGGAGCACGTATGCCTGGGGGGCTCAAGCGCAGAATTTCCCAATGTATCACATTCCACAGTTCTGCTGCTGCAGTGGTCTGTGCATCACATGGCACAAACAAAACATGGACCTTTTATTGTTTACTGGCACCTCAAACAGCAGATCTCAAGAGATTCCACTGTTTTTCCTCTCTGTTAATTAATACTTAATATCAAATACTCAACATGGTTCACAAGTAAACCACCACTCCTGGGTTGGGGCGCTTACTGAGTTCATTATAAATGCACTTTTATGGGGACATCTCCCATTGAAGTCAATTCTTGCCTAGTAAGTTGTGTCTGTAGCAGAGGTGGACATTTCAGGTCCAGAAAGTAAAAATCCAAACCAGGATTTTGTTTCAACCAACCAGCTGAGTACTCTGTGACTGTGACTCTATACGTTCAACTGGTTGGTTTAAACAAAATCCTGGTTTGTATTTTTACTTCCTGGACCTGAAATCTCCACCTCTGGTCTATAGTAGTTATTGGGCCAAGACCTGTTATTATGGCACAGTATATCACTTAGAACATGGTCTAACGAAAACAAAAACATTTACCTAGTTATGAGGAGGCCTCGGTGAAGGATTATCAAGGATTAAATGGGTAAACCTACTTCTCAATTTATTGGTTCCCATTAGGGAAAATAGATTAATTGACAATGCAAGATGATTGATAGCCATTGGTTGATAACATGATAATCCCACCCAGTTGGGTTTTACACGCAGCCCTTGAGCTTGGAAACCTAATATTACACACAGTAAAGGATCCAATCAGAAGCACAACGAAAAAAACCCAGCTGAGTGTGTAAATGTGTTACAGTTGGTAGGCCCTAGGAAATTCAGCACAGAGCCCTGCGCAAAGAAGGGAGCCTATCAGACTACATAGCGGGTCAGAGCTCATTTCTTTGGGACAGCATTTCTGGAGCGAGGACGGCGGGCTAAGGCGCGACAGCAGCACAGAGGCAGACCTCGGACTGCCTTCACTGCCTCGCTCTCTCCGTTCTACAGGGCGGGTGTAAAGGAGAGGGGGATGCCGAAAAAAGGAATGACGGATGTGCTTTCAAAAAACATGAAGGTCAGAATGGGTCACTTTGCCCTCGAAGCATAAAAAAAAGATAGATAACATGCTTCAGACGAAAAAAGAATTTGTAAGAATATCACACAATGTGGGAAAAAATGAAAAAAGACTAACAGAATGCTGTTACCAAAGAGTATACCACATTACTGGAAATTTTGGTGCTTAAATTTGTGATTATATCGCACTGTGGAAACAAAATTTTATCATTTCATATTGCATTTAAAAGCTAATTTTCTTAACCAATCAGCAAACATGACTATGAGGTAGAGGAAAGTGATGAAAGCACTTCTTCCTTGATAGATGTAGCCATGCTAATATCTCAGCAAATCTCAATGATGTTGCCAACTTGACCTTGCTAATTTCTGAATAGCGGAGAGATGCTTGTATCACTCATTTTAACCTCGTCGATCTTGCAAAATTTTAGCAGAGATTAAACATAGAGGCACGACTGACTTGCAG
Source organism: Cyphomyrus plagiostoma (assembly GCA_019775915.2). Taxonomy (NCBI): domain Eukaryota; kingdom Metazoa; phylum Chordata; class Actinopteri; order Osteoglossiformes; family Mormyridae; genus Cyphomyrus; species Cyphomyrus plagiostoma. Next base: position 11,743,951 of record JABFEA020000044.1, read on the forward strand.
CTGTGACAGGAGGTGAGAAAACTTTTACCTTCTCGTTCAAACACTTAAAAGAAGAGCATGGTTGAGTTTCCCCTAACAGCTATAACTGAAACAGCAGCACATGGTCTTTGTTGGCAGTGTCCGGCCTCATCAGTTTCAAGGAAGTCACCATTCAGTCTGTGTTTCTTACACTCTAATTGGGGGCTACACAGTGGTGGGGGTTCAAGTGATGTCCCCTTGATTCTGTAAAATGCTTTTAGTATCTTGAAAAGTGCTATATAAATGCAACTTTCATTCATTCATTCATTCATTCATTCATTCATTCATAATGTAGGACTACTTAAGAGCGGATCACAAACTTATTACGGCACAGAGAGGGTGTAATGAATGAATTCTAATTGGGGTATAAAAGATCACCATTGCAGCACTGATTGCAAGTACTATCAACGTATAACTGCTTCATACTGCCACTTCATGCAATGCAACATCGATTAACATCAACTTGGAGAGGAAAGACAGGTTGTGGAAATCCAGTAGGGAGAGGTAAAGGTCGGGGCAAAATGAACACATGCTGTCTGTCAGCCAATCACAAGCTGCTGCAAGCCAGAACATAAATAACAGGGAGAGAGACGCATTTTTAAAAAGCTTTCCATTAAAATGCTTTTGAAACTGACAGAGGTAAATGGATCAGAAATTGCAGGAAGTCACCTACTTCGAAACTTTTAACCTCTTCACCATCCTCATCCTCTTCATCATGGCAACTCTGGGGAAGTTGGGAGTTTAGAGATCAGGGCCACAAATATTGCAGCACAGATTACCATGTTAGTGTCATTTTGCAGAAGCCACCTTGTCATTTGAACTCTTTTACAGCAAATTCTTTATTACGTCAAGTGAGCTGTCCTCTGTTTCATTTAACAGTTTATCAGTGCAATATGTTTTGATGTAATGAATTTTGCGGTGAAGACGGAAAGCACTTAATCGCTCCTTACTTTTGCCATAATGTCAGCATAGGCCATGTAGAGGCTGTCGTCGTCCAGCTGACTGTTAAACAGATAACAAACACCAGGCCAAATGAGAATTTACCAAGAGAATAAGTCAGCCTTCCATCCACAAATTTATACTAAACAGGCAAAATGATTCTTAGGCAGCTGGGTGGCTACTTAATATATCAATTTTAAAGGGAAAATGTAATATTTAGGTAGGACAAATGAAGGCATAAAAGCTGCCGGTTTGAAAGCTCCCATTCCTGTAGCTTATCATTTCCCAAATATGTCAGGCTGTACACTTACCACTTCTCTGTCAGGGCAGTGCGGCTGAATAGCTGAATAAGCTGATGCAGAGGATCGATTCGTTTGACACCCTCGTCCTCCTCTACCGGCTCTTCATCTCCCGGTTTCTAAAACACAGGCATCCTCTGAGCCCCTGCCAGCACATCCCTGGGGGAATTTACCTACTGCCCAGCCCACTCCATCTGCCAAAGCAAATGGATTCTAAAGCGCCACTCTCTCCCAGAGCACTGTGATGGCAGCTCTCCATTAAAGCATGGGCTTCAACACGGGCAGCCCAAAAATGTAGAGCAGTGCATCCCGTTATTGGTCTACCGCTTGGGAAAAAAGGTAACTGACCACCCATGGTCTCTGCCTTCCTTCCGACATGCCCGGGATGGACACCCTCTGAGCGGAGTCCTGGTTCGCCCCCATGGAGGGGTGACATCATGGGTGCAGACGTCAATTTGCCAAATCACATAGGTTGGCACAGAGAACCGACTTATCGAAGGACTTTGGCTTTGATGGTGATCTTTGATCTTTTAGCAAGTGAGCCCACTCTTTCTTCTTATATAATGTTAGCAAGCCTGGGGGGCGGGCAGCCAACTGACCTGGGACCCCCAGAGTTTTTTTTTCTCTCTACATGGAAGTTTTTGGTTCCTCTCCTCTGGTTTTGTGTTTTCCTGTATAAATGGTGCAGTAATGCATTATTGCATACTTGTGTAAAGCACCTTGTTGCAAAACTGTGTTGGCGACTCTTGTGGAAGGCGCTATATAAACTGAATTGAATAAAAAACACACACATGAAGCAGAGCTACTCACTGCCAAATCCTCTATTAACTTATCCTCAAAGTAATGCTCCTCTGCTTCTATCCAGGACTTTGCATAGCCCTGCAGGAACAGGTTGACAGCCCGGTGCCTGCAGGTAAGACAAATCGCAGGTGATTACTACAGCGGGGCATAATCCTAGCCTCCCAGCAGAGACGAGACGGAGAGGTCTTAACCAAGCTATCCGTGAATCTATCCATCACTTATTCTGGGATGATGCTTATAACACATTGCCACAAACTCATGATCTCCATAATACTTTTGCACATCTATAGACATGGAATCGTCTTCATACTGTCCAGATTTGACTTTAGCTACATGGATGGGAACTCTGAATGTCTTAAAACGACCTTTTGCTGAGAAAGTGCACCTTATTTTTCATGCATTATAGACCCTGTAACATGCTACCATATAATATATAATGAAATATTTCCTTTACTGCACTTGCCAATATCACACTATGCTAACCCTGGTGTTGCCAATGGTTGTGTTATATATGTTTCCAGCTCTCCTTGGCACAGCCAAATAAGAAGAACATGCAAAAATGTGTGTATTGCTGAATCAAACAGCACATTAAATACTGCAGATTATGGCAGCTTTTCAAATTAATCATAGTTACATTTAATTACAGCTAATTACCCTGTAGTATTGATGGGAGGCATGGTGGTGCAGAGATTGGCACTGTCACCTTACACCTCGGGGACCTGGGTTCAAGTCTCTTCCTGGGTTCTATGTGTGGAGTTTGCATGTTCTTCCCGTGTCACTGTGGGGTTTCCTCTGGGGACTCCCCTTTCCCCCTGCAGTCCAAAAACATGCTGAGGCTAATTGGAGTTACCAGATTGTCCCTGGATGCACGTGTGCGTGAATGCTGTGTGAGTGTGTCCTGTGATGGGTCGACACCCCATCCTGAGTGGCTCCCTGCCCTGCACCTATAGCTTCTGCGATAGGGTCCGGACCCCCCCACGACCCTACATAGGGGTCTGGAGCCTATCCCAGAATATGGATGGATGGACAGTATTGATGGAATCAAATAAATATTTTGCTTTACTGCAGCGATTCTGGAAAAAGACAAAGTAAATACATCCTTGCATCCGCTTTCTGACACGGGGGCCTGAAGCCTGTTCCGGGCAGCAACGGGGACCATGAACAGACCATGTTATCAGCCCCATTAAGCCAGGCTAATGGCTTGGCTGGGAAACAGCACACACATGTCTGTGCACAGGCCTGGCCTGGGAGCCTTCAGACCTGGGCAGGTTGTAGAGGGGCGCCATCCTGAAGCAGGCCACCACGGCTCTCTTCCTCTGCTTGGACAGCAGCTTGTGCCACACGGCCTTCTTGCTTCTCTGTGGATGCTCAACCTGAGGAAGACCAACAGCAGTCTCATATTACATCACTTCCTTTAACTACTCTGCTCATCCTGAGGCTAAAGACCGCGCATTTAATACCGTACTAAAGGGATGTAATACATCTCTGGATAAAAATCTGCTAATGCATAAAACATCACTGGCTATTCAGAAGAACAAAGCTTTAAGAATTATTGATGGTGTGAGATCCTAATGCTCTCCTTTGCACCTACCTGGTCCAGATGAAAGAGCACATGGGAGATGTCCAGAACCCTCTCCACGGTCTTCTCGGGGTCTGTGGTGTCCTCGTTTCGGTTGGGTAGGTCTTTATACAAAGCCATCTGCCACCGGATCGCTGGGTCTTCCAGCTGGAATATGAGGCAAGACATTAATAGAGCAACAGCCTGTGTTAATAGGTAAGTTGTGGTTAACTAAAGATTCTTGGTCTTCCATGTAGGCTCCCCAGTCCTGTGGTCCACTAAGATTAAATTCTATCTCATGTGCATCTGTGATTGCACAGACTGCTGATTATTTCTTGGGTGATGGCCAGTTACTTGGGTGATTGCCAGAGAAGTTACTCAAGGTGTGAGTGTCTTAGGAGCAGTGGATCAAGATGCAAAGCTGTTTTCTTTTGGGAAGGTCACAACAATCATCTGGCCGAACAGCCTTCAAGGTCAATGCCTTTGACTATATAGTAAAAAAAAGTTTTACTATATACTAGTAACACAACGGTCCAATACAGGCCACGAGTATTGAAGCTATAAGCACATATATTTGGGATTGCCTAAAAGAAGAGAGGACTGAGGATCTCATATGTTCCTCTCTGAACCTTTGCCCCAACCCGGAGATCGAGACCTTGCCCTACTGGTTCTACATCCACTTCATCATAAGGTTCAGTTTCTAATTCAGCAGGTGACCCCGAGCTAACTTGGGCAGAAGAGTTAGTGGGAGACGACATGCACATATGCACCCAGGTAAATGGAGAAGGGTCATGAAAAAGGAGGGAAGGAGCGAAATGGAGATGTGTCCTCCACCGACAGGGGCGAGGATGCAGAAGCAGCCAAAGATAGCTGTCCTTCCTTTGTTAAATGTCACAGCCATGCTGCATTTTAAGAAGGGACACCGTTTCACCTATGTCATTGATTCCCATCTGCTTTGTATGCTAAGGTCATCTTATTATCACCAAAATAAAAAGGTCACGCATCCGACTTTTAGCGCATCCACGATAAACAGCACAAGGGGCAAGAATCTATGCACAAAAGCAAACTGATTAGGGTGGAACATTTAGGAAACTGAGGGGAAGCCATCGCCGATAACATCACAGAATGTGTGTTGCACCGATAAAGTCACAGAATGCATGATGCACCGATAACGTCACAGAATGCGTGACGAACCGATAACGTCACAGAATGCGTGACGCACCGATAACGTCACAGAATGCGTGACGCACCGATAACGTCACAGAATGCGTGCTCACTCACCTTGCCCTGCAGGTGGAGGTTATTGCGAATAATCTCCCGAACCTCGTCCTCAGTGTCTTTCTGTGGGGAACATGAATAAATCCATTACATTCATTGTCTCCTTTGGTAGCGATGATCCATGTACACCATGTTTAGCTGTTTTCCAAACAACATAAAGTCAAACATGTTAACTAAAGGGTATGTAGCCCTACTCCGTTCACAAACACTACACTGTCACTATTACTTAAAATGAATTGCAGATCCTCCTCTACTTACAAACGAGATACATTCCGAACAGCTATTCATAACTTGAAACATTTTAGGGTATACGCATGTATGAAGAACTAGGATGTCGGGAGTACGCGAGGAGGAACTGACGCGAAGAAAAAAAAATTATGTTACAGACAGGAAACAGGAGCCCAAGAAACACAGTTTGGACTTCTTCGTTCGTATGTCTGAAACTTCATAAGTTGAAAGTTTGTAAGTAAAGGAACGTCTATATTGAGAATTACTACTCATTTTGTGACTTTATTCTAGCGCTTATACTGC
>JABFEA020000044.1:11767525-11789683 GCA_019775915.2 Cyphomyrus plagiostoma
CCACCCCCCCCCCCCCCCCCCCCCCCCCCGCCCCCCCCCGCCCCCCCCGGGCCGGGCGGGTGACTCACGTGCATCTCGGGGGCACAGCGCCCCAGGAGGTCAATGAGTGCCGCGTAGAAGGTCATGATGGCGTTGCCCATGTGGATGGTGTCGTCCTCCTCGTCTTCCAGCACGTCACTGCTGAATAAAAATGGGGAAAAAAATAATAATGAAGGGAAAAAACAGGCCCTCACCTATACTGCTAACTGAGCAGGAAGCTTCCATGTGTGGACAAAGAAGCACATCCACACCACAGGGAAGAGGTCTACTCAGAATCATAGCTGAAAAAACACAATAAACGATGATCCCAAAATCCAGGTAACTAAGGGCTGGCTAGACAGCCTTTCAAACGTTTCTCGTCAGGAAACGACTATACATATATACCGTATATATTCACACAGTACGGTTCAGTTGACGCATTGGGACGGTGGCCCATTTTGCGTGACTTCGCAGGCGGAAGCAGGGAACACTTACACAACACCTGGCGTGCAACGCGGTCCGACAGATCGGGAGCAGCGCAGAATAATGAGGAACTACTTTGGGACGTGACACGGACGGTGAGTCCAAACCTGGCCCTGTCCAGTCAAAAAGTTGTGAAATAGGCCTCTCGCACCTTCAGTATCTTAAGGTTAATGAAGTGCACCACCTCTGATCTGGCTGACACTGATTAGATGCCAGGGATACCCCGACTCTTCATTTGAACCTATCTTTAACCACATTACTACTAAGCTGAAAATAACTGAAATGTCTCTGTTGGGGTGGTGCCTCACAGCATGATGGTCCTGGGATGGTCCCGGGTCCTTTCTGTGTGGAATTTGCACACTCTCTCTGTGTTTGTGTGGGTTTTCACTGGGGGCCCTGGTTTCAAAAGTGTGGTCCAGAAGCATGCAGTATAGGTTCATTGGTGCGTCTAAATTGGCCCTGTGAGAGTGTGTACCCTGCAGTGTGTTGGTGACAGCCCAGGGTTGGGCTCTGGTCCCCCCTTGCAACCTTAGTTGAGGTTCAGTGGTTTCAGAAAATGGATGGATGGGTTTCTCTGCTGACCCACACTATATGGACAAAAGTACTGGGACACACGGCCATTACACCTACAGTTACTTTTATGACATCCCATTCTAAGTCTATAGGCATCAGTACGGAGTTGTTCCCTTATTTGTTGCTATAACAGTCGCTACTTATCTGGGAAGGCTTTCCACAAGATCACCCATTGATCCAGAAAACTGGAACTAAGGGACCCAGCCCAACCTCTGAAAAACAACCCCATACCATTATCCCTCCTCCACCACACTTTACAGTTGGCACAACGCAGTCAGGCAGATAACATTCTCCTAGCATCCGCCACACCCAGACTCGTCCATCAGAATTCCAGACAGAGAAGTGTGATTCCTCACTCAATACAACACGTTTCCACTGTTCCGGTGTCCAGTGACAGTGTGCTTTACACAACTCCATCTGATGCTTGGCACTGCACTTTGTGATGTGAGGCTTGCATCCAGCTGCTCGGCCATGGAAGCCCATTCCATGAAGCTCCCGGTGCACAGTTTTCATGCTGCGGTTAATGTCAGAAGAAGCTTGTAGAAGAAGCTTTCACTAACTGACTTATTGCAAAGGTGGCATCCTGGCAGTACCATGCTTGAATTCACCGAGTTCTTCAGAATGACGCATTCTTTCACAAATGTTTATAAACCTGGCTGCATGGCTAGCCGTTTGATTTTATACACCTTTTGCATGGGTCTCAATGAAACTCCTGAATTCAATGATTAAGAGGTGTGTCCCAATACTTTTGTCCATATAGTGTATGTTGTTTACTTGTCATGACTTCCTGTCCTATTCCATGTAACTTCCAGCAGACCACAGGAAGCACTGTTTCAGATATTCAATCATCTGCTCTTCGGTCTTGTCAAACCAGCTTCGCTGATGTCCCTTTTTCTCTTGTTGATTATATAAATCATTCTCCCCATGCTTAGATGCTTAGAACCACACAGAAAGGCCACGATAAAACCCTCATCAGAGATCCACCTACAGGGTTCTGCTGGACTCAGAGGTGGGTGAGGGGCCATCCCGGGTCGGGTCCTCCGAGATCTTAATGGCCTCCTCCATGGCAGCCAGGAGGCCGTTACCGCCCTCTCCGCGCAGGGCGGGGCCAAAGCACTCTGGCCTCCGGATCAGCAGCCTCACTACCACGTTGGCGTTCTCCTCCACACTTTCACCTGCAGAGCCCCCAAGAAAGCCATCAAACTCATCTCTCAGTCTCTGCAAGCAAATGTCATCTGACACACAGTCCTGTAACACAATTATGGCCATGACCAAGATTTATAGAGCAGTGTTTCCCAACCTGGTCCTCAGGGACCCACAGCAGTCCCACCCAGCTCCCTGCCAAACAGTCCACATTTTTGTTCCCTGGGAGCTGGGAGGGAGCAAAAATGTGGGTCACCAAGGACCGGATTTGGAAACACTGTTATAGAGGGTACAAAAGCCTCTCGTCAGTGTTCCTGGCAGTCTAACAGTTGTGTCTGTGCCTTGGGAGTTTGGAATGGTGCCTACTCACTTTTCATTTAAAAATTCCAGGGCTGGCAAGACAGCCTTTCAAACGTTTAAAAATTCCATACTTTTCCTGACTGTACCAGGGGTTGGAGACAATAACAACTGTTGAGTTGTTTTTTATAATACAACTTTGTAGCATTAGTTTGGAGACAACAAAATAATTTCAAACCCTCTTTTCCATATCCAGATTTAAAAAACACAAATAAAATTTTATACTTTTCTATAGTAGACCAAAATGCTAGTAAATCAGAGAAGATAAGGGAGTAGGGAGCATACCATTGCAGAACACGGCGAATCTGAGGAAGTCTAAGTAGCGTTCTCCTTCCACAGGGTTCCAGCCAATGTCCGGGTATCCCTTAGACACCAGCATCATGCAGCTCTGGAGCCCACAGCCTGCCAGGTACTGCACCACCTACACACAGGGAGGGAAGGCAGGAGTCATCGGAGTACAGTGGACCAATCACAGGAAACCTATCACAGGCAGCCCAATCGCAGGAAACCTATTGGAGGCAGCCCAACCGCAGGAACCCTATCGCAGGCAGCCCAATCGCAGGAACCCTATCGGAGGCAGACCAACCACAGAAAACCTATCGCAGGCAGCCCAATCGCAGGAAACCTATCGCAGGCAGGCCAATTACAGAAAACCTATCGCAGGCAGCCTAATTGCAGAAAACCTATCGCAGGCAGCCTAACCACAGAAAACCTATCGCAGGCAGGCCAACCACAAGCAGCCTAATTGCAGGAACCCTATCGCAGGTAGACCAATTGCAGAAAACTTATCGTAGGCAGACCAATCGCAGGAAATCTATCGCAGGCAGGCCAACCACAAGCAGCCCAATCGCAGGAAACCTATCGCAGGCAGAACAATCACAGGAAACCTATCGCAGGCAGACCAACCACAGAAAACCTATCACAGGCAGGCCAATTGCAGAAAACCTATCGCAGGCAGCCCAACCACAGAAAACCTATCGCAGGCAGGCCAATTGCAGGAAACCTATCGCAGGCAGGCCAACCACAAGCAGCCCAATCGCAGGAACCCTATCGCAGGCAGCCCAATCGCAGGAAACCTATCGCAGGCAGACCAATCGCAGGAATCCAATCGCAGGCAGATCAAACACAGAAAACATATCGCAGGCAGGCCAACTGCAGAAAACCTATCGCAGGCAGGCCAATCTTTTTGCCTGTTTTGAGCTGTATGTTCATTCATCTATGCCCTATATGCTGCAGTATGTACAAGAATTTCCCCTTGGGAGCAATAAAGTTTCATCTTGATCATACTGATTACGGTTGGATGTCGCCCTGGGCCTTAACGACTGCAGCTCTGTTTCTTTGGCCACAGATGATCTGAGGTTCGGGGGGGGGGCAGGACTCATACTTGGCGGAATCAGCTCTACACCGGTTTGCCGGCAATGTTTTAAAGACACATTTATTCCAGTGACCCACCACATCCAAAATATTGCTTGAGGGGTTACACAGCCCAGGGGGAAATTCGAGAGACATTACAGCCCCTAGCAGGCTGGGAAGCAGGGCGTCTGGTAGCAAGGTCGGGGTTACTCTAAACACTGAGTGGTGCTCAGCCAGCGAACGGCCCAGGAAGCCTGCCCAATTCTCCCTCAAAACCCAACATTAATCAAAACAACTGAAGTTTGGGAAAAAAATCTATAGGTTATTTGTAGCGCTTGGAAGAAGCTTACGGGATATGTAGACACAGAACTGAAAAAAATACCTTGAGCATTAATTAAGAAAGAGCAGACTTGTTAATTAAATAAAAATAACACAAATATATAAAAGACAAATCACCTCATTACAGAACGATAACCCCATTAAAGTTGGCTTTACACTAACATGTCCTCATAGCCCTTGTTTCTTAGCTAACAAGCTTTTTCAGTCTAATCGTGACACCTAGGCGTACCTTCCCTCTACCCTGCCCTGAATAAAAAGCTTTTATTTTTTTTCCTTAATTCCAGAGGCAAAAAAAGGGAGATAAAAAGAACGACTCTTACTTTTTCCAGGTCTGGCTCCCTGAGGGCCAGAGCCAGCTCGTTGTTATCCATCACAGAGGCGGCTGCCACATCCAGAGGAGTGGAGCCTCGCATGGAGGGTGACGCTGAAGGGGAACAAGCCGCGGCAAACGGCCGTAATCAGGACGTGTACTGCGGCACGGGAAAGCACCGGAAAGCCGGCGCCATGCTAAGCTAATCCCAGCGGAACTAGCGTTCCTTTTTTTTAAAAAAATGGGTTATCAGGTTATGCACAACAGCACCAGCAAACTCGTGACGACTTTCTAACCCCTAAAAGAAAGTTCGCGAACCGTAAAGAGAGAGTACGGGAGCCGCCGCATGCCCCGCGACAGCACGCGCTACCCCCGGTTAGCCGCACGATTCCATGGCGAGCCGGCGGCACCCTTACCGAGTCCGACGCTGCTGTTTTCCAGCAAGTAACTGAGGTGATCGAACATGGCTTTTTGGTTTTGTCTACTGATGCGACAGAAGTAGCAAAGAAAACGACAGCAGTTGGCCACCATCTTAGGAAATGTGATTTCCTTAACAGAAGTAATAAAAGAGTCAACAGTACATTACTGGTTACGTTACATTAGTTTCCATTCATATATCAGAGAAAATAAGGAGCAATCACTACTCAAAAATTCAAATACGTTATATCAAACTATGCAAATACACATCAAGATACTGTTAGACTAGATTTATATACACAGTCATAATACAAACACTTAATAAATATGATAAACTACCAGACAAATCAGATGAGGAGAAAAAACTTGATTACCTTTGACTCTCCTCCTCCCAGTACATTCACCATCACCTCCATGACAGTTTCATGCATCCCGAGTGCCCTCATCAAATTCGGGTGCTGGTAGAATACTTTATTATTCATAATGTCACTGCGGACAATAACAGAAAGTCATGTCTTCACACACGCAGACAGTGATGTGTGTCTCACGTACTCTGTAATCATACCTCCATAGGGGAGTGCTGATTTATTTGCTTTTATGCTTTTATGACACTTTTATTCAATGGAAACAAGATTTTCACAGATCTTACTGAACCATTTCATGCTAAGTATTTTTGCTCAAGGGCGCAACAGCAAGGTATCTTCTGGGACTGGAGAAAACAACCTTTGTATTATGAGTCTATGTCCTTAACCACTGAGTTTCCTGCTGCCCTGCATATACCCTATTTAAATAACCTAATTGCAGAGAAGTGCATTAAAATGATAGTATACACTGTGTGTGATGGGTAGATAACAATGTTGATTCATACAAAAGTTCTATCCAGTGATGTGGCCCCTTCTGGTTCCAATGCTTTTGGTAGCATAAGTGCACAATAATCCACTCCGGGTTGCCAGATTTGGTCAGCTGGCTGGAGTGAGATTTTCAATTCAAGACAAGTCTGCACAATGACTTATATGTATGTAAAACGTATATTACCTTGTAAATAGTCTATAGGGTTTGCAGACTACCCCAATGTAGCTAGGTTTAGGTTTATAATGGAATATTATTGATTTGTCATTAGATTTCTTGCATGTGTGAGAGTCTGAAAGAATGGTTGTCACGCCAGATTCCCAAGAGCTGGCAACCCTGATACACTGGAGGTAAATGTTTTCGTAACCTTGTTCAATGAAGGGATGCGAGGATGGCGGGGGGCTGTTATGGCAGTGGAGCACATGTTGGCAGGAGGATGAGCCATCTTACCCCAGCCCTCGGATCATGAGCTTCTCTTCCTCCCTGCCCATGCGCACACTCAGCAAGGAGCGGATCTGCCCCAAGGAAGCCAGCAGGTTGATGGTGTCCTCCACGGACACAGAGTTAATGGTGTAGGTCTTGGGCAGGGCGCGCACCTGGCCCCCGATGCCGTCGTACTGCCGGTGGAGGAGCACGAACATGGCCCTCACCAACTCCGGGTCCTCGATCACCGACTCCTGGGCCCAGCGCACCATGGTCTCGGAGATGAGTTGCTGCAGCGTGCCTGGGGGAAGACAGAGGTATCAGTGTCCCAGAGTTCAAACGGGGTTTGTAGGACGAGAACTTTGAAGGCAGGATCTGATAGGCGGGAGGGAGGGGGGCAGCGAACAGCTGCGGCTTGAAGATCGCTTACTGGGCTTCTTGGATTTTTTTTTGTTTGGTATCTCGGCCATTTTTTTCTTCAAGTAAGCCACCTTCTCCACGAGGGACATTAGCCGACCTCTGATGGTGAAGTCCCCGTCAGCTTCATTGGCCTTGTCGTCGTCGATTTCGATGCCTGCGCACGACGGACAGAGCCCGTCACATCGCTTGCAAATTCTCAGCCGCGCGAGGGCAACGTCGCAGAGGATGGGACTCGTAGAAAGAGCTGAATCCTTGGCTTACCACAGTGCGTCATCAGGTCTTCGTGGAAGTCCAGCAACTGTTCTCTGATGTCCTCAGGGCAGGGGCAGTCCTGCTTCTCGTCTTTAAAATTCAACAGCATGTTGATCTGACAGGGAGTGGCGGAAGGGGACAAAGGTGAGGCATGTGACCTCTCAGAAAGAGACGGCTCTTAGAGATAAGGAGATGTCTTTCTGACCTGCTCCTGTGGAGGCGAGCGAAACTCCTTGGTCTTCTTTGCTGTCAGGGCAGCAGACATGTTGAGGGCCTGCATCACCTCATTGTACCGGAAGCGCTGGTTGTCCTGGAGGCTGGCGACAAAGTCGTCGGAGAAGGCCACCACGGCCTCGATCCGGTGCCTCACCTGGCAGTCGCACAGGTACTGCAGCAGGTGACACATCTGCACCAAGGACAGGAGGAGAACCTGAGGCAGCGACCTGAGGCAGCGACTTGAGGCGGGCGTGGGCCGTCGGCACGGCAACCACCTGGCGAGTGCCCCGGGGGAGTCAAGGTCACGCCAGGCTGATTGGCCGAGCATTAAATCCAGCTGTCAGGAAAACGTCTCCCAGCACACCAAGGTCGCGAGATGTCAGTGTGCCATTTAACACGAATCCATCGTCATTAACTATAATTAAACTATCAATCCGAAGATGGAGCTGAGGTGTAAAATAGCTTGTCAGACTTAAATGTCAAATGGGAACAATGCACAAGCTCAAGTGATTATTTTGATTCCTTAAATAAATGGTTTTCAGTCCCAATCAAATACAGAGCAAGGTGCATGTGAATTAAGACAGTGGCCACATTGTTTAATTTCCATGACAAAACAAGAGAACATAAAAACAAAGGCTGCAGCTGTCAATCAATCTTTAAACCTCTTAACCCCAGTACAGGCTACAATATCAGTATAGTAGCTTACCCCAGGACACTAGCACTGCAAACTGGGGAACCCCCAGGATAGGATGCCAATCGACCTGCAAACATTCATAGATTCACACTATGGACAATTTAGAGCAGGAGTCCCCAAGCCCAGCCCTGGAGAGCTGGAGCCCTGCTCATTTAACACGCCTGATTCAACTTCTCTGCAAATTACCATACAATTCTTGAGTTGAATCAGGTGTGGTGGAATAGGGAGACAAATCAGAGACAAATGGCTCTCCAGGATAGGATCCCTGATATAGAGGCACCAGCTCATCTAAATGCATGTTTTTGGACTGTGGAACAACACCCTCCAGTATCTGGAGAAAACTCCATAGAAACAGCAATAGCATGAGAACTCCCCAACCCGAGTATGAGCCACTATGCTATCAATAATGAAAAACCAACACTTATTTTTAACTGTAAGATCTACTCAAAATAATTTATATAAATTTCTACCTGCTACAAGATATAGATGGACCCTTTTTAAGCTTGACAGCACATGGTGTAAATGGTATTTACGCTTATAAACATTCTCAGCAGATTTTGTTAAGCGGTTTGCAGGGTGGCAGAGATTAAAAGGGAAAATGAGACAGCGGCGAGTCACCTGAAGCTTGACGGGCTCTGGAAGTTTCATCTGGAGCAGTCCTTCTTTAGGGACCTTTCCTGTCCTTCCAGTCTCCTCTCCGCCAGTGCCCTCTATCCTGAGCTCGCCCTTGAAGCTCTCACAGTCGGGGGTGTCGCCCCCCTCGTGGCTGGAGTCCTCGGAGAAGACGCTGGGCTCGATGAGCTGCAGGATGTTTTTCAGGTCCCCGTTGTGGAAGACGCCCATGATGAGCAAGGTGTAGAAGAGCTTGATGAGGGGCACGAAGAGGAACTCGGTGCTCCCGCCGATGGGGTCGCGGGCATGGAGGCTGCCTTCTTGGACGGCTTCGGTCAGCATCTCGATGGTCTTAGTCTTAAGGATCTCCAGGGGGAACTCGGGGCTGTACTGGAAAAAGTCCCCACCGCCGCGGACAAAGCTGGGCGAGAAGAAGTACATGCGTGGACGGAGGGAGGTGCTGAGGCCGATTCCCGGCAGGCCGTGCTTCTTCTTCTCGTCAGGAAAGAGTGTGATGCTCTTGGTCTCGTCCGTCATGGGCACGATGTACTCGTTGTTCATCATCAGGCGTGCGGTGGCGTAGGTGCTGAGGTGGATGTCGATGAGGAGGTCGTAGTAGCCCGTCCGCAGGAGACCCGGCATGTACTTGTTTTCGATCGCGTAGAGTAGCTGGGCCTCGTCCACGTGGCTGCAGAGGGCGTGTGCCACGCGGTTGTTCCCGAGCGCACACACAGCCGAGTAGAGCCGCAGAGTGTGGAAGTGGAACTTCAACAGGTCCTTCTGCTCTGTCAACTCCAGGATGTCCACAGACCTGGAGAACAAAGATTCCAGGAATTCCACCGCTTCATCACGAGATTTCACTGGGAACTGTGCCTATTTTTCATTGTAACGATATCATTTGCACCATAGTTTTAATCCCAGGGCCTGGACAGCCTCAGAAACCCAAAAACAATGTTGGCTGGTGTCAAACGTTTGTCTGAGAATACCATTCCCACGCCCCGGCCCTCACATGCTAAGAACCTGACCTGTTCTCCTCCGGGATGTGCAGGGACATGAACTGCAGAGGCTCGGAGCACTGCACCAGCCAGCCATGGCGGTCGTTGACTCGGGATGCCTCCACCTTCAGGAAGTGGTTGGGCACGCGGCTCCACAGGACCGGTGTGAGGAACTGCACGTGCAGCCGGGGCGGGCACTGCGGGGTGGCGTTTTTCCTTTCACTCTTGAAGAGTCCCGCTGAGAGAGGCATCACGTTCTGGCAGGAAAATAATGAGTTCGGCACGATCAGCGGGAGATCTATCATTGGCTCTTCGCTACAGTGCGGCTGACGTCATGGCACTAGTGTGGATCTGACTAACAAACCACAGAATATACTCTATTGGAATTTGACCAGACCTATGAAATATTAATCCTGCAGTCAGGTTCAATAGGCCATTATTAAAATAATGCTAACACTACTGATCTACAGGCAACCCTTGACTGACGTAAGTCAGGGCTGGGGAGGGAAGTGCTAAGTTTGTCATTTCAGGGTGGAGGTTACACTTAGCAGCTTTCATCAACCCGGGGGCAAATTTTCGGGGTGATGGAGAGTTGAAACCTCCTCTGAAATTTTGCTATGTGGCCTGATGTAAGCAATGCATTCCACAAACCTTTATGCGAGTCAAATTTTACAAATGTTGGATTTACCTTCCCATATAAATAATCATGTGGGATACATACACATATACACAGGATTGTAATTATGTCTTTGTGGGGACTCATGTGGGGAAAATAATAATAATCATAACATGACGACCTTAACCCTTACCCAGCCCTAACCATAACCATAAAACACATGAAAAATGGTCCCCACAATGTCAAAATAACAGGTTTCTATCACACAATTGCAATATAAACGTAATCAACACACACACAAATACAGTTGTGGAAAAAAATTTTTTTAAACAAATCTGGATTTGTAAATCCTGGTTTAACCGTGGATCAGCTGGCACGAAGTCTACACTGAGCAGCAGGTTGCTTACAAGTTCAAAATATCTAAGCCAGCAGTACACAAGAACAGGAGACACTGGAAATGACTAGAAATCAGCCACTTTTTAATGCCAGAGATGACCATTAATTAGTTTCTCATAAATCGTGGGATCACATCAAGTGACCTTCAAAAGTGCAGGTGTGAGGTGCACTGTTAGGACAGTTTGTGTCAGGCTCCTTGAAGCAGGACTAAAATCCCATAAAGCAAGGAAGAAGCCCTTCATTAATGAGAAACAGGGAAGAACCAGGCTATGTTTTGCAAAAAAAAAAAAGATTATTCATAGACGCACACCCATAAATTGAGAAATAATTGAAACAAAAAATAGTGCTGTGGTCTCTTAATTTTTTCCACAGGTGCACATATACATAACATTTCAAAGACACTTCCAAATACAATACAATCTGACATCAATGTTTCACAAATGCCTCACTCAAAGCTTTGTAGTAGTAGTAGTTCCCACAAAGAGGTAGCTAACATGAATCCAGCATGACAGTAGAGTAATGAAAAGCCATACTGCAAGTGTTTCATCCTTACGTTACGAGGACAGTGTCACTACACCGTGCTACATCGCAGCAGGTGTGGCCCTGGCCAGGGCCCCTCGAGAAGCAGTGCGTCTTCACACGCCATTCACTGCCCTATTTGTGTCTACTGCCTCATCATGGCCGCCCACTTACCTTGATGCGGCCCAGTTCAAACTGAAACACGTTGGGGCTCGTGGCTTGAGCGAATACCGCGGGGAATAGCTTGGTGCTGGGCTCCACCTGCCAATACCCAGAAGCCGGGGCAATGAGTTAAAAATACAGGATAATGCGGCACATAGTTAAGCAAAACATATATCATAACATGGGCAACCATGGTTTTCTAATTCCAAACAAAATAGGGCTATTATCGTGAAGACAACAATTCTGTAAACTTGTGTATCTAGGTTTTTTGAGTCTACTGAACTTCTTGATCTGACATCTCAAAATTTTACAGTTTACTAAATTGATGATGATGATGAAACAATTGAAAAGTTATAGTTGCAACAGGGCCTTTCCTGAAACTTGAATACAGGTAGCCTTGTCTAGTTACCTGATAGTAGGTGCTGAGATCTTTTCCATTGGAGGTGAAGGTCAGCAGTCCATTGGCAGTGTCCACCAGACAGCCAATCTCCAGGCCATTGTTGTTACGACCCTGCCCTGGACTGGTGCTCTCTCCTGCCCACACCATATAACAGTTGCTACGCTTGATGCTAGTATTTAGAGAGAAATACAAACAGATAGGTTGAGTATGTCCATGGGTCAGTCAAACTTAGCTCTTTCCAGTTAGCATCTCAGGGGATAGTGAGATGGAAAGTGGGTGATTTCACAAGGCTGCCGTGAAATATTAGGTGTGACTGACCTCTCATGGACCTTGCCCTTCTCGTCCCCCAGGGTGACAGTCACGGTGCGGACCTTCTCTAGGTCAAAGGCTGTGTCATACTGGTGGAAGTCGGAGGTCACCCAGCCGACCCACACACTTGAGGGTTCCTGGCCGGGAAAGATCCTCACAGAATAATAATACTGAGGAGAGATACAGACAAGAAGCCATCAACGGAATTGCAAGGAGACGTTCAGTACTGATAGCTATGAACTGTCAGTAGGATAGTTTGGTGCATGACATTACCACAGTAAAACATCCACTCATTGAATATGTAAAACATTACATATTCAACATGATAACCAGTAAAGAGATCCATGACAGTAAAAACACTACTGGCTCTGAACAGTAAGTTCAAATGACCTAAATATCATAAAATCAAAATGATTATGTAGAGGCAAGGTTTGCTTAAACTGTGGCCATTGTACTTAGTTTTAAATACTATAAACATACTAAAACTATTCACCATTATCTACCTCATGAATTATTTCAAATGTGGCACAGGAAAAGAACAGAAAACACATACTTAATGATCGTATTTCAAACACCTTATCATAAGTCAATGAGTCAAGTAGGCCCGCGATTCAGTCCGAAATGCAATGGATCATATTGACAGATGCCCTCACCGTAGATGTCTGCATGAGGTACTCATAGTCGTCCCTCTCGTCAGCTAGCACCTCCTCTGAAAGGCGGGCAGATGAGTGGCTGGTGCTGAAATCCGGCTTGGTTCTCTTAAGCATGAACCTGTAATAAAGATGATGGGGCAGGTGACCTTGTAGCTCAATAGGTAAAGCAAGAAGAGTCAAGTAGAAGTGTATTTGTTATAATGGAAAACTTTCTGTACAGTGAAAACGTTATAATACCTAAAGTTAGTTCACAGATCTATTGATAGGAAGTACTTTTATGTACGCTATGATACCAACCTCTGCTTGAGCTTAGATGGCTTCTCTTGGTTGTAATCCTTGTGGTTGTTGAACTCATCTTTATCTCTCTCTGAGCCATTGGGGCCCAAGTGGCCATGAGCAGTTTTCATAAGGACCTCAAAGTCTGAGACAGTCTCAAAGTCATCCAGGTCCTTCTTGGGTGAGAAGAAGCTGCCGTTGGAAGGCAGCGTGGCCCCCGGCGACTTTGAGAATCCCTCGGCACACTCGACCGGCATGCTCAAGCGATAGAACACGATGTCGGTGTTGCTGTTCTGCGACCCGAAGGACCTCTGCGTAACCTTCAGACAGGGAGAACCATCGATGGTCCCATCGATCCGGGCAACCTTTTCAAAACAAAATATAGAATGTAAAATTACAGGGCTTACACCTCAAGCTGATGTCTATGCAGGCATGTCCCTGAAGGAATTTCAGCTGTTTTCTGGTAATAAATGACCAGTATTGCATTGGGGGAAAAGGTTATGAGTCCATGGCCTCACCTCGATATGCTCGTGATTTTGTGGTACCGGAATGAACTGGGGCAGCCTCTTGCTCAGCCACATAGTCAGATCCCTGTTCATGTTGACGGCGAAAGGTTCGAATCCCTCCTGCAGGCCGCAGATAGTGAAGTACTTCAGCGTGCTGACATCCTTCCCGAAGTTCATCCGGCCCAGCTGACATACGCCCAGGCTGCACACGGGGATGAAGCCTGTGGGCAAAGGGAAGCGATATACTCACATACCGGTGCAATCTGTTTTATGCTGAAATGAAAAAAGGTCTGAAAAATGAGACTACATTTTTCAACTAACAACAACCAAAACTTCAATGTTATTAGTGAAATAATCTTGCACAAAATGATGGATTTTAGTTGCTTTTATACTAAATGGAAGTCAGTAGTGCAGTCAGTAGGTGGCACTCATGTCAAGATGAGCTACAGTCAGAACACGGTTGTTACAGATACTACCCATAACTCAAAGTCAACTGTAGAGTCATTACATCTATTATAAAAATAAATTTGTACTGCGCTGTTATTGTTCACTTCTGTAATATACCATCAGCAGCGTTCAGTGTCTCTGAACAGACCACACGACCAGCTCAAAACAATTTCTGTCCTTGACAGGGAAGTATTGACCCCCCTCCCCCCCAGCCCCGTCATGCTTTCTGCACACTCAGTCTCATGCACTCGGTGTCCTACAGCCATTAACGAAATGCATTCGCTGATTCATTTGCTCAAACAAACAGTACAATCATTAGCCTCTCCGGTCACATATACAATAAAAAGGAGCGTTACCTTTTCAATTAAAATGTTTAATTAATGTAGCTTTCACACGGCATGACATTCACACTCGTCCTTTGGACATATTCATTTTTTCAGAACACGTTACCTGAATTTACCCTGCCCCTGTTTTTCTATTGAAAGACTGTCTTTCTTATTGGAATAACGAAAATTGCAAGTCATCCACACAAATGCCACAAAATGTTTAACAAGCTTGAAGGGCAGAGAAAGGAAACATGTTTGCTGGAGTTACTTATTGGCCAACCTTTTCTCCTTTAGAGCAAAACACCAACCTTCACAAACTTCGAAGTCCTTGAACGCCAGCTCAGACCCGGAGTCATCGAGGAGCACCTCCCCGTTGAGCGTGAACATCATGGTGTGCTCGTTCATGTCGACCATGCAGCCCACCACGTCGCCGGGCTGCCAGGAGCGGCCAAAATGCTCATTGCCTTGGTGCCACCGCTGAGCCTGTGATGTGGAGCCGAACATCTCAGCCCTGAGTACTTCTCCTATTTTCTACAAGACTGGGAGCACCTCCATTACACAGAAAGAGCCATGAAACATTTTAATTTTCTATACAGCAATCATCATTTTTCCAAGGCTTACATAGTTCTATTCTGATACATTTTCTGCCCTAAAAAAAATAAACATTCATCTCCTCTCCCAGCTCTGACAGCAAATGCAGTATGAATCATTGAGCGTGTAAATGGCTGCTCACTGCAGGATCTGACAGCCTTCGTGCGGATTTCAGTGTTTCCCCCGCTCGCTTCTGCAGTGCCTTCTTGGACCTGCTAACAACCGGCTTGATGACAAGGAGCAGCATATATTCAGCGAGGTTGAGAATGGCGTTCACCCTCACCCTCAATGACGCACCTTGGCAAAACCCATCATTTGATTCCTGGCTCAGCTACTGAGTCATACAAAGGTCCATCACTCACTTTGAAGCCATCGAAGACGAAGGCCTGGTCGTCGGAGCCCAGCTCCCAGTCCGGTAGGCAGTCAGGCCGGGCCCAGCCCACCCTCATCTCCCCTGCCGTCACCACCTCGAACTCAAAGTACCATTTCCCGGCATTCACGCTATAGGTCTTCTCTGCGCGGAAGATCCGGAACCGTTCTGCCGTCATGTTGCTGATATCTGACCTGGCGGCTGGAATGCAGAAAGCAGAACGGCGCAAAAAACAAACATGTGACGCCGTTCGTGAGTCTGATTGGATGATGGTGCGAGGTGGCCCCAGCAACGTCGTTTTCTTCCATTAAAACCACTGAGCTGTGTGTGGCTTTGCCACAAACTGGTACTATTCTAGAGGGGGCAAACATCTTGAGTGGGGCCCCGCAGACAACAAACCCACATCTGGGTGGCCCCCTTGATAAAGATATGCTTTATATGATGAAGAGAGAGAAGACCAAAAAAGGCCAATGGGAATTCATTTCATTCTGCATGCTGTATGGTACAATAATGCCACTCAATGCACCACAACAAGAAAACAGTGGCAGGTACCAGGAAACTCGATGGGGATCCAGTTTCAATATCCAAACTGAGAAAAGTTTCCCAGCAGGAAAGGTTTTTCCCACTGCTGAACCAAAAATTACAATGAACATTTCAGAGAACAATTCAGGGGACCATTTTTCCCGTTGCATGGAGTCTGTGTTGACATCAGATCAACATGATCCTAAGTCTCATGCCTTTGCAGCTGTGCACAGATGCATCCTGCCTGGGACATATACATGGGCGGGGTCACAGGAGCACTGACCCCAGCTGATTGGCCCCCAGTGTGCCCCTCCCCTGTCACTCTTCAATTCAAAACATATCATTAGCTATTGATAAGGTTGCCCCTTCAGTGTGAATAATGGGTCCTCTTATGTCACCTCCTTAAAAAATTCTAGAATCTCCCTTGCATCCCGCTACAATGAAGCCATACATGCTATTAAGCTATAAAAAAAACATGCCATTTCATTATATATCAGACTTTTAAAACGTTAGGAATAGATAAGTACAAAAAAGGATTGCTTAAAATAGATTGGCTTTATAAATAGAATAGGTTTTATTGACGTATTCAATAAATAAGATAAATTTAAGGAGTCTTCACATAACGACAAGAGGCAAGTGCCAGAATTTACCGTGATCTTGGTCGGGGGCCTCCAGGTTGTACCCATATCCCAGCAGGGTGCGGACTGCCTCCCTCAGACTGTCTTTGTTGGATTTTTTGGTCCGTTCATCCAGCAGGGCATACGGAACGAGACGAGGATTTCTTCTGTTTTTCACATCCTGGTACGAGGCACACGAGACACGCGACAATGGGACAGATGGTCATAAACCGAGAAGCGTGCTTTGGGATTCTACGAACTCACGGTCGCGTAACCCACTCTTTATCCGTTAAACCTCCCCCAAATTAAAAAAAAGCAAAAATTGTGAGCCCACTGAGAACTTCCGGCAACTTTTCATGGCTTGTGAGATTCTGGCGCATATACAGCGAGTTCTTTATCACTCAGAAAGAATACCAGACAAGAAGAATTCTGTAGCTCCCTATCCATATACCATGCAGGAGTCAGAGGTTTAATAAGTAACAGGTTTCTTCAGTCTCCAATAAGCGCACCAGGGAATGAGGCAAAATGAATGACCCAACCTAATGTTCTTGACAGGGCACCAATCCAACCAACCTTGGTGCCCATATATTTCCCCCTGCAGCCACTGCATTAAAAATGAAGGACCAGACCCATGCTAGATGCCCCAATTCATGCATTTCAGCCCCCCCCCAGCATTCCATCCCAAAAAGACCCAAGCTGTCAAATCACACCTGCTGGATGCCATAGGTCCAGCCTTGCCGGATTCTGTCCCGGGCCCAAACGTTGTGTGCGTTCTCTGCCAGCTTGTCCACCATGGCTTCCTGGGAGGATGACAGCTTGATGTGGCTCAGATCCATGGGAGCAGGCTTGTACCCACTCGACAGCTCATAGCTGCACAGAGAGAGGTCCGGGATCACACCTTGCATCATGACCCATCGTGTCGTATCAAGGAGAAAGTGATCATGGCGAGAGACAAGTGCACTTCACTGCTGAAACCACAGCTACAGAAATAAGTACAGGAGTTAAGTCTGAGGTGACCCAAAACAGTATTCCCACTTAATTTCACATGAATTAGCCCTCCTTCCTGCCAGTACCAAAATTATGCATTATGAATTATGCAACCGTGCCAGAATTCAAAAACTTTAAGAAGATCCCCATCAAATTTATGCCTTAGACCAGAATTTCTCATTCCGATCCTCGTGGGACCCACAGTTGGTCAATGTTTTTGCTCCCTCCAATCTCCCTGCCAGACAGTCCACATTTTTGCTCCCTCCCAGCTCCCAGTAAAAAAACGTGGACTGGCTGTGGGTCCCTGAGGACTGGATTGGGATACACTGCCTTAGACCGACTTGAAGAGCTACTTGGTTTTACTTGGTAGGAAGCTTCAGGCTCTTCACTTTGTCTTCTGCGCGCTCGTCAGCCACCCCCACATGGCATCCAAGGGCAAGCAGCGTTCTTCAGAGGAAGAAAACAAAGGAGCTAGTCCAAAGATGTCTTTGCTGCCAGAATGTCTACTGCTCATCCTGCACGGGTATTATTACTGATAATTACTGCTGATAATTTTACCTGCTTTTGACCTTCATCAAGGGTGATGTAGAGCGTATACAGTAGGTACAAAGTAGCAGAAATATGTGTAAAAGAAGCACCACACAAAGGAAGGAATCAAGGCAGTCAGACAGGTGCTCAGTAGGTATATATTCAGAAAGTAAAAAGGTCCCTAGGCCTTGGAAATGACAGACAGCTTGTTACACCAATGAGAATCCAGAGATAAGAACAGGCATTATGATGCAGGTATAGAACCAGTCCGAATACTTGTTAGCTAGTTATGGTTTGGCATTATTATACCAAGACAAATTAAATAAACTTTAACTTGATAAATGAGCGAGGTCTTGCAATACAAATATTACACTTTGTCTGCTGAGTATCACGTGATCACAAGTGAGCTGATGGTTCTTCGGTCTCGCGCGGGATTGTGGGTAATCGTTTCCGTAGCTTGGTCTAGTAAAAGCACCACCCAAATAAGGGCGTAGCAGTGCAAATGATGAATCTGTTTTACGACAATGCAATGTCCACATTTCCACAATATCGAAAAAGAGACAGAAGCAGCTGTCATTGGATGGGTTCCCTGTTAAAGTCGCACAAAAAGAAAAAGATTCCAGTGAGCCAACAGATAGCAGTGATTCCGTTAGTTATAGTGAAAGTTGTCCTACAATATAACCATCCTCTTCTCCTCTCTCGTCTCCCTCACACCATTTCAAAGGTAAAGTGCAGGTTAATTTGCTTTATGCATTTTTACTTTATATTTTGTATTAATCATTTTTATATGAATATTTTTGTGCTGTGGAACGAATCATCTGAGTTTCCATTATTTCTAATGGGAAAATATCCTTTGCTATACGAGTGCTTTGGATTACGAGCATGTTTCCGGAACGAATTATGCTCGCAGTCCGAGGTTTTACTGTATATGCAAACATATTTGTGGAGATAACATGCTGAGAACTCATCTGTCACACAATATTTCAGAATATGATTTAATTAAGAAACTAGCTTCCAGTCTGAAGTTCAGATCAAGCCTGCAGGATATGAACCGAGTCGTGCCACTCTGACCTAGATGGCCTGTTTTGACAAGGCTGCCCCTGAAATTAACTGGAAATGACCAGCTATCGGTTATGGTCTGTAATTCCACCTTGCACTAACGGTCAAAATACTGTCGCAAAAATATTTGCATATAATGACATTTAGATTATCAGTGTCTGGGATTTCAAGAAATACCATCATGGCTCATACAAATTAATCATGGATCTTCATACAGAGATAAGGGATCTTTCCTCATTTCAAATCTGTAACATAAAAAAATCTGATCTCCTTTTAATTGTGCTACACATAACCAAGAACTACTGACACTGAGTTCAGCACAGCGAAGACCTTCAGAGTCTAACTACACGGATCCAGAGACAAGATGATATCAGCACATGTTGTGATCACCCAAAAGCCTTAATTTTATTAATTCTTATAATAATTTTCTATTATTATTATTATTTTTTAAATAGCTTCACAGACTTCCTAGCTATTTGCAGGAGCTTGTTTTTCTTCTGGAATGTTCTTTGTCCAATAAGTAATGAACTGCCTGTAATAACACTTACTTCAGTGTCTCCAGAGACATCTGTAAGTTATAGCTGCGCTCCTGTTCCGGAAGCTTGCAGAATTCCACCAGGCATGGGTGCTGTCTTTTGTTGTCATCTCGAATCTAGAGCACAAGGACAACAACTCATAGGTGTGTCTCATAAATATTCGTCTTTCTGACCTATAGTCAAATACAGTGGTACCTCGGTTCTCGAACTCACTAGAACTCGAATTTCTTGAAAGTTGAACCATCCAGTTTGCCCTAGAACTCGATCTGAATACCAGAAGTCGAACCATTAACACTGACCTAATACGAATTGTACCCGCCAGGAAATGAGTCATACTATAATGTAATTCTTACTTGAATGCCTTCTTCACAGACTAGACGATTAACCAAATAAAGCAGCCCAACATTACAGTAATTAACAATAAATAAACTAATAACTTACGTGTACTATTAGAGCATTTATTCATTTAAACTTTATTAATTTTATAATTTATTTATTAACTGAAAACCAGTTCTCAGTGCTTTATGCGATATTCGGGAGAAACAGCAGATTACGCATTGGAACTGCCTTGGATACAAACGTCATGCACGTAACTAAACTCTTCAACCAATAAGGGCAAAGGTGTGTCGTCACTGAGGCAGTTCCAGTTTGTGCAGCCGGGTGAGAGGTCGCAATGCATCTAACCGTAATGCATTGCATCAGGATCAGCATGCGTTGCTTTAAGACAGCGCTGTAAGTAAGTGGAATGCACCCAATGACCAGACTGGGGAAACAAACTGAAACGTGGACTTAATACAGAGGACTAATGACAACAACCAGAAACTGCTGATCACATGGGGATCCCACACGAGGTTAATGAGGGGGCGTGGCACAGGGAAGAAGCGGACGATCGGGGCAGGACAGGGGTAAGGTTGGGGTAAGATCTTTATCATTTTGGAAGCCATTAAGAAAAAAATGCTCTTCTTGTTTTATCCTGTTCATTTTGTGTTTAAATGCTAAGAAAAAAAATCACATTTAGGTGTAATTTTGGGGGGCCGGGAACCATGATTTCTTATGGGAAAAATCATAACTCCGAGGTACCACTGTATATGATTATTGGAGAAATTGTATAAAAAACAAAATGTCTTTGTATCTTGCAAAGTTTCCCAACTAGTCCTCAAGGACCCACACATGGACCACATTTTTCCTCCCTCCGAGCTCCCTGCCAGTCAGTCCACATTTTTGCTCCCTCTCATCTCCCTGCCAGTCAGTCCACATTTTTGCTACCTATCATCTCCCTGCCAGTCAGTCCACATTTTTGCTACCTCTCATCTCCCTACCAGTCAGTCCACATCAAAACACGGACTTTCTGTGGGTCCCTGAGGATTGAATTGGGAAAAATTGATGTAAGCATTGGATCTAGTCACTGTTCTTGCCAATGTGCCCCCGATTTGGCTCAAAGTCAGACCTGGCAACACCGTCGCCCCCCCCCCCCTGCCCAAAGGCCATTTCTGGATCTGTTAGGAACACAAAGCAGACAGGAGCAATGTCCGCAGACCCCAGTGTCCTTCTGGAGGCTGAGCATGGCAGTAAGGCATGTTTAATTAGCGCTGGTGCCCATGGCGACCTCCAGGGCGTGCTCAGAAGGGCAAGTAGCCAGCGCCAACAGACAGCTTTCACCCAGGGGAGGGACAGGGGAATGCTGGTGTTTGTGTATGTGTGTGTGTGTGTGTGTGTGTGTGTGTGTGTGTGTGTGTAATTATTACTCTGTGGGGACCAGACTTCCCCATGATGTGGTAAAAACCTGTACCATTTTCTTTATCTTCTGGGGACATTTTTTTGGTTTTTGGTTAAGGCTGTCATAGTTGGGGTTAGGGTTATGCCCAAAGAAATTAATGGAGAGTCCCCATAAAGGAATGAATATGTGTGTGTGCACACATGAGTATGTGCTTTTAACTTTTTAAAATTTCAGATGCTGTTCCCTTCCCGCATTCTCAAGGTCTTCTGAGTGAATTACACTAAGTTCTGCTAAAACGCAACCAATGTGCTCCTGAAAAACCTTGCATCCATTAAAATACACTGGGAATAAATACAATGGGAAACACAGGGTTAGGGGAATGTGACTCTGAAACTGAGTAACTTATGCCAAGAAAAAAAATGAGTTAAATAATGAAATCAGTGATACCAGTACCCAATAATGTAATTAAATGCATCTTAAATAAAAACCTAAAAAATGCACCCTGGGCAGCTGATTGCGGTATTCGGAGGGGCACCCTGGGCAGCTGATTACGGTATTCGGAGGGGCACCCTGGGCAGCTGATTACGGTATTCGAAGGGGCACCCTGGGCAGCTGATTACGGTATTCGGAGG
Source organism: Cyphomyrus plagiostoma (assembly GCA_019775915.2). Taxonomy (NCBI): domain Eukaryota; kingdom Metazoa; phylum Chordata; class Actinopteri; order Osteoglossiformes; family Mormyridae; genus Cyphomyrus; species Cyphomyrus plagiostoma. The sequence continues at coordinate 11,789,149 of JABFEA020000044.1, forward strand.
GGCACCCTGGGCAGCTGATTGCGGTATTCGGAGGGGCACCCTGGGCAGCTGATCGCGGTATTCGGAGGGGCACCCTGGGCAGCTGATTGCGGTATTTGGAGGGGCACCCTGGGCCACCGTTCTCGCTTAACAGTTGAGCAGCACTTAGGTGGTGTTTTGCAAAGCGAAACATTTCATGTTGAGGTGGATATGAAGCTTGTGGTTTTATATGATCAGATGCTTGCTGGTTCAAATCCCAGGCTCAACAGAGTGATGTCACCATTGGGCCTTTGAGTGAGGCCTGTAACCCCCAATTGCTCCAGGCACTGTCTGACTTGGCTTTCTCAAAAATGTCGCTTTGATTAGATAAATAAAATGCGAAACCAAATATAGGCATCTGCACAGAAACCCATCTGAAAGCTAAAACAAAGCTTTTCATACGTCATGCTGAACACGTCCCACGTCCTGCCGACTCGAAGGACACTCTCTCTCTCTCTCTCTCTCTCTCTCTCTCTCTCTCTCTCTCTCTCTCTCTCTCTCTCTCTCTCTCTCTCTC
>JABFEA020000044.1:11789783-11809456 GCA_019775915.2 Cyphomyrus plagiostoma
CTGTCTTGTTTTTATTTTTTTGTTTCTGTGTTAGATATCTGTTTTTCTGTTTTTTTTTTTTTGTGATATTTACTCTCTCTCTCTCTCTCTCTCTCTCTCTCTCTCTCTCTCTCTCTGTCTCTCTCTCTCTCTCTCTCTCTCTCTCTCTATCGAGCACCCATCCATCTTTCAGCCTAACTAGAGCATGCCAGGCTCGTATTCGGCACCACCCGGATATCTTGCAGGTATTCTGATAAGCAGGGAAGGGCAAAGCTGTGTGGCGATGTATATATCGAATATTTTTCATATATGTTAAATTATAATTTACGTGCATTTCGTTTATACATGCATGAAACTCTTTTTTTTTTTACTTTTCCGCCTTCTTCCTTTTTTTATTATTTGGCAGTCACTTATACCCAAAGCGACATGTGTTTTTTTGACAGCCCGCAAATCAGCTGGGGGTTAAGGGCCTCGCTCAAGGGCCCAGGGTTGACATCCCTCTGCTGACTCTGGGATTTGACCCGGCGACCTTCCAGTCACAGGTACAGCATGCTAATCCACCAAGTCACACACATCAGATGGGAAACTCTCCCAGTAAGAGGTCAGCAGCAGGAGGAGGACAGAGCAAATGGGTTGGGTTAGCTCAGCCGAGCAGCTCCGAGTCCAAGCATGCGGCTCGTCAGCACCCAGGTGACGTGGAAACCGAAGTAACACTCAGGGAACAGCAGCAACTGGAACGAATGAGAACACAAATGTTCCCAAATGGTCCCTGGAAGCACAGGGCACAATGTGGGGCACACTGTAGACGGCCACGCCACTGCAGGGTGACCACTGGCGCTCATGCGCACACCATGGGCAACTCAGAGACTCCAGTTCACCTGCAAGTTTTTGGACTGTGGGAGGAAGTCCACAGGAACACGGGGACAGCATGCAAACTCCACACGCGCACGCCGAGAGAGACAGGAAATGAAATCCACAAAGCTGGAGGTGCGAGGCCGGGAGGCTCTCCGCTGGGCCGCCCACTCGTGCAACATGCAAAATATAATCGCAGGAACCTACAGCACATCACAGAGGGGGGCGGACCTGCTGTAACCGCCAAAGAAAACCAGAGAAACTGCCCTCTCAGCGAGCAAGATTCCCAAGGCTAGTAAATCTTGACCAAAAACAAGCTCTACAAATCAAACCAAAGTCACGAACAGCTTAATGATGAGGGGCAATATCAGAAATCACTGTAAATGTCTTCTAGAATTGAGTTAATCAATTTCACATATTTGTAACATCTGCCAAGCAACAAGACACAGTCCTGAATGATGACCTATGATCACGGCATCTGGACAGCGGGCTCACTGCCGAAAGAAAATTTTTATTTATAATCACTGTAACCTGCAAAAATGTGTCAAAAAGAACTGAGAGAGGACAGCTGTCGACCGTCTAAGGTGTGAGATGTTTGTCACTCACTGTTCCGTAGGTCCAGCCAAGCTCGATCTTGTTCATGACCCAGAGCTCATGAATGTTCTCTGCAAGCTTCTCCCGGATCCGCTCCAGGTGAGGAGGTAAGACGATCTGAAAATTTATGCCGGGATCAGTTGGATGTTCGGGCGACAGTGCCTGGGGGGCCCCGGTCAGCTCCAAACAGCTGTCACCCATAAGGCCACCGCATTGGTACCTGGCTGGTGTCCACAGGAGTGGGCGTGAATGCCGCCTGCGTCAAGGTCACCGTGGGCCCCAGCAGGTCTCGTGTGCCGCTGTGGTCCTGCTTGTACTCCTGGCTCTGCTCCACCCTCAGCTTCTCCCTGGGTAGCACAGCCTCGAAGCACGGCGCGTACCCAGGAGGTGGGAGGAACTTGAACTCCCCGTGACGGCCCCCCAGCAGGAAGCGCACTCTGCAGGGTGAGGAGACCATAGCTATAAACAAAACCTTACATATCTTTATGTATATCCTGGGATGTGAATCTATAGCCCTCTGGGTTCTAAGTCCAGTCCCCAAATTCTATACAGAAAACCTCACATAATGTGTATCCTGGGATGTGAATCTATAGCCCTCAGGGTTCTAAGTCCAGTCCCCAAATGCTACACAGAAAACCTCACATAATGAATATCCCGGGATGTAAATCTATATCCCTCTGGGTTCTAAGTCCAGTCCTCAAATGCTATACAGAAAACCTCACATAATGTATATCCCGGGATGTGAATCTATATCCCTCTGTGTTCTAAGTCCAGTCCCCAAATGGTATACATCTCAGCCAATTTATATCATGGGATCTGAGTCTATTACCATCTGGGTTGTAGGTCCAGTGCTTTTACCTTTACACCAATTAGTATGGAATTTTGAGCAACAACCAAATTCAAGGATACAAACCTTGCAAGTGCTGCCTTTTCTGTTAATTATCCAATATTGAGGGATAAGCCCTGACAACATGCATTATTATTATCATTACTAATTTACAAGTTCTGTATTGCAAACACAGTAAATTTGTTTCTTAAACATTTTAAACAGTTAAGGCAAAGGTATCCACTCATTGCCGCACTAATGTTTCCATATTTGGTCATTCTTGACGTCCGCACTAACATTACAGTATACTGTGTCGTCTAGTGTAAACTGTCAACTCCCACAAAAACGCTTTATATAAACCTGCACTGTGTCAGGATCTCATAGCAGTGATTCCTGCACAGTGCAGGAGCAGAACCCAGGCACGTGGGAAATGAGCCTAGCTGGGGCCCTGTCACATCCCACAATTCCCCTGCGAAGATTGTTTGGGAATTCTGTAAAGGTTCTTGGATCAGCTGGGCAAGAAACATTAGCTGGGGGGTGAAAGGACAGGGATGCGCTAAAGATGTGCCGATGTAGGGTGACCTGGGGGACGTTATAAAGCTTTAAAATCAAGCAACAGAGAAATGCACCAATTTTCTACATCAATTCCTCCAAAGTCATTTAATTTCAACAGGTTTCATTTAATTAAAAAAAATGCTAAATCAAAATGCAAGAATGAAATATTCAAGGATCTAAAGCCAAAAATTGCTATTAAAAAGCAAGCTTGTTCAAAATTAAACTAAAAGAAATTTAAATTAGAAGTAAAAATTGAATCACAAAATGAAAAATGAAATGTCTCACTAAGGACCTCTGTCAGGCTAATCCCATTAGCCAGCACCTAATGACGCAAAAGGGTGCTTCTCTTGAAGACGAGCCAAAATTTCACAAAATCTGCCGCCATCCACACGGCCCAGCCCTTTGGTCCTCCTCCGCAATCTCATAACGAGATTAGCCCCGCTTTGATACATTAACCACGGCACAAAAAATCTGTCAGCTGATGCCTCGCCCCTTATTGAGCCTCCGGAATACGTCTGTGTCAGAAGACGCCTTTCTACAGTCAGCAGAGTGGAGAAGAGCAGTGTAATATGAAATCAATAGTAAAGCAGTTAACCCACCGTTTTAGGGAACCGGCGCGATTGCATTATGACAAACTACACTGCATTCATCACACGCCATATCTGCCTCAAAATAACTCTAGCCAGCAAGACACAGATAATTGAAAAATTACTGGCCGTCGATAAGAGTGAGACTAAGCACCGAGGCTGAAACAGGCGACAGGATGGACTGTCAACGGGCAATTTTTTTTTAGGGCAGGAGACTAGGGGACTCACTTGACCCCGGCTGAGAAGCTGACGACGGGGAAGAAGAGGCCGTCTGAGTTGAAGTTCTCGAACATGCCCTGGACGGGCTGCCCGTTGATGCGGAAGGAGATACTGGGCGCGCTGAGGTCCAGACAGCAGCTGACCACGTCGTCCGCCCGGAGAAGATGCTGATTGGGCGAGCTCACCGTCCGGGCGACACAGCCTATCCGGGAAAAGGAGGGTACATCAGCCTACATGGAAATCCACCAGCAGGACCCTCCAGATCGCTAGATACCCCAGTCTGTGACTAAGAGGAGCTATTGATTTCTCCACAAGCATCGCGGAAGCTAGCAGCAATTTATGGTGTTTGTGAATTCAGTTTACACAATAAAATAAAACAAACTGAGTGATATATTTATGAGTAACTATGTCATGCTGTGGATCTATATCCCGTCACAGCCTATGGAACAGAAACATTGATATTCCCCTCTACAGGATTCCGCTGCGTGGCTTACATGGCTTACATGGCTTCAGTCACTCATTTATACCATCACCAAGCAACAGGTGTTCCAAAATCCCTACTACTGGCACAACAAGAGCAGCATGGTCGAATTACACAGCAGACATACAGCCGTTCTTCGTGAAATACCACAGAGCCGAGACATGTTTACTGTTTCTCACACAGGCTTTTCAGAGACACCACACCTCTTCCCAAGACGTCTTCGCTTTTCACAACCCTTCTCACCAAAAATAACCTGAATTTCTTTGTCCGATTATCGCATAGCTACACAAGGGTGCAGTGTGTCCCAAAGTTCTCCATGTGCCCTTACAAAAGGCTTCTATGACTGAGACATTCCTGCATCAATGAACAAGCAGCCTTTAAAAAAAAACAATCAAGAATGTTTAATAAAATTCTCCGGATCCAAACTAATTTTATCCTGAAAATCAGGTAAAAATAGCTATTACAGTAACAAAAGGCATCTACAGTAAACCACTGCCCAGTATTCAACATGTACACAAGGGTTTCAATTCTGACTTTAACACATACAGTGAGCTTTTACATTTACGCTGGACTCTTGTGCCTGGTTGTCAAACAGTGACCATTGGAGGGGCCTGTTTTAGCAACACATTTAAATAAACATATTTGGGGTAAGCAGATGTGTTTTAGTTCTGCTCAGCTGCCATTCTATCCATCCATCCATCCATCCATCCCCTGAAACTGCTTGTCCTATTCAGGGTCACGGGGGCTCCGAAGCCTATTCCAGAGGCTACAGGCACAAGGCAGAGAACAATGGGCGCAAACCCAACACAGCCAGATATTATTATGAATACTAAATAAATACATTTTAGACCATTTTAGCTTTAAATGAGGTGTTTAAAGGAAAATCTGGAAATGTGTTGGGAAAAAAATTGAGTGAGGTGTAAGAAAATCGTGGATCTTGGCAGCTATGACTATTCTGTACATTCAGTTAATAGCTTCCATAAGCAAGTCTTTTCAAATCTATAGGGTCCTGCCAGGTGAATACGTTAAGTAATTGTGTCCATTTTAAATTTAGTGTAACAATGAAGTATAAAACTGCGAAACTGCGAAAACAGTGAAGGGCTACAGATCTGAAGTCATGTTCAATTCACTGTGCTGTGAATCAGCCTACGACTGCAGGGTCTGGCACTACCAGCCAATCGGAGCGAGTTTGACAGCTTACGACTGCAGGGTCTGGCACTATCAGCCAATCGGAGCGAGTCTGACATTACTTTCGTTGCAGTTTCGAAAGTTTTAAGGTTTCCACTCTACTGACAGCCCAACGTGGGATGCTATCATCTGTAGGAGTAACCAGGCCACGAGGCCCTCCTGTGCAAATCCTTGATGAAATCTCGAGGCTGACATTCCGTGTTGAGTTCAGCGGGGGCTCAGGGGTAATTAGGGAGGAGCATTTTCCGTGAAGCATATGAAATCGTATGGGAAAAGCACGACACTTGGCAGCGACAAGGATCTGTAGACAGGGATGCATTTTCCTAACTGCTGCAGGCAAGTCTATTTGGAAGAGCTCAGATCGCTCACCTCTACGCTAAGCAGGACAATGACTTGGCTGCGCACCCCTGCATTAGAGGGTGAGTGATTCAGATAGTAATCACCTCCCTGACTGCCTGTCTCCTATACTGCACTCTGGGATCAAAAAAAATTACAGTAATGGACTGTAGCCCCGGGAGAGACGAAGAGCAACTTGGAAGCTTCAGAAGCTGCCTTACCTGACCAAAGATGAAGACCGTCAAAGCCATAGGAGTAGAGATCGTCCCCCACGCCGTTGCCTCCCCAGCCCTCTCCACCCCCGGGGTAGGGGGAGTAGCCGTCGGTCGTTGCCCAGCCCACTCGGAGGTGGGTGGCCTCGGCGGTGACGAACGGCGCCACGTGCTCCACGATGAGCTCATAATACCACTTCCGGTACTGGGCAGAACCTTCGCTGATGCCCAGGAAGATGTTCGGCCTCATGCTGCAGACGATCGATAGGTGATATGTACCATGAGGAGACCGGGAAGTCTGGGAAGAAACCTGACACGCAGAAAGAGAGAACGGGAGAAGGCGGGTACCTGCTGACATGGTTGACTAGCCGCGTCTGGAGGAGCAGGTCCCGGCCGGGGAGCAGGTTGTCACAGATGAGGTGCTGGTTGGAACGCACCGCCACTCCGTGGCACACACACAGAGAGCAGAGTACGTCCAGGACCTGTCAGCGACGTAGACAGATTACCATCTCAGCTTCCCCACACCCCTCCCTTAGCCTATTCTCTTATTGGCCCATGAATCCAGAGCTGGTTCAACCAATATCGGGGTCTTAAGCGAAATTTCATTAACCTACTTGTCATTTGTCTTTTCCTTCCCATTACTGGTGGCCATTGGGCCCTAAGCAGCCATTTACTTTGTATATGCTACAGGAAGGAAGTCAGGCACACATCTACATCCCCAACAGAAACATACAGCCTACTGGTGTAAGACTCTGCGCTGTACCATGTTCTGATATAGCTGGGTGCCGTTTGATAGATAACCCAATCCACTGATACACTGATAGTCCAAATATACGGTTGAATAAACACCCAAACGAGACATAATACAACATAATTAACATTCATACACATTTATATAAAAGACCAAGCGAGGCAGCCTGGGTTACATTAGTCTGGCGCATAATTTTAAAAGCACAACATTTAAATAAATGGCACGAAGAAGAATACAGACAGGAACATCCATCCATCCATCCATTTTCCAAACCGCTTATCCTACTGGGTCGCGGGGGGTCCGGAGCCTATCCCGGAAGCAACGGGCACGAGGCAGGGAACAACCCTGGGTGGGGGGCCAGCCCACCGCAGGGCACACAGACAGGAACAAAAAAGGCAATTAGATCAAGCAGCCTGGGTATGCGGTAGCAATTCAAATTAATCAAATCATCAACAACTGGCTATTCAAAATGGGAATCATATGGCAAGCGAATGAAATCTGCTGTCCAGGCTGTGACTTGCTGCCATAGCAGAACCGCCTCTGCAAGACCCTAGAGTCAAGAGTCGTCAGTTAAAGAGAAACAGACCCCCCCTCACCCCGCGTCCCCCGTCATGCTGAGCGGAAGCGACTGGAAAAAGCCAGAGGCTGTCAGGTGAGAGCCACTCACTCACAGCAGCCCCCCCACACTACACAGGGGGGGTGGCAATAACATGATCTAGAGGTGTCCCATGCGAGGAGCATCATGTTGATATCTGGATCGAAGGTCGGAGAAGCATAGAGCTTAAGGTGCGACTGACTTGGACCAACAACTGCAGAGGCGTGTGACAACCCAGAGGAGCTGGACACCCTGGTCCGGGAATGTGGATGTCAAACCTCAAAGGTCAAAGGGTCAGGAGACCAAAGGGTCAGAGAGTTGGTCCCGGCCACCCTAAAGAGTGACCAGCTCCATCAGACGCCTGGAGAACGAGAATATTCCTAACTTCCCACACAAACCAGCCTGACCATAAAGGTGCCGTGTGACCAAAGCCATCGCAAGCAGATGCAGTGTTGGCCTTGGGCATTTTCAGGGTCATGTTACTTTGATCACAGTCCACCAGACGCTCCAGTACTTGTGTGTCCATTCTCTTTTATGCATCATTTTCCAGATGTATGGTTAAATCTCTCTCTCACGTATACTTTACCTCATGCTAACAAATTGGGCATTTTGTATTTTCTTTCATTTGTAACAATTAATACACTTGATTTATTTGATTATTAATTGGCTTAGCTGGCGTTTTCAGCTGTGCTAGATCAGAGCTGAGCTGGGGTAAGCTCGATACAGCCATCAGAGTTTACTGATCAATTTTATTTCCCTCTGGTTTGATATAGGATTCCACGGGGGCTAAACTCCCTTCCTCTCCGTCTTGAGGCGACCTTGCAGTGACAGGTGGTGTGTGGATTTTATGACTGTTTGCCCTGCAAAATGCCACACAGTGCAGTCCAGACCTAATCAGTCTTCCGGAAGACGCCAGTGCGCAACTTCTGCAACTAATCCGTGCGTCGCTCGTAATACGTAACTATGTAACTTCTTACGATAGCATCAAAATCATGAACGCTGACTATAACCGTTTCTTAATGCTGACAATCTTTCACTCAGCCCAACAGAAATATCATAATGCTTGCAAATTATTGCGGTGAATTTGTGAAATTCATATATATATGGCACGTTACATGATGCTAACCCAAGAAAAATTCCTAAATACAATCCGTACAATACAATATGTTCCCTCATTGTAGGACTGGACAATTAATTGCATTTTAATTTCAATTGCAATTTTGGCATCCAATGATTACCAAAGAAAATAATCAACATTAACCCGATTTTGCAATGATGCATGATAATGCATTTTGCAATGATGATTTGTTGTGTTTCATAAACCCAGCTAACCCCTTTCCACCCCCTTTTTATTTGTTTCACAGTTTTGTTATATTTAGCATTCAAGGAAATCCAAAGGCATGATATTTCCAAATTCAATGAATAGTCGTGGTAAATAATCATGATCTCAATATTGACCACAATAATTGTGATTATGACTTTTGCCATAATCAAGCAGCCCAAACTCATAGTGACCAATACTACTGACTAACTGCAGATCTACCTAACCCTGCAAAAAGTCACTCAATAATTTACACTAACACCAAATTTTATAGCATAATTTTTCTTTCTAGTTTCACTGCTGTTTTCCGGGTATTGAGGTGGTGTATTACGAAGATGTACAACAAACTCTGGACCTCAACTGGACTTTTCATCTTGAAGGATGCAAGCAAAAAGTTGCTCATGCATTTGGACGCAAGTACATAGTATAAACATGACACACACACACACACACACACACCATAATCACAATGATCACGGTGACCAATAGCAAACCACCAGGTGACACACATGCAAATGTATCCCCTGCTGATACTTTGAATATTGACTCACACACAATATATATGTAGATAAAGCTACGCATAGTGGTTGGTTTTCCCCAATAAAGGAAGAAACTATTGAATAAATCGGTTCAATTCAATATTACAATGTAGATTTGATCCTGCTCCACAGAGCTCAGTTATTACAGCATATGTAATAAACTTTCAAACCAGTCTGTGATATAATAGTATTGAGAGGCTATTTGAAAATAAACCGAGCAGAAAAACTGATGCGCTTAGTTGCCCGCATGCAGCTCTGTCGCAGCTCCATTACATCTTGACTCGTCTGGATCAGCGCTCTAATTAAGACGCGCACGGTGATGGGCGTGGCGCTGACATGCGGCCGCTTTCTGACCTTGTGGTTTCTCCCGTGTTTGTCCAGGAGGGAGATGATGGACTTGATGTGTCCTTCCTTGATGATGTTGAGAGCTTCAGGACTTTCTACCAGGACACAGTGCAGAACCTCCAAAATGCCTAAAATTAGAGGAAACGGACTCATTCCTGCTCAGGCAAGCCCCGTACAGTGAAAATAAGGGACGGTAAATGGAGGGGGTGTTATCAAAGGAGAACAATGAACCGATTTAACGCGGCTTGGCTCGCTAAGTTAATTCGAAAGCTTTGAGCGCATCGCACATGCCTGGCTTCCAGCGGAAGCCTGCAGCTTCATGACCATAGATACCTTCAGGATACCAGCGCGGAAAATGCCGGAAATGCCACAGGACATTCCTGTCACAACGCGGGCGCCCCAGAAACGCCAGCATCCATCGGCAGTGAGTGGGACGGGAAGCTGGTGTGACTCACCTTCGCCGAAAAGAGCTTAGGTGGGCTTTTTAAGGCTGGTGACTCATCTTGCGGGCCTCATCAAAAATGCCCAAAATGGATACTCCCTCACCCACGAGGCCTAATCGCGTCAGGTGCACACTGAATAACAACGGCAGAGCGGGGGCTCCGGTACGTGTCGTGCTGTGGGAGGGTGGGCCGGGAAAGCATTCACTAAATCCCTGCAGGGGTGTAGTGACAGGCAACAGATTTACAAGGCATAGCTCAGGTGAGCGTATCCCCCAGCAAGGCCATGGTTAAAAAGAGAGGGGGGGGCGGCATTGTGCACTGGAGAAGAGATCTGCTCCCCCCACACATCTCCGCAAAATGTGCACGGCACAAACGGAGAGCCCCCGCGATGGGTGATGGCTCAACGTTGGGCGCAGCTGCCTCTTCTCATCGCCAAGACTTCCCGGCAGACTGAAAGGGGGCAGCCGGCTCCGAAGTCCCCTCGCCTGTCATGGGATCACTTCCGACATTCCGACTGCGGAGAATCCCAGCTTCCCGTGTGAGAGGTAACCCCCCCTCCGGTTCCCCACACGACACCCCCGACTGCCCGCTGAAATGCGGGGCGGGTGAGTAGATAGGAAAGGTGCCTGAGATTCCGGCTCTATCGCACAGGTCCCACGACTCCAGCGTGGGGAAACTGTTCCACTTCTCCTTTCCGCTACTGTGGTAAAACTATAACAACAGCGACATCCCATAATGCCTGCTGGAGACGGACGTCCGAGCGGGCCCAGCTTCCTTTTCAGTATTTGTGAAACGTATCCGACCCACACCCTGGCACACCCGCTGCCGAGTAGTGGCCGGAAAGCATTATTCCTAAACTGTTTTTAGCAGAAAAATGACCCGGAAACAGAGATGCGAAAAGCACCGTGTCCTTCGAAGTCAAAGACAGGTGGACTGAATTTATGTAAATCCTGTTTTTAAATTATTGCTGGTGATACTCAAGGCTGTATGATTTCGAGTATATAGGTTCCTTTAACTCTTAAAATATGTAACTGAGTAAAAAAAACATTATCTGTACTCTAAGAAAAGCCAACTCTGTCAGGCACCTGTCACGGCCATTTAGCGCCCAACAAACCTTTCCCCCGGCCGATAATGTCTTTCAACGTACCAGATGAGGCCTCCAGGCGCTCCAGCCTACTGATGAGCCAGTCCAGGGAGCCTGAGAACTGGGCACAGTTCTTCCGGTTACCCCTTATCAAGGCGGCTGAAAAAGGGGAAGGGAAAAGATGCTGTGAGCGACATGCTTCGAGATCCGCCTGAACGTGGGGGACATGAGATCCTGTCACTGAGGGCTGATAAGGATCACCAACAGCTGGGTCAAGTAGGAAACTCCGCCATTTAAACACGGTATCGTGCAATCTCTGCTCTGGTAATCGGGGGCCTTTGCAGGGGCGGGGCTACAGGGGACCTAGCTGATAGCTGATTGGCCCCCAGGGTGCCCCTTCCCTTGTCATTCACAGACTCAGAATATATCATTGGTTGGCTGTATTAATAAAGGTCCTCCTTAAGCCACCACCTAGAATCACTGTTAATTATAATGTAAACAAGCATTTTTGTTTTACTTCACAGGTGATCAGAAAAGCTAGTCTGCAGTTCTGTTGAGACTACGGGCTTCGGAGACTGCGCAGCAGTTTAATTCATAGTCTACTCCAGCTGGGCTTCAATCTCTCAGTCCTCTCTCCTCTAAGAAGCAGGGACTAAGGAGCAATCACTAAGGGCAATAATCATGAAAAACATCCATTTAGCATGAAACATCCATTTTACAGTCGTCCGACAAAGACGGCAATACGACTCTCTTTGTTTGACTCACATGCAGAAAATTAAAAAACAATATTGTGATTAAATCCAGCACGCGCACAGAATACTGAGATACATATCCAGAGATGCCTAATTTACGCGTGCCTCTGCTGCAGTACTCCAGGGGGGTGGGAGAGTAGCAGCCTCCATGCATCCTGGTTACGTATTTGTGCTTCAGCAGAGCCGTCGACGCAACTCCTAGCTGATGTGCATTCTGAGTAATTCCAGGCAACGGATATGGGAACCACCGCGCTTGTCAATGCTTCAGCAGCATTTCAGCAGCAACACTGCTAACAGCTGATGCTGGGTCAGTTGCTCTTACCCAGAAGCTCGTATAACGAGTTCAAGATGGACTTCCAGGCCACTCCGGCTTCCCTCCCAGCTACGTCGGCAAAATGAGCAGCACTGCTGTACACGTGCAGGCGGTCGATGCACTCCAGTACCAAGTTAATCATGCCCTAGGAGGGGAGAGATAGTCCGTTTTTTTTTTTTTTTTTACATGTTCCTCCAAATACCCATGCATGTGACCCGGCCATGTGACCTCGTCATGTGATCTACGCCATGTGATCTACGCAATTCCTTAACTTGCTTAAGGAAAGAACTTCACTTAACCATTAGTTCCCAACTACAATGAGACATCAACATGTAAGACATGCATCTTAAGAAACAAATTCATACCCTATTAATTTAAATTATATACTGACAGGGACAGAAATGACTGTGAAAAAATATATTTACACTTATAATTGTACACTTATAGTTGCAAGTATAAGGCACCTGAACAAAATCGTAACTTATTCACATCCACGTTTTAGCTTTCACAAGCACACCCGGAGTTTTAGCAACTTTCCAGTGATGACGCAGTGAATCGACAACTAACAAGGGTTGTTGGCCTACAAGAACCAGGCAATGGCCATTAAAAATAGTTGAACACTTGCTATGAGAGCGATAATTAAGAAGCTTCAAACAAATGCAGCTGTGTGCCATCTGCCGAGAAGAAGACGCAAGCCTGGTTTGCATCCATGCGCAGTGAGGAGTACGATTCCAGTGGCATATTCTTCTGCACACAATAGGATCATAATAGGACAGTTATAACAGTTGATTTCATCCTGAGGTTACCAAGTCTCCAAAACTATGATTAACATACCAACAACATTGAATTATTTGAAAAGCAAACCAAAAAAAACTTCTACCGACGTCAGACAAACAGAACTGCCTGATTTTTGTTACTGTTACTGCGATTCTGATCAAAAGTGGGTTTTCTGGTCACCTAGAATGAAAAGACATTTTTTCAGAGGTGGTTTGGCACCAAATAAGACAAGATCATGAAAAAAAAGACATAATCCCTGCTATGGCTACCGGTGGACCTTTTGATGTAGGACTGTTGTTCTTCCAAAGGCCTTGATAATCGTGGTATCATGAACTGCATTAAATATTAAATTTCAGACGAAAATCTGGTTGCCTCTATCAGAAGGTTAAGAATGAGGAAACCAGAGGCTGGATATTCCAGCAGAACAGTGTCCCAAATCAGACTTCCAAATCCACACAAGAAGGGTTCTCTGACCAGGGAATCAAGGTCTCAGATCCCACCTCATCCAGCATTGCAAGAGAAGATTCAGTTTTGCTGTTACGGCAAAAGGAGGAAATATTTAATGCGGCCAATAATTGTTACTTGTGTGTTTGGAGAAAAATGTTTTTCTATGAGTCTATTTTCTATATTAAGAAAGGTTAGATTTTTGGAAGACACTGTACATATTCCGGTTATATAGCATATGCCTTCATCCAAAACAACGTACAATTGGAAAAACAGGATCAACTAGGGATAAAGTGCCTTGCTCAAGAGCCCAACGCTAAAATAACCCCAAGGGGATTTGAACCAGTGACCTTCTGATCACAGGCACAGAGACTTATTTTTAGAAGCATTTGACTTCAAAGTTACTTGTCTAGGCTTACATGATTCTTTCAGAATACAGCAGCCATTTTCTCATGCAGGCATTTTTAGCACCTGGCTTATTTTAGATGTAATCAGATACGGCTTTATTTGGGGACAGCGAAGAGTGATGCACACGGGCTCTCGAGAGCAGACCTTCTTTCAGTTCTACATTCCCACCTTTTGACATTCAAAGATTCCAAAGTATAGTAAAGAGGTCACCTATTGTGGAAACTGTTCTTCTTTCGCAACGAGGTTTGGCAAGACAGTCAATTACGTTGAGCGATGGAGATGAGGAAGGGCTATTACAATGGGAGGAGACCGCTTGGTGCACTAAATACTGATGGCAGTAACACTGAATGTTTTGGTGTTATTTGCTGAAAAATTACGAAAGTCCCTTCTCCATAGTCCTGCTACAATTACGTCTTCCAAGCTTAGCAGATGTGGAAAACATATCCTGGGCCAACATTTGCCAAGCAAGGGGGCACATTTACCTCTTCCTGGAAGAGATTCTGTCTGTTCTTCAGCGCCCGCAATCTGTTCTGCTTATCCTCATGCTCCAGGTGCTCGTCAGGCGGCTGGAAGTAGCCAATCAGATCCTGCAGGCTCAAGCTGACCGACTCAATTGGCAGGTCTAGCGTGGAGGTCTTCCCTTTTTTACTCAGGGCATCGAGTCCCCTGGAATATAGAGAGAACAGAGGCAATGAAGAAGGTACCGTGGCTGACGGACACTTCCTGGGTCTCTGGAGGTTGGAGGAGATGCTGGAAAAGTGCCGGCCTGGATGGGGCTTAGTGTGGGATTGGTACCTGATGAAGCGATTGAAGAGGAAGACGGTGCTGCGGATGACCCGTGCAGTGCGGGACTCCTCATGCTGTGAGCGCGACAGGGTCAGTCCATCGTCCATATGGCCCTCATGGTGCATGATGGCCTAGAAAAGTCAATCACCACCATGTCTGACACCTCTGAGTCCAGAGAGCATCTTCTAACCACCACCCTCCACGAAACACCACCACCACCTACCTAGACCACACCAGCAACTGCATGCCAACCAAAATGTCACCACTAACCAAGAGTTTTATGGCTTTCTAACGCACCCTTCGTTAGATCTAGCTCAAGGGCATCATGTCGGAAATAAGACATTAAGAAAACACAATGCTAACAATGTCAAAACTGACAGGCTGTTTCTTTCGCCCGTCTGCAGAACATTTAACTATTTAAATGTCCCATAATGTCAAGTGAAAATGACGAATGGGGTCTTTGGATAAGGTTATAACACGGCCCCATTGCAGCAATATTTCATCGCATTATCTGCACTTTATGCAATTGCGGACTTCGGCTACCTTGCGCTGCACGCCGCCCATTCTGGCGCATTTGGCGTCGACGGCCTGGTAGGTCAGCCACAGGCAGGTGTCCACGTGCTGAACGTAGCACACGGAGTCGCCGTACTTGATGTCGGGGACGCCCATACCATCGACCTCTTTCCTGGCCCCAAAGTCCAGCTTCTCCTGCGGGGGGTTAGGGAAAAGGGCGGCTCAATTTACAGGAAGCGGCGTGATTCAGCTTAACCGCCACCCTTGGACTGACAGGAGCAAACAGGTCTGTATCTGCGGATTATGACAGGGACATGGGTGCTGGCGTGTTGAGGAGACTGGAAACACTTGTTGTATCGAATCTGGTATCTATGTACTCATTAATTTGTGTACTTTTAGCATGACATGTTTTAGCATGACAAGTGTCATGAACTGTTTCTAGGAGCCTTAAGATAGCAGAAGTTAAGACATGTACAGAAAAGATTAGCTGCTGTAGATTATAACTTCTACGTAAGTACAAGAAAATACCTCGATTTTAACTTTTACATGGCTAATGCGCACTTCATCAGCGGTATACCGTTAACATAATTCACGCATAAAATGAGCGTAAAATATCACTTTATACAGCTAATGTGTACTTGCGTACTAGACAATTGCACAGCACTCCAGCACTAAAATAAGGGGAGACATTTCAAGAGAAGGAAATGCGGCTAAAAAGAGCTCATTAAGCTCTTCCTATGGGAAACCACAAATCTGAGAACCAGCTACGAGCAGAACCGCTAAGTTGACGCAAGCTGATGTACATCCGGGGTCCCACAGAAATGTGTAGTTTCACTGGTGAATCACTGCTGTTTGGTGAGGGTGAGCGGGGGGTGGTAACACATGTATGAATGGGACCAGCACTGGCAACCAGCTGGCAACTGCAGCAGGGGCCAAAAATCGGAAGGGGTGGGGCAAACCTTGGAAGAGCGAAAGCAGAAGGCCGTGGACTTGACGTCAGCCTTCTCCTTGTCCATGAGTAGCAGGCCCCGGTCGTCCGTCAGGCTGAGGTATTTTCCCGTGGTGACGTGCCTCAGCCGGAAGGGCTGACCCCAGCGGATATGGCTGCCGCTCCATCTGGAATGTGGCGGAGGAGACACCTGAGTCTATTTCCTGGACCAGTCCATTGTACCAAACGTGGGATGGGTCGTGGTGCCCAAGTGCAGCAAGTTCCCTACTTCGTTGTTTTTAACGAGATGGAAGCTGGCTGTAAGCAGGAATGCTGCTAGACATTTTGGGCCCCAGGAAAGCATATCATGTTGGGCCCCAGCCCGAACCAATCCGATAACGTTCCAAATTTTTTGTTATTGCCCTGACTTTCATCGATCAGCATGTGGAATGAATGCCAAATAGGTGAATAACAATACCATGGGATGCTAACCCGGAAAGGTTTGCAGCTCCAAATTTTGACGCCCAACCCCCTAACAATTTTCTTGATTTATTCGTCATAGCAGAGACTGCCGTTTGTGAGTCCCGCTTTTGTTTGGCGCTGAACTCAAAATGTCAGTTTGATTAAACACTGCCGGCTCCAACAGGCTTACTTTTAATAGCACAGATATAAAACGCTCCAAAACAGAACGCTGCCTAGTAAGTCTTCATGCAAAGCAGAGACACTCTGAAGTCTCTCTCTATTTGCCCAAATGTTATATACTGGGCCTAATGGGAATCCTCACTGGTAGGCAAATGAATGTAGGCGAGAGTCTCCGAAACGGGAAACTAATTTTAAAAGCGTAAATTATCAGCGTCTACAAATTTCTCCATGTTGTATGACTGACCTCAACGGTGACCTCTGAGATCTCCGAGCCACTCCGGTGTGTGATCATGGCCCAAGGGGCTCGCTACCTAACCGCCGCCCCCTTCCCTGTGACACGGGTTCGACTTACGCGACTCGCAGCGTCTCTAGCCTCCAGAGGGAGCGCGCGTGGATGGACACGGCTCCGCCTTCATAGTGCACCGTCCTGCAGGAGGACAGAGAAGATGCGGTGAGGGTGTCCAGGTGGACAGAGGTCTCCACGTGACCCCCGAACTGCCAGTCTCCAGGACAAACATGCACAATGTATTATTCATAGAGAACTATAGATAATCCAGGAGGGTGGTACTCTGCTTCTTGTGTTTCTGTCAAAAATTCCTATATTGTGCTACATTTTGTCCCTTATTTGCATTCCTATGGGTGCTTTGCCCCCGCCCCCTTCCCCCCCATTCACCTATCACCTACCCTGCAACTGTAGCACAACAATATCTCAGAACGTCACCTCTGTCAATTATTTTGTCTCATCATTTTCCAGCGGTACTAGAAATTTTCATGACCCTTTGAAATTTTTTCTATTTCTGCGATAAAGAAAGAGAACCCAGAACAACACAGAACACTACGCTTGTTCCTTTATTTTTTTGGAGGAAATTGATCCAATGTTATGCTTTCTGTTTGTGGAAAAGTATGCTGTCAGGTCGGGGAACAGTGTCAGCCTCTATCCAGAAGCCTTAGAGCACTTGGGGTTAAGGGCCTTGTTCATGGGCCCATTGGTGATAGGATTTGAACCCACGATGTTCTAGAGGCTAGCACAGACCTCGAACCCCTGAGCAGCACTCTGTCGAGTGTCAGAAATGAATTATAGCTTGGTGATGCAGCATCTTTGAGAATCTCCTCTATCCTGGCTGTAGGAAGCTAGATTGCCATTTGCTTCTCGTTCGAAGATGCAATGCTGTTTGGGGCGACTCTGCCAGACCCTGGGG
This sequence comes from Cyphomyrus plagiostoma, assembly GCA_019775915.2. NCBI lineage: Eukaryota > Metazoa > Chordata > Actinopteri > Osteoglossiformes > Mormyridae > Cyphomyrus > Cyphomyrus plagiostoma. The sequence goes on from JABFEA020000044.1 coordinate 11,807,453, forward strand.
GCAGCAAGACCCCCCGACTGCCCCTCCCTACCTCGTTGGCTGCCGTGGAGATGAGTCACGTTTCCTGGTCACAGGAATGTGCAGAGGACAGGCCTGTGTGACCTCCAGCACTAAAGACTTTGTGCTGCCTCAGGGATCGGCTACATGTGTGAATGGCAGCTCTCTCCCTCAGCCTGACAGACACCCTCAAACGAGGGGGACACAAGCTCACGCACGTGCACAGACACACACACACACACACAAACACACACACAAGCACGCACACACACACACACACACACACACACGCACGCAAGCATGCATGCACGCACACACACGCGCGTGCGCACACACACACACATGCACGTATACACACACACATGCCCATACGCACATGTCATAAACATATCTTTATGGGGACCGCTCATTCATTTCTATGGGAAAAATACTAACACTAACTATGACAACCCCTATCTAGCCCTAATCAAACGTAACCAAGCAGAATACAAGAGATTTTTCAGAAACAAGATTTTTCATTGCAGTCACAGATTTTTATTAAATTGAGTTTTCCCTTAAAAAAATGGGTATTCATACAGTTGTGGGGACATTGTGCCCCCATAAGGTAAGGTATACCCGCTCGCACACGCGCACACACACACGCACGCATGTATGCATACACGTCCCCTCAGTATAAAATAAACAACCCATACGCACACACGCACACACACACACACACACACACACACACACACACACACACAAACAGGTTGTGACATCAGCTCTTGCATAATAGAACTGCCAATGCCACGGAGGTCAGAGAGTTAAAAGCAAGCCAGATCTCTGCTTCTCTTTTCAGAGAAAAGATTTCAAAAGATGTGCTTTCATTAAATAAAAAAAAGAAAAAAAACCTTTTAAGCGTGATGCTGTGACAGCCATCTGGCCGGATCCAAGCAGCAGTCGGCAGCAGTGAAACACTGGTGGTGCGTATTTGTGTATATTTATTGGTATATGGTGGTAATGTAACTGTAATGGCGGTTATACCCTCTCGAATAGTAAATCGCAGGGCCACAGCTTGAGGAAGCCAGAGATGCTAAACCAGGCAGCACAAACATCAAGATGAATTATAAGCTCCAAGTCACATTTCCTAATGTTAAGAAGATTTTTTATTTTATCTCCTTACTCTACACTATGGTCAAATAAATTACTTTATTATGCAATTATTTACTCACTGTTACAAAGGAGGCCCGGGGTAGCGGTGAGTGGTTCTGTAGAATAATACATGTACCAGGTGGTTGCTGGTTCAAATCCCAGGGATAAGTGATTTCTTCTCTGGACCCTTTTGCCAGGCCCTTAACCCTCAATTGCTCAATTGTATGTTGTTTTGTATAAAGGCTTTTTGCAAGTAAATGTAAAAAAAAAGAGAATTTCCCCATGAAGATGAATGAAGTATCACTATTCTAAGACCCATCTGTGTTCCATAACACTTATTCAGTACCGGGTGACGGTGAGCCGGCAGCCTCTCAGGAAACACAGGTCATGTGACAGGGGGGACCCTGGATGGGGTGGCAATTCTCGTCGCGCTTTTACGGTGTAAATAACCTTTGTCAAAATATGCTGTCCCAAATACATATAACAGGCGGTTCTCAAAAGACCAGATGAAACAGTTGTGCTTTAAAAACACTCCCACATTCAAAGACCGGCTTTAAAGCAACCCGGAGCCAAGCAGTCCTAGAGGTGTTGCGAATTACGCCCTGCGTGAGAAACACCTTCTTTTCCTTGTGAAAAATAGAACATTTTTAACGCCGGCTTCTCTAAGGTCACTACGTCAATGGGAGGCAGACCGGAACAGCCCAAAGTGCTGGCAGCCAATCGAGCCACATGGCTCAGTAATGGGACTGGTATTCAAGGAAACGGTGTCCTTTGTGAGGTAACGAGGCCGGGTAGCTATGGGACAGACAGCAGGCAGCAAAGAAAGGTGGCCTTTTGGGGGGGGTGGGGAAATTATTGTTCTATTTTCTTGCTGCC
>JABFEA020000044.1:11809556-11824844 GCA_019775915.2 Cyphomyrus plagiostoma
CGCCCCCCCCCCCCCCCCCCCCCCCCCCCCCCCCCCCCCGCCCCCCCCCCCCCCCCCCCCCCGGGGGCGAAGAGAGAGCCAAACAAGCAGGTTGGGGTCGAGTCTATTCGGACTGGCGCATACGGAATTCATTCCGGTTACTCAGACACCAAGAAAAACTCTAAAACACGCTAAACTCATATAGATCTCAGAGGCCCAATCAGAACTAATCAGTAATCCCTCATCTCATGCAGATTAGCGTTGAGAAACAATAATGGCCTGCAGCAAACTAAGGTCAGGTAACTGACAGGCACAACTTCCTGGCAAATCACGGAGAGCCAAAGAAAGCTTAGCCAGACATCACTGTGACAGAGTGCTTCTCATGTGGCCTCAGAACCTGTTTGTCTTCAAAGATGGTGCAATGTGTCATCATGTGACAGGAAGAGGAAGTGAATCTTGTTGTTGTTCATCATGGTTTTCTGGCTCTAAGAGGGTGATCTTGCAACGTAATTTACAATCCATCCATCCATCTTCTAACAACATATCCTGGTCAGGCCCATAGAGTCTTGCTTTACCCTGTCTCCTTTACTGATTTCTTTGCTAACTTATCTTCTCGATTGCTAAGACACAGCCTGTGCCAAAAAAGCAACGCTGTGTGTTTGTTTGCAATGTAAGCCACCATTTCCCTCCTCTTAATACTGTAATTTTTCTATTAGTCAATATAAATGAAACACATCCTTTGTTCCACATCCTTTGTGCACGTTTTCCCACATCTCAAAGAGATCAATCTCTGCACTCTGCATATGTATCTCCCATTTACGGACAAACCAAAAATAGATGTTTTGTTTGTTTCCTTTAAGACATTGTCTACCAATGACACTCAAGTTCTACAGCATTGTGCTTTGTCAGCCTGTCACTAACCCCCCCCCCCCCGCAACAGAACCAGGAACAACTGCGGCCAATCAAGCAGAAGATGGTGCTAACAAGGCGGGAACTCCAAGGCTGCCAGCCAATGGGAGACCACATTGCCTGCTCACCTGCGCTGCTCCTCTCCGTGCTCCCCAGATGGGACTGTCAGGCACTCGTCCATGTGGCCGTGCAGCAGTCTTAGCACGTCACCACCGATCAGGTAGCCTGTGGGGAAAAAGGACAAGGACGTCTGTCAGCCAGATCCACAATCAGGGCCTGATCCTGCCAGGAGGAATAACAGCACTAAAAACAAGAGAACAGCAACAATAATAACTAGATGCTGTCGGAATGATAACAATATATAGTGGGTCCCCTGTTTCTGCAATTTCAGCAACAATGATTTCATTGATCTGCAGTTTACTGCAGCCCGGAAAGAAATTGGAAAATTCCAGATATAAACAGTTCATAAGTTTCAAACTGAGCCAAGTGAGTACAAGTTATAGCAACGTGAATTTGGCCGCCCAGTCATATCCCTTTGTCCCGTACCGGCGTTTCCCTTCAGACCTCTCATCCAGTCTGCCTCTACTGTTCTCACTGATCACACTCATTGCCACGTTACTGCAGCGTCTGAGTTATAAAAATGTATAAAAAGCATGATTCTCATTGCTCCGTCATCCCCTGATACAAGATATTTATTCATGGCTCTATTATCTCTTGAGAATTAGGCTAAAATGTCAGAATCCCTTTCATTTGAGAGAAAGAGAATATCATTGTACAATATTGTGTACTAACGTAAAATGCACTTTGTTATAACTGTATTTAATCCTGGTAATGTCTTACTGTGTGTAATTCACCCCTGGTCACTGGGGGACTAATGTATTTCCTAGACACCCCCATCATCCTCACCCCTCCCTAATCCTCCCACAACCCCCAACCCCCACAATCTAATCCCCCCTAACTATGAGCGTAATACAATTCACCAGATCAGTGTTTCGTGTGCCACCTTTATGCACTACTGCTTAAATATCAGTGTGATTCTTTGTGTTCAATTCTGATTAGTACCAGATCTTGCCCACTATAATGTGTCTGCAAAGTTTAAAAAGATCCGCTATCGTGCTAATGAGATACGTGCCTGCGGAGGTGGACCGTCCCTAAACCCATATGCACTCCTCATGCAGGGAGCACACTAATAATAACACTAATACTTCATCCACGAACACTGCCCTGTACTGAAGATAAATGAACAGATGATGATAATGTTGAATTGTTCTTTCTTGTAATATAAATACTGTACTGTCTTTACGCATTCCTCTGGTAACAATGCAAAACGACAGGCCCTCAGCTTCACGGTCTCATGTACCATAACAACACAGTACAGTTTCCTAACCTTGTTATGGTTCCGTACTGCAATTATGCAGCCTTATTCAATCTGCTGTGCCTGGTGTTTACACTTATTGGTTCCTGAACAGTTTAATGAGTCTTTAAATTCAATTCCCAGCCCAAGAGGATGAGGTATAAAAGACACACAGTGTGTGGTGTAAAGGACCATTGAGGTTTATCTTTCACTTCCATTCTTCCTTCATTCCTTTTCTGCTTCATTTTTCCCTTTCATTTTACTTTATTCCAACCTTCCTTCCTTTATTCCTTCCTTCTTCCCTCCCATAATTCTTTCCTTCTTTCCTTCATAACTTTTATCCCTCCCTCCTTTATTCATTCCTTCCTTCCTCTCTTAATTCCTTCCTTTCATGCTTTCCCCGCATTCTGATGTCTTATGTTGGGGTAAATCCTGCTAACTGCTACGTGCAACTGCACAAATCATTCAACATTACCTTCTCGCTACTGTAAAATCTCTGCACTATTTATTTACTTCCTGTTTGCACCTTGCATGCCCTATTACTGTGATGTTAATGGTACTATATATATGTTACTAAATGTTCCACCGGGGCCATGGAGAAACGTTGTTTCATCACTCTTTGTACACGTATGAAGCTGCTGATGACAATTAAGTAACCTTGAACCTTTCATCCTTCCTTCCTTTATTCCTTCCTTCATTATTTTATTTCTTCCTTTTTCATTCCTTCTTTCCCTCCTTTCTTCATGCCTTTTATCTTTTTCTTCCACCCTCCTTCATACATTTTATCCTTCCCACCTTTATTCCATCCTTCCATATTCCTTCCTTTATTCCTTCCTTAATTCCTTCCTTCTTTCCTTTTAGCCTTCCCTTCTTTATTCCATCTTTTCTTCCTTTATTCCTTCCTGTTTCTTCATTTTTTCCCTCCTTCTTTCTTGCCCTTTATCCTTCCCTCCTTAATTCCTTCTATCCTTATTTCTTCTGTCTTTTCTTCCTTCCTTCATGCATTTTTTCCCTTCCCTCCTTCCTTCCCTCCTTTCTTCATGCATTTTTTCCTTCCCTCCTTCATTCCTTCACCAACAGGCTTGGCCCAAGCATCCTTTCCCTCAGCCGACATCATCCTGAGCGTTTCATGTTGGCGCGGGCCAGACCTCCCGCCCTTTCCACCGTGGCTCCGCCCCCTTTCCCAGACACTCAGCCCTTACCCTGAGCGACTTCACTCCCAGAGCAGATGGGCGCCACACTCCAAAGGGTCTGCTGGAAGGCGGCGTCTACATGAAGACTCCCGTTGCCGTAGGACAAGTGCTGATGGATGGGAGGGGGGAAGAGAGCACGTGTCATGAATGTGCAAAGAGATGAAGGAAGCAGCCATCAGTCTTTACCATGCAGGGCAGCAAATGAGTCTCTAGACTGCGATTTCACACTCAATACGCCATTGGGCTGTGATTGTCTACAAGCTCACGCCCATTACCGTCTCCCTGTTCTACAATTCCAGTTACGCTCAAACAGTTCCTATCAAGTGCAGTGTTGCTATACCCACATATTTAACATTTTATTTACTCAGATGCTTTTGCCCATTTTCTGAGAAAGCAAGGTGGGAAAATCACTGGAGAAATTGGGGGTTAAGGACCTCGCTACAGGGCCCAAGGATGATATCACTCTGCTAACCAGGAGATTTGAACCGGTGAACTTCTGGTCACAAGCACAACGCCCCCGTATTATACCCCTGTGAGCCCCCCCCCTTTTGTGCATGACTTTATGCTGCTCACCTAACACTAGGCAGCGGTGCCTATCTTCATAACTGGCAGATAGCCAATAGAATAGAGCTGCAGCTCATGTTTTAGCTGTTTCCTCATCACCCCGCATCCTCCTCCCTCAAAGCCCACACTCACCAGGTACCGTTCAGACGAGACGCTGACCAGGATTAGGTCGTCTCCCACTCGCACCTTTTCACCCTCTGACCTCTGCTTGGAGGCGGGGTGGATGGTCCACCAGCATGCCTCTCCTACACATGCATGGGGCAGCAGGTTGGGGGCAAGGGATTGGGTTAGATATCAAACAGTGCAGAATGATGAGTAGCCCTGACACGCGGCGGGCAGGATTGTCCTGAGCTGTCAATCAAAAACAGCATATTTCCTCATAGTTGGTTTATGTGCTCCAGGTGGGTTAAACAAAGGTGTCATAGTCTCTTTTATCACCTCAGTACTGATGTCTATGCTTTTTCTTCCCATTTCTTTAGGAGGGCGCTATTTAATAAGAACTGAACATCTGTAGCTGAACAGTACAGAAGCAAAGATACCAAGTGTGCCATATGTCCACTAACTCTGGCAGCCCTCCCGCCTGGCACCGAGACCAGGCCCCAAGGAGAAGAATGGCTCCCTGGGGTCAGGTTTACCCCAGGGCATCACGAGGTGGGGTTGGGTTTCAGTGTTTTCGGAAGCTCAATGATGACAAACGAGTTCAAGATGGGCGCCTTCGTAAATGCAGGGAACGTGCTACGGTACTGCATGATGATAGTGCCACAGCCCTTCTGAAGGTGCCGTTATGTTCATGGTGACGTCACTGCAACAGTGAGGGAGTCTTATACCTGTCGTGTCTTCCTGCAGTCCGACATCGAACGCCAGTTTGTCGGTCGAAGAACGCGAAGTGGATAAACAGCAAAGGTACTGGAGATGGGGGAGATACATTTCATTATTTACAAAACAGGAGCCATGCAGTGCTCCGAGGCATAGAAAATGTCTTCTGGAGAGGTCCAGCCAGTGTACAGTTCATTTTCAATAGGCAGTGTATTTGACTTCTCCAGAGGTGGATAGTTCATGTCTAAAAAGTAAAAATCCAGACCAGTATTATGCTTCAACCAACCAGTTGAGTACTCTGTGACTGTGACTCTGTATATTCAACTGCTTGGCTTAAACAAAAGTTTTATCTGGATTTTTACTTTCTGGACCTGAACTGTCCACCTCTGGAGAACTCAAATACGCTGCCTAATGTGAATGCTGAAAATAGAGGACCTTGATATTGCAATTCAGACGAGCAGTCAGCAGGCAGCCCTAACTTAAAGAGACAGGGAACAGAACAGGGCTGTGTCCACATTCAGGATTCGGGGGAGGGGGCACTCACCATCCCGCTGTAGGAGTGTCGAAGCAGCACAGCGTGGCCATATAGCAGGGTGCGGTGTCCTCCTCCCTGAGCAGTCTGGGAAAAAATTGAAGCAGGCAGATAAACCCGGAGGAGCTATTTTTTATCATAAGGTGGGGGGGGGGGTATTGCAGGGAGATGTAAAGTCTGGTTACAAGCACATTCATTCACGTTACCTGTGCCTTATTACCAATATAAGACGGAGTTCCCTTTTGTCTCACTTCCTGAAAACATGCACCACACCCTGATGCAGGATCTTACACTCCAGAGTAGCTCTTTCCACAACCTAATGTCCATTTTGTGTTCCCATGTTTCGTCTCAGCTGCTCTCCTCGATCTCCCCCACTTTGCTAAAACCCGTCTCCCCTCATAAAGACACATAAACCCCCCCATGTCTTCCTTCCATCTCTCTGTCACCCAGTTCTGTTGAACGCTCCTGGCAGAGCAAGTCTCACACAATGCACGGCCCATTTTCAGACCAAGAACTTCTCCGTTATGCTAGAATACGACGAATGGCTCTTCAGATCTGGGGCTCCCAGTTCGTTCTGCTGCTGGCTAGACTGCAGGAGGACAGAGATTTGGAAACAGTCCTAGTGAGACATGGGAGCAACCCAACAGCAGTGAATTAACGATCATAGGGAATAAGATGGAAAAATTTATAGGTGAAAGATTTATAGGAGGGCAAAAAAAACTATGTGTGCACTATGTAGGAGAGAGTGTGGTCCTGAGCAGATACAGTAAGCTAGATGTTCTTCAAAAAACACTGGAAACTTACTATCATAATTTAACAGACTATATTATCATTTTTGCATAAAATAAATATCAGTATCAGTAAAAAAAGTGTCCTTAAAAGGATTCCTTTACGAAAGTCAAAGCTTTGCTGTGACTCCAGAATCTCACCCATACCTAACATCACATGTCGGAGCAACTTTTGGCAGCATTAAGCACTTAAAAATGCTTTTGTAGTCATCTCAGAGGCCACTTGCATAAACAGGAAGTCAGCTCTGTCCATCTCAGAGACTGCATGCATAAACAGGAAGTCAGCTCAGTCCCATCTCAGAGACTGCATGCACAAACAGGAAGTCAGCTCTGTCCATCTCAGAGACTGCACCCATAAACAGGAAGTCAGCTCTGTCCATCTCAGAGACTGCACCCATAAACAGGAAGTCAGCTCTGTCTATCTCAGAGACTGCACCCATAAACAGGAAGTCAGCTCTGTCCATCTCAGAGACTGCATGCATAAACAGGAAGTCAGCTCTGTTCATCTCAGAGACTGCACCCATAAACAGGAAGTCAGCTCTGTCCATCTCAGAGACTACATACATAAACAGAAATCAGCTCTGTCCATCTCAGAGACTGCACCCATAAACAGGAAGTCAGCTCTGTCCATCTCAGAGACTACATGCATAAACAGAAATCAGCTCTGTCCATCTCAGAGACTGCATGCATAAACAGGAAGTCAGCTCTGCCTCATTCTCGATGTACAGAGCCAGCTGGTGACGAGTGGACCTTTTTTTTGATAAGCTAAATTCATATTTTTAGACTCTCCTCACACTCTTTCATTTTTTGTAAAGCTTAAAAATAAAAACGCAACCACGCTCTCGACCTTGTTCAGCCAATTCAGCAAACCAGGCTATTTCAGATGGCCTGGCCCCTCTTTCTGGCCCAGGCCTGGTCCTGAGGAGAGGCAGCTAAAAAAAACAATCACCTCTCACCCTCCAGGGTATCTGGAGTCGATTTCACCTTGTCCACAGGCAGCAGCCGAGCAGCTTCACCAAATTACTGCTAAACTAACATCTATTAGGCAGGTGTCAAGGCACGTTAATTTACGGCCCTGCGTCCCCTTTAATTTACGACGGTCAAGTACCGCATTCTTCTGTGCAGTCTCTACTAATCGCAGACGTAATTCAACAAGAAAGCCATGTTACGTCTTCCGTTCTTCCGTAGCGGAAGAGGAGAAGAATTTGCCCGAACTCTCTCAGTCATTCAGCATAACCAAAACAGATTCATAAGGAATAGAACAAAAATGACTCGCTCTGGAAATCTTGCTACTGCTCTGAGCTCTTGCAGGCGATTTTCCCCTGATGAAACCAGAGAGGGGAGATATCAGATGAGCCACCTATAAAACGTAGCTTTGGAGGAGATACGGCAGTATTTCCCAATCTGATCCATGGCGACCCACAGACAGTCCATGTTTTTTCTCCCTCCCAGTTCCTTCCTGGGATCCAGCGTCAGCACCGAGAGCTCAGCTGGAACTCCAATGGTTAGAACCAATGTGAAGAAGGATGCTGGGTAAAAGACCAGGGAGGTCAACTCACATTTCACTTAGCTGACTTTTCTGGACTGGGTTCATGGAACATGATGGTGAGATTACTGGGAACCCTTAACTTTAAGGCGTGCTCCTTAGCTATTAATAAACTGTTACTAATGACCTGATAATATATTACAGAGATAAAAAGAATCATTCACAAGTCAGATCATATCTGGAAATGTATTATAATAAAGTTTTGCTCCTAGTACTTACAAAACAGCTTGTAAATCACTTGCAAATTTAAAACAATGGGTTAGTAAACATGATCAGAAAACACTTATAATTCTGCATTTATAACCTATTTTAGGAAAGACTTTAAAAGGAGAAAATACTTAATAAAGGAGTGAGATTTCTGCGTACGACATTTCTAAACTTGATTATAGGTGAATATTTTTATGACATATGAAATAATTGTCAACAGTTTATTAATAGTTAAGAAGCAGACCTTAAACAAAGCCGTTACCAAATTACTGTACTGTAGGGCTCACTTTTGTTGGAATGCTTGAAAAAATCATCAGGATGGGAGGAGGGAACGGGGACTTTAACTGGGTGAGAGGAATTAACGTTTTGAGGTCAGCAAAAGGGCCATGGGTAGTGAGGTTTTAGCATCTGGAGTGAGGGCCGGAAGATACAGCAGTTATGTGTCATTGATAATCAGGCACAGGTGAATGAAGGGGGCTTGTCACCTGACATCTACCCCCACCCAGCCTCCCCACACACACAATCTTACAACAACATATTGCACATTGTGCTGAAAAACACCACACAACACCACAGCCAGCATCACAATCCACAAGACCCCGCTCACTGGCTGATGATTGGCTGACGCTGTCACCGCCCAGTTCACTGCTGCTTATAAACACACATACTATAAACACACTGCTATAATTAACCGTCCACAAGGAGAGCATCTCCCAACTCTCAGGTTGGTCTGCAAACCACATAGTGCCCCATCCAATTTACCGGGCCGTCGATCCCGGCTGTCAGTCACCAATAGCTGTGATTTGGGTAAATACTGTTTGTGACACCCAGGCAACCAAATCAGACGAGGAGAGAGGGAGTGAGGGGTTAGGGAGAGCAAGTGTCAGACAGATTACAAGCAAGTAGCGCAACAGAAATGTGAAACTTACCTTCATCATGAATTTCTGTGGGCATGAGAAACAGAACAAACAGAGACAGCCAAGTCAAACAAACAGCAATGAATCTTCCAGCCACTTGTCCCGTAGGGGGCAGCGTGGAGCAACATCACCCAAGTCAACATCACGGATGGGGCCACAAGTGCTGATGTGAGATGCTAATTAATGCAGAGCTGGCCTCCAAACACACAATCTCTCAAATCTAGGGAAATACGCCCAATCACCAGGTAAGGAGAGCATTCTCCCTAATAACTAAAGAAAGCTGTTACGGTCGGCTCTGCTTTAATTGTTTATTACTATAATTGCAGGCGTTAATGCGTTTAATTGCTTTATGGTTGGTAACAGACTCCCCAGTGTTCCTACACCTTCCAACGGCAAAGACGGTCTTTGGTAACATACGCAACTGGATCTCAAGTATTTCGTCCAATCAGGTTTATTCTGAAATCCATGTAAGCTGGAAAGCGGCTTAAACAAATATATTGTTTATTTAATATAATCTATCCTTCAAAACGTCTCTCTCTGAAATATCCAAAGTAATATTCTACATGTGGATTTCCCAATTTGAACAAAATCCCAAGGATGAAGACCAGCTTCTGCACAGTCCTGTAGCCATCTTCCCAAACAAGGAGCTGAACATTCCTTCAGAAGCTTACATCACCAGGGTCCATTATATTGTCCATCCATCCATCTATCCATCCATCCATCCATCCACTCGCTATTGGAAAGACCAGGGAGGTCAACCCACAGCTGAGTTAGCTGGTTTTCCTAAAATGGGTTTATAAAAAGTAATGGTGTGATTACTGGGAACATCCATCCATCCATCCATAAATCCATCCTACTCATCTAGTAAGAGGCCACTATGTATACTGCATAATGCTAAGTAATATAAGGCATAAATACTGACAGGTAAGTCCAGTGTTACTGGCTTTCTTTAATGGCACATTACTTTTGCTGACTTCATTTTATTCTGTTCCTCAAGATTATATTAATGTCCTCATGTTCCTTTTAATTCCACGTTACTCTTTGCACTGTGTGTCCGTTGCACCTTGTCTTTTACACTGGATGCATATCTGTCTGTGCACACTCCATGCTCACTGCAGAATGCGGTAGAATTTCCCTCTGGGATCAATAGCATTCATTCCAAATCTAGTTCTAATTCGAATAAATACTTCAGAGATGTAATATAAATGAGTGTACGAGCTGCTCTTCCGTAGCACATGGAAGGTAAACGATCGTGTCCCCGCAGAGCAGCAGCGATACTCGCCCGATGCGTGTAAGTCTGGTCTCATTCTCCTAACCTTGGCTGACATTTACTCTGCTCCCACTTTGCTATGTGGGACACTGCAGGTGTGTTAAAATAACGCACCCTGTGACGTGACGCAGGAGCCCCCAAGCAGCAGCCCCACCCCACTCCGGCCCAATCCGAAGGTCACGCACAGCGGCCAGGGACGGCCCAGATGCTTTTAATTCATACCTCCAGGCTGACGTTCCCTGTCCGTGTCCCGTTTTTGGATAGAAAGCACAGAATGGCAGCTTTTGTTTTTAACCCTCTTTGATTCTTTCCTTCCCTTACAAAAACCAAGATCTATGAGCGGTGAAATCCACTGAACGTAGAACTCGACGGGGATGTAGAAGATCCCAGGTCGACAGCTACCGCGGGAATCCATAACGTGACTCCGAACAGATACTCCACCTGATCCAGGTCTCACCTACAGAATCACGTCTGCGGGAGCAGGTGTAGGATGTTCCGGCAAGCATGACCCCTATTGCTTTTTGACAATGAAGGTTCTGCCCTTCCACATGGGGGCAGTGTATACTCTCCAGGAACTTTTCTCATAACACCATATACATTCATTGTATAGAGCTACAAAGAATTTTTCTTTTATTGTCATTTTCTTTACACCGTTTGCGGCACAGCGTATATACAAAAATATAGCACGTGTTTTGGTCACAAGAGGATACAAAGATTGCCATGAAAATATAGCATTGCCTCTGACTCAGGCTTTGTAAAGACAAGTGCATTTTTATTACATTATTTATGAATAACGCTTCCGTGTAATTACAGAACCTTAATGCATTTTTCATGGATACAATAGAGAGTTTCTGAATGCAGGTGCATTGTGTGTGGCTGCCGCTGCAGTCTGCACACGCGTCCGTCTGCGCACATGCGGCATATCTGCGATGGCAGTGGGACAGTCGAACCTGTCCCAGGAGTGCAGACGTACTTGTTTCTCCCACATCAAATGAGAACTGCAGCCTTTATCAAGCACAGAAAATGAAACTCGAGGGAAAAAGACAAGCTGGCAGATAAAACACATAAAACAAGTCTTCTCTCTTTAGAACTTTTAAATAGCACAAAACATAGATTCCTGTCTTATTGCTGTCAATGAGATCTTCACAGGTAGCAGAACGGCTTGTTTCTCTAGCTAACGTTATTTTTAAAGGGATGGGGCTTTTTTAAACGGCATAGCACATTTAGGTTGAGATGGTCCCTTTAACTACACTATCCCGTCTCTCAGAAATGCTACCATAGGATGGGCTCCATCAGGATGGTAAACCAAGCTGATTAAATCATTATGGCCCCAACTTAATGAAGCCAGGGATCTCTGGAGAGGAACACTGAGGAAACCTGCTCCTCTCACCAAAGGGGCCTTAAAATCCCTTTCAGTGGAAATAAACAGAAAACCTGAAACGGACACTCAGAGAATTACAACCTCCTCCGTTCCAGCAGCTAAGTTAAGAGTGAAGACCACACATGCAACAACACCAGTCTGGGACGTGTGGTCGCTGTTGGACCTCTGAGCGATGTTGGACCCTGGGTTTGCGATATGTATTGCTCCATATTTTTAACTGTACCAGGCTCTGTTAATAAACAAGTATGCTATAATGAGTAGAAACGTTCCTTTGATGGCTGTGCCAACAAACAAAGAACATCTACCGTAATAGTATCGTCTGAAGCATCACTATTTCACCTAGGCAACCAATCCGTCTGATGTTCCGGTGGGAGTCCCTTAGAACATATTGTAAATATTACTGATGTCTTCTATTAATTCAGAATCGTGTCGTATGCATTTCGAGTTCCGCCCTCTGCCCCATCTATCTGAGTGTTATTATTTCTAACTTTGTAACAAGACATTTTGCATGTGAAAGACCAACTGATGTTGAGCTGTAATTAGCCGCTATATTACGCATTTATGGCCTATTAATTCGTCTAATAAATTTTTAATCTCCTTTTTGAAAACGTAATGGACAGCGCCGCTCTTAGGCCGCCCACCGCTCATCGCCAGAAGCCGCAGACGAGACCAGGCCGACGGCTAGAATGCGATAGCCGCGGTGTGTTCCCAGCGCGAGCCGTGTGGTGATTAAGGTGTCTGTCATCGGCGAGGCCGTCTTCAGTTGGACCGCAGGTTTGGACCGGAGGCATGAAGAAAAAAAAACGGGTAGCCTTCATCGAAGGATTTGGGTCGGCGCAGATCCAGAGTTTGTTTCCTACTCCAAGTCCTCAGCAACTTCAGGCCACGGCTGCGATCTGCTCGTCCGCAAATTAATGAAGAAAGAGAGAGCCCTTATCTGCTTACGTGACTGGAGGCATGAGAGAGCATTAAGCTCTTCATACTGTAGGAGGCCTGGGGCAGAGTGCGGACAGGCATGCAGATCCAAAATAGGCAATCGGGCTACAGTATTCCTGCTGTTCCTGGAAGTGGACGCCCTAGACTTACTCATCCTGTCGTTTCAGAACAGACTACTCCACCCGTAACAGAACCCTCGCCACTCACTCGGCGAAGTCCCACGTTCAACTGCCCCCCTCTCTTACCCCCTCTACCCCCCCATCCCTGGAGGTCATCTTATCTGTCAACAGTCTATCTGATGCCTAGAATTCAGCCGTTTAACTTCTCTCATTATTTGAGACTCTCTGCATTGCTGCATGTGGGATTACATGCACTCCACCCCACCCCGAAGACCCCCACCACTGCTGCGCGAATGTGTCATACTCATACAGATATCTGCAGAGATTAAACAAGTGATTTCTGTCGTGCAACGCTAAATCTGATTACAGGGCCAATGAAAGAGCCCGTAATCTCAATAATCTCCCGGATCATTCGTCTTGCATGTGCTTCCAATGCGACGCATTCTTTCCAGCACCCTGAAGCAACCAGAACAATGCCCTCCCCCCCCCAATTCCAGGCAACGCCTTCCACCCTCCTCTCCCTTTATATCTGGTGCTGATTACTCTTTATTAAGGTTATCTAACTGAACGCCACACATGAAAGCAGGGTTGCTGTGTTGTGTGAGCATTTTCACAGTTTTCACTCATCATTTCCATTTTTACTTTTTTTTGCATCCCTGTTCAGCTTCCCACGGATGTGCTTGGCCTACTGATGAAGTATGGAGCCCTTGTACGTTGCACTTTCTCTCTCTCTCTCTCCCTTTCCCTCTCTCTCTTTCCCCTCCTCCCGCTCACTCTTTCTCTCTCTCCTTCCGTCTCCCTCTTCCCCCCTCCCCACTCTCTCTCTCTTTCTCTCTCCATCTCTCTCTTTCCCCCTCCTCCTCCCTCTCACTCTGTCTCTTGCTCTCGCTCCCTCTGTCTCTCTCCCTCCCCCTCTCCCAGCCATACCCCCCCCCCCCCACCTTCTCTCTCCCTCTGGGTGACTGACCATCATTAGGTTGCCGTAATACTCCTACCCTGCCCTTCGTGGACATCCAGTAGGCGCCGCTCGCCCCTCTCACCCGTCTCGCCTCTCTCGCCCCTCTCACCCTGCTCGCCCCTCTCACCCTGCTCGCCCTTCTCGCCTCTCTCACCCCGCTCGCCTCTCTCACCCCGCTCGCCCCTCTCGCCTCTCTCACCCCGCTCGCCCCTCTCGCCTCTCTCGCCTCTCTCACCCCGCTCGCCCCTCTCGCCCCTCTCGCCTCTCTCGCCCCTCTCGCCTCTCTCACCCTGCTCGCCCCGCTCACCCGTCTCGCCTCTCTCACTCTGCTCGCCCCTCTCGCCTCTCTCACCCCGCTCGCCCGTCTCGCCTCTCTCGCCCCTCTTGCTGCTCTTGCCTCGCTCACCCCTCTCCATGCTACATGCTAAGCACTGCCCCAGCTGCCCGCCGTGCCTCTCCCTTCGCGGCTCAGCCAGACAGACCGATACCTATATCTGCCTGTGCTTTTAACTGGTGCAGAAGAGCTCTTGTCTGTGTCCCACACGAATCTGAGGTTTAGGCTATGTCTTAGCCCCCCCCCCCCAACACACACACAGTTGTCTGGGATCCAGGAAGGGAAATTAATTACTAAAGGCTTTCCCCAGCTATAAAATGCAAGTCATAGAACTGAACGGTGGGGGTCTTCCCTGTGTACCAGTACCACTGCAGTACAGTGAGAGCAGACACGTGGTGGTGTGGGGCATGTGGCGGGTGTGTGTGTGTGTGTGTGTGTGTGTGTGTGTGTGTGTGTGTGTGTGTGTTCGTTTGGTCGTTCGTTGAGAATACAGGGAGATACAGATAGGGGGAGTCACAGCCAGACACACGGATCGGCCATCGTAGAGACTTTCTGGACCTCTGTGCCCGAACAGAGACTGAATTACAACCTGGCAGAGATTAAGAGTCTCAGGCAAGTTTCTCTTTGCTCTAACTCTACCGCTATTATTTTGAGAACAATAACTGCTGCTTCATAATAACCGCAGTCACTGATAAAACACAAACCCTTTTCCACCCTTAAAATGTGGCAGCTTCTGTTCCCTTCTCTTCTTGCTGCCATAATGACTTCATCCATTTTTTTATTAAATCCATTTTACTAATTCAAATTGCAGCAAATCATATGCCAAATGCATGGTGTTAAAGAACACTGACAGCTGCCAGTCGGAAAGTTTAAATTTGCAAATTGCTACTTAAACCGTGGTGGTGTCACATGGAAGCAAGTGGATTGGACCATTCAGTCAGCCTCCGCAGGATGAGACACCGAATGGACTGTACCATTCAGTCAGTCTCAGCAAGATGAAACACCGAATGGACTGTACCATTCAGTCAGTTTCAGCAAGATGAAACACTGAATGGACTATACCATTCAGTCAGCCTCTACAGGATGAAAAATGGAGTGGACTGGTCCATTCAGTCAGTCTCAGGAAAACAAAACACCAAATGTACTGTACCATTCAGTCAGTCTCAGGAAAACAAAACACCAAATGTACTGTACCATTCAGTCAGTCGCAGCAAGACAAAAAACCAAAGGGATGGTGTCATTCAGTCAGCCTCTCCAAGACAAAATATGAAGTGGACTGAACCATTCAGTCAACTTGTACAAGACGACACACTGGGTGGACTGGACCATCCAGTCAGCCTCCGCAAGATGAAACCATGAGTGGAATGAGCCACGCAGTCAGCCTCTACAAGAGGAAACACAGAGTGGATTGGACCATTCAGTCAGCTTCTACAAGATGAAACACAAAATGGACTGGGTCATTCATTCAGCCTCTAGAAGAGGAAA
>JABFEA020000044.1:11824944-11841398 GCA_019775915.2 Cyphomyrus plagiostoma
CACAAAGTGGATTGGACCATTCAGTCAGCTTCTACAAGATGAAACACAAAATGGACTGGGTCATTCATTCAGCCTCTATAAGAGGAAACACAAAGTGGATTGGACCATTCAGTCAGCTTCTACAAGATGAAACACAAAATGGACTGGGTCATTCATTCAGCCTCTTCAAAACGCAACAACGAGTGGAATGGACCATTCAGTCAGCCTCTACAAGACCAAGCAGAAAGTGGACTGGACCATTCAGTCAGCCTCTACAAGACCAAGCAGAAATTGGACTGGACCATTCTATCAGCCTCTGTAAGATGAAACATTGAGTGCACTGGACCACTAAATCGACCTCTACAAGATGAAACAACGAGTGGACTGGACCATTCAGTCACATGCCACAGCACAAATCTTTGGTCGCTGTGCCTTTGCTCTATCATTACTAATTCCTTAACGCCTTACTCTGGGGCGAGTGTAACAGCCCCGTCAGCATACCCCGCTGGTCTGGAGAAGATGTCCGTTCCTCTGCCCCTGATCAGGTGGGAGGACGCCCGTTTGACTACTTGCCCCTTCTGCTTTCTCCTCTGTGTTGGCCAGCATCTCCTGCAAGGCCCGGACGGACAGCGATTGCTCCAGCACGAAGGTGCAGATGGACAGGTCTGGAGGAACATTCTGGAAGACATGAAACCAAACAAGAATCACACTACTGTGTCATGTGACTGTCGAGTCAAACCCTTTACTGATAATACCCACAAGTGTCCTTCTATTAAACATTATCATTAAATTCATATTAAGAGTTTAAGCCCATTGGGTGAAACCTCAGCAAACAATAATGAGAAAAGGCATCTCCTTTGACTCAAAGGTGACGGCATAATTATCACTTACCACTTTTAGCATGTTATGCTATATTTTATCAAATCATAAACACACACACAAATAGGGGACAGGGGCATGACATACAGCAAAATGACTGACAGTTGACAAGATAAACATGGCTGATCTCAATCGATAATATGTATTGATCTCTGGGAATATCCTGATTATGATTTCAAGCTTTGGGTGCTGGAATAAGGGTCATAATGAGAACAATGTGTATTTCCCTCTGTATCCCAGTATTGCGCCAAATTAATTTATTCTGGCTGAGACAGCACAAATTTGGCTGACACAATCCCCTAGAGCACACTTGACGTTAGGCGATAACCTTTTCCCCGTTCAGCGGGAGACAGTGCCCAGAAGTCCGAGCCGCTCGTTTAAAGCTGCAATCCCTCTCGCAGATTCACCTGGACTGGGCACGGAGCAACATTGCAGCCAAAAAAGGCAGAGACCAAATAATCAGTGGTGGGCACAAGTAACCGAAAAAGTTAACTTCAATAACCTTTAATCCGTTTACTCCAAAGTTTAATTTGATAACACTAAACCAATAAATCGCTAAAAAAAAAAATAAATTTGCAGCAGCTAATGATAAGCACTAACAGCTAATGTTAATTCTGCAAATTTAGCTTTGGTTTGGTTTTCAGCTCTGAAAGCCTTTAAAATATACCTGGAGAGATGAAATTCTAACCAGTTTACTAATTTAGTTTAGCAGGGTTGGAGTGATTACCTGGGGTTATTTAAGGCTTACCAAACTGGGAATCATTGGATTCTGTAGAGTTTCTGGAACAAATTTTCTTTCCATTATATTCTGTTTGCAAGATATGAGCATTTTGGAGGAGTCCTATTCCACAACTGGCTCATGCTGACATTTTGCCCTCAGTGAAGCCGTTTGGGACTACAAACATGGTGCTATTTTCCCAGAACTAGAAAGGAGAATCAGAGCTCTTTATTGGTCTATAGCTCTGTCAATAATAACCCGGAAACTAAAGGAAAATAACCAGGGGCCAAAGCAGGATTTCTTGCTTAGCCAGATAACTTGTCATAATTAAGGTATTCTGAGCTAAATTTAAGTGAATGTACGAAGAAAAAGTCCTTTTAAACTAGGGTACCTGAAATCTGACATGTTACATGAAATCCAACTTCATCATACAGGCCTCAGTTCTCTGCTTAGTTCAGGGTACCACAGTTTAAACAGACTTTAACTTTGTTCACTTACATTTAGCCCAGACTACATTAAATACGACAAGTTATCGACAAATTACATCTTGTTACTTTTTACGTAATCAGCCAACAGCGTGTGATATAGACTGTTGCAGACACAATCACAGCGGACTGGAACAAATATGTGTGCAGGGCTTACTAATGTTTTTGATTGTTAAACTTTATTTACTTTACCTGGGAAAAAATGTTACCGGATTTATAGTTAGCGCAACTAACTTTAGTGAAAGCTAATTGGTCCACTAAGTTAGTGGAAATGTTAATGTGCTAACAAAAAGTTAGCTTCCCTAATTAGCGGCTAGTGGATTAGCAGAACCCTGTTCAGCACTGCTTATAATGTAACTTTTTCCAAAGAAACAGAGCAAGGCAGCAGTCAATTATCTGGCCTTGCTGTGTTATATGCTCTGTTTTACAATCATTATATGTGCCTTTGTTTTTTAGTTGTAGTGATTATATCAAAAACATTAAAGTCTTTCTATGTTTTTTTTTTTTTCGACGTGTCCTATTGAGTAACGTCCAATTGTACTCGCATCCGAGTTCCTACAGGAGCCTTAATAAAAATATATCAAGTGACGTCCAAAGCAGACGCAGTGGATGTTAGCGGATGTATTTTACCTCTTGTACGGCATGCAGCAGGAATCAAAGCAAATCGATTGCGCTACCAGCCACGTAATAGTATACTGCAGGGGTCACCAACCTTTTTGCAACTGAGAGCTACGTCACGGGTACTGAGCCATACGAAGGGCTACCAGTTTGAAACGGCCTCCTACACTTACCTAAACTTCATGTATAATAAACATGTTTTAAATGCTTTTTTTTTTTTTTTTTTACATATTGTCATTTTCAAATGTATATAAATGCAAATGCGATTAAAGAAGAATAGCAACAGGATAAAATAAAATTTTGGATACTGCTCACTGGTGAGTTGGGCTATTAGAACAGGTCTGTGGGTGACTTATGTGGTCTTTGGGGGCATCCTGGTGCCTGTGGGCACCATGTCGGTGGCCCGTGGTATACTGTATATAGCTAACGTATAATACTGTACATATATGTAGTTGATAGCAATGATAAATGGATATATACTACTTACTGTTATTATGTTAATGTGTATTTTTTTCTATTTACTGTTACTAAGAAAAAAGCACATAGCTCATACCATGGGACAGAGTGGTGGCTCTGAGGCTAGGAATCTGTGCCAGCACTCATGTTGTTGGTGAGGTTGTTGGTTTGAATCCTATGAATGCCAGAAGTGATTCTACCCCATGAGGCCCTTAAAACTGCAATTTATCCTTGGCATGATGTTAACCTACATCCAGCCCAGCAATCAGGAGCTTTCAGAGTTGATGACAGGACTGGCACTCCAGCCACCAGAAAAAAAAAAAAAACTTCACACTGAAAACACACTGTTCAATTCCATTGAAACTAGTGAGGTGCTGAGGTACCACTTGCCGCATGGCTGTACTCAGGTTCTCATCCCTGAGGTGGTTCATCGTGTGGTGGGTGCAGCAACGTGCTGTGTCAACATGTAACCCTTACCTCCTCCACGAACTGTGTCTTATATCTTATGTTGTACAGTATATTTGACCTCTTCCCTATAATGATCAAGATATATCTAGACTGACTTACAGCCTAAGTTCCAGAACGTAATCCAGACATAAATCGATGGATACCTGAATTGTATGGCTTTTTGTATTTTATTGTTTTGGGAATGTTTTTACCTTTGCATGTGCTCTTCCCTTAAGAAGGAAAAGAACCCAGGTAGTACAGGTAAAAACTAGCTTTCTGTTGAAGCTCAGGGAGACTTGGAACTCCAGAACCCGAGCTCCAGGTCGCCATGATCTGCAGCGCCTGCCTCCACCACCAGGGCTGGCTGTCACCACGATATCCGGAGGCATGCCGTTCTAGGGGGGCTTCATGGGAAGTAACACCCCCCCCCATCCCACAGAGAGCAGGCTGTCGGTAGCAACGCCAGCATCAGAGCCTCTCATCTCACTGACTCCCCCAGGAGGAGAAAGAGGAGCCCACAGCCCCACCCAGCCAGAAGAGCGAGAAGCACTCGTCTCAGTGCGAGAGGGACTGAGGTTAAGGGCCCGCTACAGACATCAGGGGCAGCATGTGTGCTGTGGGCTCAGGGAGCGACCACAGCACACATGTGCAGCTGGTCATGTTATATGAAGAAGCAAGTTCTCTGAATGACCATGGTTTGTGAATGACTACGCAATGAGAATGACCATGGTCTGTGAGTATTTGAACCCTTAAGTACCACCCTATGCCACTTGTATATTATTAAATCATTATGTTGGACTGAACATCCATGGCTAACTATTTAACCTAAAGCGGTCTAAGTGTGGCCACATGCTTCTCCTCCCTCCTCAAGATGACCATGACCAACCTTGTTCTGCTGGTAGGGGCATCCCAAGTGGCTCTGAATCATCATTTCTGAGCTGTGACCATGCCCTTACCCAACCATGCTGTGCTGTCACATGACAAAGAGACCTGCCACCCCCCACCCCACAGGGAGCGTGAACTTCGTGGGGCTCAGTCTTACCTTGGAGTTGGAGGTGGACTCGAGGAAGCACAGTCTGTTCCCGAAGCCCTCGGCGGCCAGGCATAGCTTCTGCTGCTCCTTGTGGATGGTGGTGGAGCACTGCAGCACCACCTCGTCGTCCTGTAGGGGGTGCAGAAGAGGCCATGATGAGTTTTATAAAGAAAAAAAAAACAAAACAAGAAATTCCCACCATTCCTGCCAAGGGCACGGCAAGGGTCCAATTCAACATCACCCCATCTCACCCCACATCAACTAAACCAGAAGTAGCTCATTTCCACACAAACATCCAACCAGGCCAGCTGGGCCATTCTTCACAGTGGACAACCCGCCGGATACAAGCATTCCGTCATTTCAGATTAAGCAAAAAAAAAAAAACAGACTGCATGACGCAGGGACACCGCAAAGCGATTTGCTGCTAAGCTGGAGGCCCCGTCAGTCAGTGTGAGTCGTGACCCGACTGTCAGAGCACGTCGGCAGCTCATAGCGGGGGCTAAAAGGCTCCCTTTTCAGCTGACTGGCAGGCAAAGGAAACATGGGGGAGGGGGTAAGTTGGGTGAGGAGAGGAGAAGTTGGGTGCCGTATGAAAGGTCTTCAGAATCACCACGATCAGCCTGTAGGCCTGGAACAAGCAAGCGATTTCGGCCAGCGGAGACGCACGCGACAAAAGACGCTCGCGGCCCTCTGGAGGATAAAAACCTCGTTGTAGCAACTTACAGCAGCCTGATAAACGGCCTGGATAAATGCTCCCTTCATTCAGCTGGTAATATGGCCCAGGGTGACTTACTAAGTGTGAAAAACATAATCATGTCAAAAAAAAAAACATGAGATGGAACCCCCCTTTAACATGGCTTGTAGCTGCTGTACAATGCCACATAGTCTAATAGATGTAGTTCAAGCTATGATATTTACACAATAAAACATTGTGCTGCATCCATTTATGAGGTTCTTCGGTGGATGAAAACCATAAAGGGTCGAACACGACACTTCACGTTTTAAGTCACACGGGCTCACCATGTGCACGTGATTGGACTCTGCACAATTTCCATTATATTCCGAATAAAACTCAAAAGCCGCAGAACTGAAATTTGCAGCTATCTTTAGCGCTGATTGGATGAACCGAAATAACCTGAAACCAGAGATAAGAACAACGGCTTCACTCTATTTTGGCTTTGCAAGGATAAGGGCTGTGGTACAGCAGTGAGGCAGTCTGCATTCTGAACATGGAAGCTGACTGCCTTAAAATAAATACAGGTTAGAGATAACTGTGGTGGAAATTAGTCACATTCTGAGGGAGGGCCTCATCAAAGAAGAGCAGAAGCTTGTCTAACTGGACTCTAATAGGAGTAGAAAGCTGTTAACCTTCCCAGAAACAGTTTCTCTAAGAGACTGTTAGCCTACCAGAAATGTAACAGACACCCAAGTATACGGATCCCTCATACAAAGGCACACAACTTCATTGATCATTAACGACACTAGGGATCGACTATTATACTGCCTGGTCAAGAACACTGACTAATATTGAGATTTCATAAATGCACTGGAAAAAAATCAACTGATAAACACTAATGTCTGTTTACACATTTATGATGCGAAAATGAGCTCTCTTACTGGAGAAAATGTCGAGAAGCTAATGCTTCCTGTATTATAACTTACCACTCTCAGCCCGGGTCCATTAGTAAGTGAAAGGATTGTTACCAACAGACTGAAAATGGAGATAGCGTACAAAACCACAGAAAAACCTTTGGTCTAAATGTGATATTAAAAAAAATATTTTTAGCTCAATTTTATCTTGTTTGAGAATTGTGAGGGTTTATATTATAAATTCATGTTTAAAGTTTTATGGTGACTTACATGTGACATTTTTTATTCATATTGTTTCAACCTTTTGTGTGTTTCTGCTATTTATTTGAATTTCAGAAACTGGGACTCAAATCAGTCAGTAAAGCATGTTTACTAAAAGGACTGGTGTCTGTTTTTGTTTTAACCATATAAAAACATTACGTCAAGTATTAGTTATCGGAATCTCTTTCTGGAATGGAGATTAAACTTTCACATGCATCAGGCCCTAAAAACCACTACTGTTCTGAAGCCAGTACCTGGATGTACCGCTGGTTTATTTTATGTTCTTTTTTTCTCGCGCCTTTAACCACTGTGCCAGAATTCATGTGAGACTGAAGGGTGATGAAACAACATTCTCTCGCACGGTGATAACAGCGATATCAGTGACAAAAGCATTATCCATAAAAGGTAGGCGTCTCTTCAATTATTTAATAAAACTTCTCACATTCTCGTACATTGCGATATGAAGGTTTGTATAGAGTCATGCCAGAATTTTTCCCAAAGACCCTTCGGCAGTTATTGTCCTGGGACTGAAATTAACGCTGAGATTACAAACAACGCAAGCCAAGTCTCAGGCACAAGTCCAGCTAAATAAATCCAATTCGGCACAAGATGTCTGCCAAAACAACGGTCATTTCAGTTCCATCACTCTCTCCTGACTGGGCCGGGCTAGGAAAAGAGGGTAAAATTAAATAATACCAAGTATGGCTCCGTAGCTGTACCTAGACAGGGATGCCCATTGTCATACACAAGCAAATAGACCAAGTAGAAAAAAGGAAAAGATTAGTTTTTGATTACACTTTCTCACAGAAATCAGGGACATATTCAGACGCGGGACCAAAGAGCACTGGGCCCTGCTGAAACCTGATTGGTTCCCAGAGTGCCACCTCCACCTGTCAGTCACCAATTCAAAATGTATCATTCGCTAATGATAAGCATTGCCCCTCAGTATGAATTAAAGCCCCTCTTAGGTGCCTCACCTGATAGAAAATCACTCCACATGCGAGAGTTAGAGAAGGATGACATGGCGCTGGAATAACTCAGGTGTGTTTGCGAGTGCACTTGAAAGCCACAGGGCCGTAAGAGGCAGAGCTGATGTTTCTGATACAGGACAGTGAACTTTGCAGATACAGGTCCTACACAGCATTGATATTGAAGCATGGTTACAGGCTATGGGGATCACTGGACGAGATTTACATTCACAGGGTCTAACTCTGCCTTTACCTTTTAGAATGTTAGTTGTATGGCAACAGCAGTGATTTAAGGTTTTTTTTTTTTTTAGAATATCAAGGCGGATTCTGGAATAAGAGATGAGCCCCAGTTAGTGTGTCCATTACAGGTAATATGATCCTCCTCGCAGATAAACCTGCTTCCCAGTCAGGCTAAACTGTTTCCTGAATACACACGGGCAGCTGTTAGGGGGGCTACAAGCATGCTGCCAAACAACCACAGTCTGCATTTCAACTCAAAACTGAACAACCTCTAAAGCTTATGTATCTGACTGTAATGAAGATAAGCATTCTTTAATAATTAGTAAACATCAGTTATCTAAGATTTGGTGGTTCATGCACTCTTGCCAAAGCCACGGCAACGATGAAAAACTATAGCAAATTATGTCGGGATCCATCCCTGCCTTGTCCTGTTCTGTCTTATTTTCTCCATTTGGCCAGCAGGTGTCACTAGCTATCCTGTTCCCTTCTCAGTCTTGTAGCCCTTAAGTTCCTAGTTTGTTCTGCTGCTTGCTGGGTTGCCTTGTGGCTAAATGGGTTGAGTGTGTAACAGAGAACGGATTACTGCACCTTCAGTTGTGGGTTCAGGACTAGTAGGAGACCAACCTCAACTCTGTTGGTTATTTTGAGTTTTTTTCCCCTTGGCTAATTTGTAGTAGGTCTTTGTTTTGTATGATCCCTGCTTGTGTCTGCCTGGTTTTGTTGTAATATTTTGTTTCACTTGTATTCCTAATGTTAAACTCCTTTCCCTCCTGTTAATTACCCTCACTTGTTCTTTGTTGCCCTCATCTATTGTGCTTGTGTAATAAGTTGACTCACACTTGTCCCTTGTCATACCCTTGGCTGTGTAAGTTCTTGCCCTTGCTCTTGTTCCTCAGTTCTTCATTGTGTATGCCAAAGCTTAGATCCCTTGGTTGTTTCTGTATTGGTGTGTTTTGCTCCTGGTTTTGCTGTCCGCGTATGTAATTCTTAATATTGGTGTTTGTAGCTATTGTTGCCCTGTGTTTGCTGCTGATCTGCTATGGTTGTTCCTCAGTTGCCCCTGCCTTTGTTATGTCATTTGCCTGCTTTGTTTTTACCATTTGTGATCATTTGCGTACGCGTTTGTTTTAGTTTATAAAGTCCTTTGCTTATTTTACCATTCATTCCTACAATATAATAACACACTGTTATAGATTGGATATGCTTCAGTTTTTATACATTCAAACTGTGCTATTTGCAGATTTATTTCCAAGGCAGAACCTGTCAGGTACTCCTAATTCTTATATTCAAAGCTGATCCTCACAAACGTGACCAGGCACCTTTTAAAGCACCCATTGACTGGTTATCATCAACCAAGGCACAAACCTTGCAAATTGATCCTCAATAGTCACCTTATATTTACTTTCGGGAGCTAAGGCACGGTGCTTTGAAGGAGGTTGCCCTGGATTCGCCGGGTGGATTTAAAAAAAAAATAAAAATCTTAATGCAGTACAGCAACCTCACTGTGCAACCTCAAGGCGGACTAAATTGAAATGCCTCGCGCAAGCAAAGCAAGGAAGATCTGGTGCAGAGGATCAGGGATGCTGTTGAGATCCCAGGGCTAAGAAGCAGAGTGAATCAAATAAAGAGAGGAGATTCAAATTAAGAAACATAACGCAGAAATTTACAGCACGCCATACTAAGATAACGTCACAAAGAAATAAGTCTTATTTGTGATCTTTATTATACATTTGTTCTGGGAAAACAAAAAAATAGATAATAATTGATTTAAATTGAATTTAACGGAGTGAGAAAAAAAATTATAAAGAGCTGGTCTGCCTCCTCTTTTTCGTGGAGCTGATCTGTGCATTAAAGATGAGCCATCCACCAAGAGGCGTAATCAGTGAGCGGAGAATGTTTTTCTCTCCCGGGGGACGGAGCTGCTAGACCGGATTTCTCTTCCCACTACGAGCATGGACAAAATATGGACATTTAAATCCAGAAAAAAATGCGGACTTAAGATCTGGCGAAGGAAATCGGGTTAAATAGCTGAAATCTATGGCACTGGAGATACAGTGACAGCCATGTTCTTAAGCCCTCACATTCAGGCCTTGGTGTTACCCCATCTCACATGGGGGTTCCTTTTTAATAAAGATCCATCCATCTTCTATACCCGCAGGGAATAACCCAGGACGTGATGTCAACCCATCGCAAGGCACCTTAGCATGTTTTAGGAAGGGGGGAGCGGAGCAGGGGACCGGAAAGATGGTGACATGGGGCAAACATGCAAACTTCACACACAAAGACCTGGAGCTCTGGTCCCATAGGTGTGAGGCACCAGGACTAACCACCGTGCCCCCCCATAATGAACGATTCCTGTTTAAATTCAGTTACTCATATACAGCTGGCTTTTTTCACCGTTCAGCTTAAATGTTTATTTTTTCCCCCTCCCTTTTTCCTAATGGCAACACAGCCGTTCTCCTGCCACATTTTGGCCCTGAAACCTTTTGGCTGGCAGCCTAGTCCTTTAGCAGCACAGGGCACCTGCGGGCGCCAACTGACAATGCAATTAATGGTTTGGAGTCCCGCTTCTGAGTCACCCGTTTACATCCCCCCCAGTGCGCTCCTGTGGGGGCCATCCACAGTGCTATGGAAATGCTTTCTGTTACACTTGTTTACCCGTGGCTCCCGAGCTCCCTGCTCCACCAGCCCCGTGCCCTTTTCGACGATGACCGCGGTAAGCAGAGTTGCACTTTGCCAGGTCACATGCTCACCGAGCATCACTTACAGGAATATTGGCGAAATAAACCCGTAACCCTGACCGAATGCCCTACACTTTGTGCTCATACGAGGACCCATGCTGTAGTCAAACACAAACATTTCCCCGAGTGTTACCAGGAGGCCTTATTTTTCCAATCCGGAAAAATCCATACCCATAATCCTGCACTGCTCTGTATGCAGTAAAGCCTCTTTTTAAAATGCCTACTCATCTCTGTTAGGGATTTCTTCAGTAGAGCAGAAGTATATCAGTATATCATAAAAAGTGTGTTATTTACCATTATAGATATTGTCTGTCTTTGTGAAGAGTACTTTAGTGGAGATCTCTAGTTTATCCCTCTCCATGAGACTTCCGACTGATGTGCCTTCCTACCATAATAATATAGAAGTTGCTTCAAATGACAGCTGTTACCAAACACTGGAATAATAAGTGCCATCCTAAAATCTTAAATCATTCCTCAGCACAGATGCACCATTTCTTCTCCATAGAGACTTTAATCCTTGAGTCCAGTAAAATAAAATCGCTAATACCAGGTGTGATTAACGATCGATCGGTCTTACATTTGCCCTATGTCAATGGCTATAGTGTTTCAAATGTACAGAATGGTATGCACACAGTGTGCCCCCCCCCTTTGAAATTAGAGTCTATAACTTTTAGCTATCATTCTGAGAATCAATCACTCATTACTCTGTACAGGGACTCCTTACTTCCCAAAGGGAGCACCAAGAATCCTTCGCTAATCCTTCACAGTGCTGAGCTTATATCTTTCACTTGCAGGATGTAGACATCTTTGACAGATGGAATACAACCCAACACACCACGTAACCATCCTACCAGATTTATGGCACTGAATCATTACGTGCAAGAATGCAACTGAGAGAAGCTCTTGCTGGCAATAAAAAAATATATGTGCATTAAACCAAAATGACAGAATCAGTTTTGCTGTTAAATGTAGAGGGAACTGAAAAGTTGACCCTGTATTTAGTAAAAGGTTATTTGGCATGCTGTCAGCTAAATGTTTTGAAATAGCCCAA
Source organism: Cyphomyrus plagiostoma (assembly GCA_019775915.2). Lineage (NCBI taxonomy): Eukaryota > Metazoa > Chordata > Actinopteri > Osteoglossiformes > Mormyridae > Cyphomyrus > Cyphomyrus plagiostoma. Next base: position 11,836,411 of record JABFEA020000044.1, read on the forward strand.
CCCTTACATCACCTTAATGCATTTGATACAAGAGGAAAAGGACACAGAATTCGGCCCAATTGGTGGTGCTGTGGATGCTGATGGAGCAGAACTAACCAACTGGAAGGTTGTTTCTGCTCATTCAGAAATGAGAAAGTGGCGGACACTAAATCTCGACTTAAAAAGCGCATGACGGCTTGGAAATGTCTTCAGATGAGGTAGGAAATGCACACGCATAACAGTGACCTACAGAAAGCACAAGAGGCGTTAAAAGACAACAGGAATCATCTCCTTACGTTACCATATCTGGCAGATTAAGCTGGATCACAAACCTTTTGCCTCCGAGGAACGTTTGTACTGGTCTGCTGCCATCCTGAATCCACCACTGGCTTGTTGACAGAGCACACTCTCTCATGACACAATATGAATGGTGTACACAAGAATTATGGGATGGACCGAGGGAATGTTTCTGATCTTAAGATCTTGCCTAAGTCCTTTTGAAGCAATATATGTTCCGGAAATGTATTCCACACAGCTCAAACTGTTACACAGATACTGAACATCATCTTTTGGGGACAGACAAATATCTACAAGATATAGCAAATCTTAAATGACATTTTGTTCCACAGCAGCCGTGCTAAGTCTCCTTCTGATTTACCTTGTGGTGAGGTCGTGTTTCTTTTTTTTTTTTGTTTACTATGCATTGATTGGTTGTAGGCTCTGGAGCTCAGATGCAAATATAAGGGGCTATTGGTCAGTTATTATGCAGAGTCTTATGTCGAGTTATGCCTGATGCCCATATGTAACTCGTAATACAGTATGTATATATATCAGAGAGCTACAACATCGAGACGCACAAACTGACTTGTGTCTGGTAGTCCCGGTCCCAAATGTGCACGTGAGTCAAGACAAGGCTGTATTTCTTAATAATTCAATTAAATGAAAACATTATTATTCAGAAGTATGTATGTATGATTATAGACACCCACCAATGGGAGCTCAAGATGGTTTTAATCAAATTCTCTGGCACATTCATAATTAATGCCACGGCACTGTGTGATGCTTACTGGAGATGCGAGTGATGGGAATTGGGACTTTGGCTGTTTTCGGGGGCCACGCTGTAACCCGCCAGAGGTTTACGCGTGTTAAAACAGCGCCGAAGGAAAGTTCACGGCTTTGTGACCAGCATATTGTACGGGGGGTCCCGGCTCAGCGTCAGCAGAACACTGCCAGTGGCAGGACACCAAGCATCGCTCAACGGGCATCACACGTGCTTGGGGACGGAGAGCAAAAGACAAAGTGACTCTTTGGCTTCTCATTCACTTTGTGTCAGATAAGTCAACACCACACTTTCTTGGTGGCATCTGCGGAAGGAAAAATAAATACTGATTTTTACATTGCTGGAGGCGTTCCAAGACTGCAAAAAAAATCTTAAAATCAAAGATATCCGCCGCAATTTGAGCTATGTTTAGACCAAGCTCACGGAGCTGTGAATCCTACTGTGACGGCTTCTCTGTTGATCCCCATTAGATCTGAAAGGCTGTATGTCCACCTGCAATTCCCCAGCTAATTCAAAGCGGGGAAAATGCGAATGCATGAGTTGTGAAGCCCACAATCTCTCCGCACATAATAATGCAGATGTCTGCAGCCGGCATCTTCGTCTCCAACCGAGAGGCTGGCCCTGCTGATGGTGGAACCCAGAAAACATACCGCTGACCCATTCACTCCCCTCTCTCCATCTTCCACACATCGTAGCCCCAAGAATGACGATACAGTCCGTTTCATCCATCCGTCTCAGTTTTATTCCATTCTGCATGTTAACATGCAGCACACCACCATCGTCCCGAACTGCTCATATCTTGGAGGGGCGGAGAAAGCGAGGAGTCAGGTCCCAAGGCAGGGAAACCCTTGACAGGATGCTAGTCCATCATAGGGCACACTGGTAGGGCTGGCAGCATGAGTGCTGAGGGTGCTTCAGCACCCCCTCTGGTGGTTGGTGGCACTGCAGTGTCAGAATACTGTAAGGCTAAATGTGCATGCATATAGCTCCGTCAAAAAAAAAAAAAACGTGTTATGTTAATTATCTTTCAATGGCTCTGCAATTTGCTTTGCAGAAAAGAGGTCACTGGGGACAGGCCGCAAAGAGAGGTGTCACGGCAATGCAAATATACACACTGAAAGTATTACGACCGAAGAAAGCAAATGCCAGCATGAAACAAAGCGAAGTCCCAGACATTTCAGCCACTTTAGGTTCAAAAAAAGAAGGTGAGGTCACCCAATCAACTGGTCGTTCCGACGTTCAGCACCCTTAGCTCAAAATGTCTTCCCACACATATGGGACACACACACACATGCATATTACCGATAATCAACCTAAACCACATTAAATGCACTAGGCAACAAATTAAAAAAACACTCACAAATACGGAGGACATACTTCACATAAAACCCAGAGGCGCAAGTCCATCACGCATCCCTCCGCTGCTGAACATCCGCATGACTAGAAAACTCATTTCCGCATTGAGGGCAGGTCTTCTTATGGCACAAAGCAGGCCAAAAGCACCTGCCATGTTTCAGCTGTAAAAATCTGTTGTAGCTTTGGAAACTTCAGGCTTTAACTGCTCAAATGCATAAACCACACAAAACAAAGTGGATTTTGAGGGACCACGTCAGGGCACAAGCTGCTGACCACATTAAAAGACTGCAGACTGCAAGTAAGCTCCCATTTAATTTCACTCAGCCTCCGGTAGCACATATCGATTTAGTTTCTATTATATATGTAAATGCCTTTCTCATTCCTGCAAACTGACAGCACGCACTCCCCAGAATACAAAAAAGCGCAAACCGTTTATAAACAGCTGTCGCCAACATGTGCCCGGAATGCAACTGTGGAAACTCGACGGAGCAGGAAAATATGGATGTTAAAATATTACATCCCTTTTCAGCGCAGGTTTGCAAGGAATTCTTGTAGAAATTGATCGCAGACGAACCATGTCGCAGCCAGATATTAATAATTTATCCCTAACAGAATTTGGGCAAAATAAAAGCAGTGTCACATTACTGTGAGGATTCTGGGTCACCCTATGACGCTTAAAGACGTGTATGAGCTATGGCAATTCCGAGTGTCAGAAGAGATTGCGCAATCACGCTTTTAAATTGACCTTTAGTGACGTCGCAAGGCTTTACGCGCGTCATTAATGGAAAGCCGCACTCCAGCCCCATCCTGACCCCTGCAGCGCTGCTCAGACGCGCCGTGGTCCCCCTAGCTTGGGGGATACTCACTCATACAACATACATGCGCCCCATCTAGCTAGAAATTAAAAAAAAAAAAACAGCCCCCAACCCCCACCACTGCGTAGTTAAAATCTATAGAAAAACGTCGAGAGATATAAATCATTATGAAACAGAAAATCAACAGTGCTAAATCACTTCCAGCTACACAAAATATGGTTAATAAACACATATATAAGAAGAGTTTTTCTTTGAAATTATGGTGTATGGTGTATTATGGGCAACAGTAAGGCGTACAAAGCAGTAAGGCACAAACCATTAACTTGATAAATGGATTCTGTCTGAATAAACAGAGAAATATCCCTTCAGCCTACTTCGTAGTTAAGTAGCAGCAAACTATGACATTTTTGGGGAAGCAAAAAAATCAACGATTTACTGGGATTTCTTATAGTCCTTTGACCTAATAAAAAACTTAATCTAAGGGCAAAGTTGGTCAGAACATTAGGCTATGGTCATGGGAGTAAATCATGGCGGGGGTTGTAACCCCCCAATAATCAAACCCAGCCAATACAAGCCCCTGGACCCCTTAAATGTGTGGAAACCTTAACCCGCCCTCCCCACGGCGATCAACCCAAAGTTGTACCCTTGGATATGGTAATAATACAGTAATAATAGTTAAATCCAGCAAAAATATGCACTGTGTCATTTCAATAACGTGTTATTGCTGCTGGTATTGATCATTACGACAAATGAGCTAGTGGTTATTTGACGCCGTCAGCGACGAAATGAACCTGAAACGATGATAGTCGGTATCTGATCCGGACGACCCGCTAACTTGACGGCCATTTAGTGAAATGGCGAAGCTACGTGATTTTTAAATAAGCCTAAATACCAGCCGCTTCAGGGAAATCTGCTGCAATCAGCCCTTCGCCGACGCTGCATATATCAAATAACAATAAAACAAAATTAAAACATGCTGGATAAACTAATCAACAATCTTGAAGTGCCCTCAGTGACACGCCTGCAGAGGCACTACCACGCTGTCATTGTGATTAAGCTAACGATTACCGGTAAGTCTATACACCAACACGTTACAGATAACAGATATTTTACCTACTTTTAAAACGTTCTAGTTATCTCTCCGGTTTATACCCACTATTATATAGGCTAAGTATTCTCGTTTGTAAAACCCCCACCGAATGACTACATTATAAATAGTCATTTATTATGTCTAGGGAGAAATCCCAAATTGCTTTAGTTAAGAGGTGTCCTGTTACCCTAAGCATTTAATTACCCGTTCACAATTCACAAATCAAGCTAAAAGATTTACATTCATTCTGCTACATTAATCATAATCATCATAACCAGTGTCCTATAGGCCGAGTTTTAATTTTTAAAACGGTCGCAAACAATAAAACTGCACCTCGAGATGGAAAAACAAAGGGACAGTAAACGTTGGCAGGTAGAGTGAAGCTGCTTTTCGTGCAGTTGCCCTTAATCATCAGCTGGAACTATATCCTTTAGCTATCTGCCAATAAACTAATGAGGTTCATGGTATATCGAGAAAATAAGGCTTAATAACCATAAATAGTGTATCGTTAAGATTATAAATAATCTTCTAGTGTAGAAATGGGTGATAACTTGTCACTGGGAGAGTTTTCTCCTAAATAAACAGGGTAAGAAAATAATAAGAATAATAATCATCCATCCATTATCCAAACCGCTTATCCTACTGGGTCGCGGGGGGTCCGGAGCCTATCCCGGAAGCAACGGGCACG
>JABFEA020000044.1:11847212-11860180 GCA_019775915.2 Cyphomyrus plagiostoma
GAAAGTATTGGAAAAAATGGCCAAAAATGGGTCAGGTTTCTGTTATGGAAGTCTAGTTCATCCTCTCGCTCCGTTCGCCCGGGGGGGGGGGGGGGGGGGGGGGCGTCAAACATCACCCCGCATCCACCCCTCCCCCCCCCCCCACTGGCGATAGAGTCCAAAGGGAGTCTGGCATGTACATCAGCCTTCATGCACCCCCCCCCCACTGATAAGGTGTCCACTGCAGCAGCAGGAGATGCAGAGGTGCTAAGAGACAGACAGCAGACTGACATCGACGTCCAGTACGTGTCTGTCCTTCATTCCCCTCAAAGAAATGGGGTTAGAAAAACATTTCAGACACTTTCTTTAGCTCTATTGCATTTTTCTGTTTTTATATCTTATATTTTAATACTTTACATTCTTGTTTTTTTATTTATTTAACTTAACGTTCTCTCTTCCCCTAATACTCGTATGTGCTTCAGAGCGTCGCTGCAGAATCACACGCATTGAGCTTTGTTGTAACTTGTCAGGATGACAGTAAAGGCAGTCTAATTCTAATCTTTCAAAAAGTAGAAATAAAAACTCCAAAATGAACAGACCGTGCTTGAAAAGAAAAAAAATAATGTCCTAATATAGCAGAAGGTCTCGCTATTGTGTATATGATGTACAGCTGGGTTACTGCTTGCCAGAGGTTTCCTGGGTAAATATAGCACAGTTAACGCCATCATTACAAGAGGGGTCACGAGGCCAGGGAGCGACCAGATAAGAGCGATGGACAGAGTGTTCAATTCCTGCACACCCACACACAGCCAGACAGAGCAACACACAGCCAGAGAGGCACAGGCACACACAGGCACACACAGTGAGAGAGGCACAACCACACGCAGACAGGCAGAGCAACACACAGCCAGAGAGGCACAGGCACACGCAGCCAGACAAGCAACACACAGCCACACTTCCACACACAGCCAGACAAGCACAGCCAAACAAACACATTCACATAGTAGTGGCAGCACCCACTTCTCCTGAGAGATTTTGGTCTGTTTTTTACCTTTCTTTCTAGGGGCTGTTTGTAACCCAGAATGTGGGGACAGATAAGGCTTAGCAGTGACCTCAACAGTGTCCGCGTGAAGGTGACTGCACTGAGGACGGGTCACTGTGAGGTACAGGGATCTATGGGTAGAGACACACAGGACAGAATGCAGGCCACTTGCCACCTTTACTGTTACATCTCCTCTAACCGCAACATGGTAATAAGAACAGGGAAAGTGTCAGGCGCCATTCTAGGATTAAGGCAGGAAGCATAAGAAGGGCAACAATTCATACAAGTCAATGATATGTTTTGCATCGGTGAGTGACAGGGAAGGGGGCACTCTGGAAGCCAATTACCTTTCAGCCACAGCCACTGTGGCCCCGTCCCCCCCATATACACCCTTGGGAAAAAAGTGTAGACTAAAAAGTGACAGAAATGAAAAGAGAGAAGGACATCGGAGTCACAGAAAAATGAAGAAGTCACCCAACAGAAGACCTTAGGAAGAGAGAGGGTACAAAAACACAAGGCTGTGGTTAGGGGGACCATCAGGTGTATTTGGGGCCTTGCTGATTTCCCACAATTGTGTTCTCAAAAGCCTTCAAAATGAAGAGAATTCAACGATCCTTTAAATCCTACTTCTTGTTGCTAGGAATGAAGGACAGAAGGAGGACTGTCCTCGCAGACGAGCATTTTTTTTCCCCTGGGTGAGAAGTGCGTTGGTAACCCAGGGAGAAGGGGAGAATTCCTCTTGCTGCCCACTCGCGGCTCTTATCAGCCGACCACAGATGCTGCCCTATCTGCAGCGTAATTAGCCTGACCGACCACAAAGCCCACTGCGGCCACACCGGACTGCTCGGCAAACAACGGCCATTCACACAGATCTCTGTTCAGCTTAAACCCACCAAGACACACAGAATACACATACGGACACCTTCATGTTGAAGGCGTCAGCCCATCCTGTAGTCTGTGTGGATCCCAATGCCCCAGTGCAGTGACGGGGACACTGTGCTATAAAAAGGCCCTGTCCTTCAGGTGAGACGGAAAACCTGAGTCTCTGTAGGAGAGTAGGGGTGGTACCCCTATGTCATCAGCCAATCTTACATTTTGAATTGGTGAGTGACAGGGAGAGGGAAACTCTGGCGGCCAATCAGCTTTCAGATGGGCCCCTGTGGCCCTATGCTCGGTGATTAGGATTTACAAAATTGTTCTGCAACCCTGTTCTGTAGAACATCATTTTGTCCAACATGGCTTCCACCCTAACCAATCATGTGGAATGAGATGCAAGGAAAATTCTTAATAAAATAAGGACACTGTCTTTAGGGCACAGTAGTACATCGCCTTCTGGAATTTTCTAGAGATTTCTAGAGCTATGAATACCACTGATTTTCCCATTTAGTTGGCCGGGAGGCATTTAAAGGTCCACTGCTCCTAGTGTCCCACAGCTTCAACCCCCAAAGCACTGCCGTCCCACACACAGGCACGAGTGTCCGCCGCTCAGACTGATAGACGCACCACGGCCTGTGAAGCCCAGTGCACAAAGCCTAGGATCGAAGCGACATTAAAGAGGACCCCTTGGCTACACAGAATCTCCATAGGGATGGCGATTCTAAAAAACCATATCAGTAGTCAGACTATGGTAACGGTCAAATAAATTAAAATATTCAGGGCCTAAGGGAAAAAAATGATGCAAAAGAAAGAGAAGCGAAGGAAGTACTCATAATTAAACTTTGAAACAGAAGTGAATTAAATATTTACCAACACAGAAATGAATAAAATGCAATTATATAAATACTAAATATTTATATATTGTGTCATGGGATGTCGCTATTTATGAACATAAATTAATGGCATGTATGATAACATTTGACATTAATTAGCGCTTCAGAACATAACGAAGGCAGTCTGTGGGACGTGGTCTGCATCACTGCGTCTCCGTGGCTGGTTAGTGGGTGTGCGGATGATCTTCACGGCCTGTCCGCACACGTGCGCTTTGCCACAGCGGGGTGGTAAAGGACCCCGGCAGCCGGATAAAAGGCGAAGAGTCTGAGTTTTGGGGGGTTGACTCTGCATCCTTGAGCGGGTCGCGTAAGCTGTGCCATTTCAGTAAAATGCCCGTCTCTATGGACTCCAGCAGGCTGGGGGCTTCCTGGCAGCAGGCAGCCCACAGGGTTTACCGGTGCCCCCTGTGCCTTCGGCCGCTCAGCTGACAGTCAATGGCATGTACGCCCGCGTGGGAAAAGTGGGCCCTTCAGACCAGCAGAGCTGCTCGCGGCTCTGACTGAGTCTGTGTACCTTTCATGGGCATAGACCGTGACGAGACACACAAGGCCATAAAGATGGCACAAAAAACTGTGAACAAACCAGGGAGAGAAGACCTGGGTCCACATTTTAGGTACCTTCATAGTGCATTCATAATGCATTCATAGGACATTCATAAGCAGCATGTAAGTATTAACATCATAACATACTTAAACAGCTTTAAATATACATAAATATTATATGACCATATGATTATAATGTTTATCATAAAATGTTAATACATATTAAAGCTGTTAAAGTATGTTATGATGTTAATACTTACATGCTTCTTATGAATGTCCTATGAATGCACTATGAAGGTGCAGTTAATGTAAAGCGCTAATGCTATTTATCTGTTTAATATTACAGTTTTCCTTCATTTTGGCAAATGAAGTTCCATTTCAATATCAATTTCAATTCAGCTTCAACATCATTTCAGCTCAATTCACGTTAGTGAGCTAGAAGGTAAGTGCCTGACAGATTACAGCATTCACACCAAATTTAGCCACTCTGCAGGAAATGCTCCTGTATCCAAACTGGAAGAGGGGGTGGGGTGGCACCCCCACCTACTGTGCCCGCTCAGGCCCAAAACTGCCACTCCCGTCCCACCGCGAGGCATCGGCCAGCTGCTGACGGGGTGACGGGCTGCCCGGCTGGCTTTGATCCCGGCCAGAGAGAAGCTAAACGGGTCGCAGCGTATGCGATCCGCCCTAAACGCGGGTGCCATACCGCAGAGAACCAAGGGCTCATCCGGGCAGCTGCTGGATCGTTTTACTCCCTTCCAGGGATGGCATTACTACAAGCAGAGGGTCCGTTCGAGGGGCGCCGTGGAAACAGTGCTGATATCTGTCACACGCGTGCTGATTTACTGCGGTTTTCCTCCTCCATAGCATTTTCCTTGGTGGCCAAGTGTCCGCCCCCGTCCCGCTGATCCTCTCCGGCCGTGAGGGGCGCATGCCGGCCCGCTGGATCCGTCCAAGGCAGGGAGTTTAATAAACGGCAGCCCTGAGTGTTCAGCGGGCAGCTCCGGCCAGGAGCCCCCGGCCAGGCCGAAGGACAGGGCACTCGGAGAGGAGCAGGTGAGACATGACGTGCCCACGGCCAAACACCGACCCCGACGTGACCCCGAGCGGGAGCCAGCGGCCGAGGACGGGGGCAGGACGCCAGGGACACGCCAAGCGGCCAGCGCAGCCGAGCTGGCAGGTAAAGGGGGGGCTGGCAGCCAATCGGGGGAGGGGATATGGGCAGACGAGTTTATAACGGCCCGGTCGGGCCTCAGGAACTGGCTCTTTGTGAGCCCAGTGGGGGGACCTGATGGATGTCACCCCCCCCACCAAATGTTTGCTGTGATAGAAAGACATGGGGGTTCACAGCCAGAGCGGCAATGCAGATGATAGCAGCTCAAGCGGCCGTTTCAAAGGCACCAAACCCTGTGGGTGTCACACACACACACATACTTGACTGATGCAGACCTCCCAGAAACACCCCCCCCCACTATGAAGGGCATCCAAAAACAAGCTGGCCTTGCCCCCCTTTCCCTGTGCTACCCACCCAGGCCTGTCAGGGGGGGTGAGACTAAGGTCCTGTATTCGGGGCGCCCTCCCATAAGGCAGGGAGCCTGAGGTTCTTGTGAGTGCGTGCCACTCCGAACGATACCCCACTGCATCGCGCCAGGTCTTTCAGCCTGAACATTATGGGATGCCTTTGTGTTTGGGCATGTACCCTGGGTGATTTCAGCATGATGATCATTTAGATATCAGATGGAAAATACCATCAGTATACACCCCCTCCCCCCCACCACACACACTCAGGGAAACGAGCCAATAAATCAATGAGCCAGTAATCTCTGAGGGGAAATCGAGCACCAAATACAGCTCGGCCTTCACTACACAATTAACCGATAATGGGCAGTGATCGCAGTTCAGTCAGGGGCATATAATGGGGGCGGGGCCACTGCCCCAGCTGAAAGATGATTGGCCCCTAGCATGCCCCCTCTCCTATCACTCACCAGTTTAAATGAAGTCATTGGCTAATAAAAAGGTTAATCCCGCTGTATGAATTGTCCCTTCATATGCACTCTCCCCCTTTAAAAAAACCCTAGAATTGCCCCTTAATCCAGTGGCCTTGATGTGTCTCTCCCAAACTGGTCATAGCAATATATTAACAGCACTCCTACTCTGCATTATCACACTAACACTGGGTTTTAGGTTTGCATCTTTCATCTAGTAACTGCACAGCTTTATCTCTGATGTTACTGCCGATTAAAGCTTAATTTCCCATTGGGGATTAATAAAATAATCCATCCATCCCTCATGGACCATTTCATTCTGAAAACCAGAGCTGCCCCACCCATGTATCAGTCGATCGTGGCATGGTGGCGGCCTACGATTTCCGAAAAGGGGCACCGTAAAGGCAGAGATCGAGAATCTGATCTCAGAACAGCTCAAAGGGATGGCGCCTGAGGCCGGAACCGCTGGGTCAGTGGCATGGCGTGGCGTGGCGTGGCGTGGCATGGTGTGGCATGCACAGCGGGCAGCTTGGGGCTCAAGTGGACTTAAAGGCAGGCAGCCGCTCTCCGGAACCCCAGGACGCTTCCACCCCGGAGACCGACAGCCTCTTCATAACCTATGAATTTTCACCATGGGAATGAAACTCAGTGCATAGGAGATATCGTGGGGGGGGGGGGAGCAAAAGCGAAAGTCTATTGTCAGCTAATGCATTTCCAGATGACGGCAACAGTTCGATTCAAGCTGAATACTAACACATTGTGTTGCTATGGTGTGAGGGTGCTTAGCAACACTTAGCAACGTGCCAGTGCTGTAGTATTTTAAGAGAAACATTGCAGCTGTTATAAGGCTGTCGTAGCTATTCTGCCTCTTATTTGTCTGTTAACTTACATATAATTTTCTAAAGGACATTCCCAAGTAAAGGGCCTTGGCCTGGATATTCGGATGGGAAACTCAAGGATGGAATTTTTCTGAGCTAAAGCTTACTGCTGACCAAAAATGTCTGACTTGTGTCTATGGCAGGCCTGTAATGTAATGTAGTAAATGTGCCCCAGGCCTCGGACTCAGACTGGGACTCGGTGACTCTAATCCAGATTCCTCTCCACTATGACTTCAGCTTCAGGCAAATTATTCTGACAATCCGCTTGCCATCACCACTCAGTCTTACGCCCGCAGCCAACCACATTACCGGGACATATGCTGGGCACAGCACTCATTTTCACTCTGCTCCATGTCTCTCCGATTCCCCGTTTCCAGTTGCTGAAACGCATCCACGGGGTTTGCTCTCTGCTGGGTTTTCAGCCTCGTGTCAGCGCCGCTGATGGCCGACGTAACACCTCAAACTGAACCCCATCCCGGAGCTGGATTACCAGTTTTTTTTGCAGCACGCAAAATTTCCAGATCGTTCAGCGGATTTCAGACATGCAAGAGACTGCTGAATTCCACCGTCAAATGTCTGTTAAGCGCGACTGGGATAGAAAAGTTCTTTTCCCTGAGAAAAAGATGCTTGTTGCATAAGACCTTTCAGCTTTGTGTGACGGTTGCTTATGACGGCTCTCTATGTTTATTCAGGAGAGAAACCAAGCTGTTATATTCAAACTAACATGCTATTGGATAAGCAATGATTTCATAGTCTTACATTTGGGGGGGGGGGCAAATCAAATGGCCCAAAATCAGCGCCGTCTCAGTCAGGCAAAGATATTCCTGAGAGATTCAAGGCGGGTTGGCCAGTCGAGTCACTGATCATAACAGACCGCGCCAGTGCAACTCAAAATGCCAGTGATCCGGCCATATTTGTGTGGGAGGAAGACGGCAAGACGGCCACATGTAACACACAGCATAAGATCAAACTGCAAACATGATGAATAACCTGAAGGAGAGCCATCAGCCCAGACACAACACACTTTGAAGATGAAAGGAGAAGATTCCCAAAATACAACAAAAAGCGTAGACTAGGGCCGGTTATCACAAAGCTGAATTTCTTGCATAGCTGGGTAATTTTAAATTGGCTCTTGCACAACCAATTTAAGGTAGTCATGGCTGAATGTAAGTGTGAGCAAATAAAGTCCATTTAAACTGGGTTATCTTAAAACTGACAAGTTATCCATCTGCGCAAGAAATCTTGTTTCGTGATACAAGTCCCTAATCTTGATACCATCACAGAACCTTGTGCCCGTGACCAGAAGGTCATCAGTTCAACTCCCATGGCTGTCAGAGTGATTACACTGCAGCAGGCCCTTAACCCCAGCTGCACCAGGAACTGACCCTCCTCCCTCCCATCCTCACTTGCACATTGCTTTTGGATAAAAAGGGATTCGCTAAATGCGTAGAAGTCATGAAAATGTGACTGAAGACTAAGCCCCACTCATGGCACTATTCCACTGCCACAAGGAACTAAACCATACCCAAGCTGAACCGCAAAGAGACGGTTTTCCATTGTAAATTAGGCGAGCCGTATCCAAGCTGTATCCAGGATGCACCCTCACTGACACGGCCCTGCTTACTAACTGGGCCGACGGCATTACGAATCCAAAACCGCTTGTGTCGGCACCATCTGATCGGCGGAAACGCGTGGAGATACCAGTGTTCTGAGTCAATACACATGGATTATCTGAAGAAAGAAAGGGCATATTCTATATGTTACTCATTATTAGTAGCATCACACATTGTGATGCATTCCTGATATATTTCCAACCTCCTACTTTATTTTACATCGCCGTTCCTTTCTAAACCCAGCAATGCCATCACCAAAATTCCTGCGCACCCAGTCATTGTCCAAAATTTATTGACCATAGCGACACCATTCCAAAGTTTAGGTTTGTTTGACAGGGAAATTATAATCCTACATGGCAGTGTGATCTCCAATATTTTAAATACACTGATGATTGATTATTTACTGTATAATGTAAGAGCTTACTCTACTAGTTGCTATATTAGTTATATTAGTTAAGGTGTAAGGCCCATATCTTACACCTTAATTTTTTACATTAAATAGCTTTTTTATATATATATTTTGTAACAAGAAGCCTGTACTTGTATATCTAAGCCACCCAAAAACTCCACAGATTTGCAGTGATACTTACATTAATGCAGTTTCCATCAATCACGTCATTCTGTCCGCATTCTTTGTTGTATTACTTAATGTTTTTTGACTGGATTTGCACTTTGTAGCCGGTCACTGTCCTCCTCGTCCATTTTGCCACTCATTTGCAGTGCACTGTAACTTGCAGTGTATTTTTTTACTGAATCCCTGAACAAGGCTGCAGTGCATGATGCTGCAATCTGCACCAATGCTGCGTGTCTGAAGGGCACCTTGTCTACTGCCTAAAGATACAGTAAGTTCTTTGAACGCATTTCACTGATTAAAAAGACACAGCACTGTCTCTTTCTATTAATCAGCTATAGATCTGACTGATTATGAGAGACTCATTAACACAGACAGAAAAGGCTCAGATTCCGGGACACTTATAAATTAGTTTATTCCAGGACACACGAGCATACAGTAAAGAGGGGTGGTCGCAGAAAATCCTGGATGGGTGACAGCCCCAAAGTCCACCCTTTTGCAGTGGAAAACCAAAGTGCAAAGGATCCACGCTGTAACTAGTCCCTTTTCACGGTACGGCCCGATTCCTGTATGCCAGTGGAAAAGCGCCTTTCGTGACACCAGTATAATAAGGAACTACATTGTGCTGGAGGTTCCCCATGATAAACGACTGGGGTTCCTGATGTATAACCAATCAAGTTATACAATCAAGTTATATGTATAACCAAATCAAGTTTTTATATTAGTATTATATTAGTATTGTATTGTAAGGGCCTAGATTTGGGTGTGGATGGTAAGGACATGTCCCTATAAATATTGTGGGAGCACCGTGTGTGTTTAGGGGGGGCGGGGGTTCAGAGCTGATTTGGCTATGCTGAAACCAAACCTCCCTCCTTGATTATATATGGGTTAGTGGTTGCAGGGACTCTCATTAAGTCAGAAGTGGGTGTTCAGTGCATACTGACCACCAGCATGGAGAAGCGTATCCGCTCTTGACAATACTTATGGCTGTGTGTGTGTGCTGGTAACAAACAAACTGATGGAAAAATACACAGCTGAGAGTGTGTGTGTGTGTGTGTGTGTGTGTGTGTGTGTGTGGTGTGTAGGCATGTGCTGGGCCTTGCAATGGTGCCAAAACACAGCCCCCCTATCTGTGTCTGCATGATTTAGTTGCTGAGGGCATTAGCCTTCATGTGTCATCTTCCTGTGTGTAGGGAAGACTGGCAAGCACAAGTGTCTGTGTCCGTGTGTGTGTGTGCATGTGTGTGTGTGCGTGTGTGTGTGTGTGCGTGTGGGTGTGTGCGTGTGTGTGTGTGCGTGTGTCACTGCTCCTTTGGCACAGACGGATCTAACCCTTGGAAAGCACAGCCTCCCCAGTGAACCTCATCAAATGGTAAAGAAACACAATAACATTGCTGCTGTCCAATCAAAACCACGTACGTCCTCTTTTTGGCAATTGTGACCTTTCACTATAGATGGAATATGCCCATTCTCCTCTGTCTACTCATAGAGTTTGACATCTAATTGACCAATGAGAAGACGTTTTATGAAGCTTATTTAACTACCTATTTAATTGTGAATATGAAGCAGATCAGCTTGTATATTGTTGACAAAGACATACTTAACTCGCTGACAACTAAGTCCATTTAAAACATTCAACCGTTCGCTGACAGCTGAGTAAGGATAGGTTTATCTTTGTGGTGCCTCTTTGCACTGTTTTAGGTTTACTTTGTAAAGTATTTTGAGAAATAATAGATTTTTGGAGATACGCGTTTTCCTATCGGACAACGATGACATATTTTTAAACCAGCACGTCCCTGGCAGTGAACACCAGTCTAGAGCTAAATTGGTATGAAAATTTAATATCACAAATATAGTCACTAAAATTATGACGGTTTTCTGTATTATCAGGGTATTGTTAGAATGGACTGAAAATGTTCAAAAAGTACTGATACACAAACTGAAATAGTTTCACCAAGTTTTATATTGAAAGCCGCAAATAAATCAGCAGTTTATGCACTTTTAGTCGGTATAAACATTAAAATAATAACATAGCCAATACCTAATGCACACACCTGAAAATCATATCTGCTTCTGAGGTTGCTCACTTTCATTGATGCTGGACAGTATTAAACATGATTTTTCTAATTGCGGTGATCAGCCACAAACCAGTACTACTAAGCATCTGGAATTTTACCATGAAATTGGTAACAGTTTCATCCCAACTCCAGACTGGTCAAACACCAGCGATCGGCACAGAAATCATGAACAGAACTCAAGCCTGGGGCAGGGACTCTAAACACTACCCCTCCCCAATCCCATTGTGGGACACTAACTCACACCGGTGGGTCACGGGTGTTTTTACATTAACCCAAACTGTGGAGGGGGGATTGTCTGCTGGCTTCCCTCACACCAGCCACAACATATATATAAAAATACACATTTTATATATAAAATATATCCATACATTGATCTATCCATTCACCCATCTTCCAACCACTTCTCCAGTCCAGGGTCGTGGTGAGCCCTGGAGCCCTTCCCAGAATCCACTGGGCACAAGGCCGAGGGCGCCCTGCCTTGTAAACATAGCTGCTTGGGTATACATGGGGTGGTGGAGGGAGCGAGGCTGAGGTTTCCCTGCACAGTGCCCTTATCGGCTTCTCTTAGTGCCAAAACCACAAGCCGCATTTCGGTTTATTTGACTTTATTTTATTTTTTTCTGGCCCCCACCCTGACAGCTCTGTCATTCGGTCCCAGGTCCCCGCCTCGCACAGCTCGTTGTCCGTACCAAACACGCCCTGGTGGCAGATTATTTAAAAAAATGCAAGTGATTCATGTGAATATTCAAGCCGAATTTGTGCAGAACTCATGATCAGATCACGTCCTTCAGAAGATGGGGAGGGCTTGCCCGGAATAATTGGATCCGTGCGGCTAGAGTGACTCAGGCTCCATCTTCTGAGGGAAGATCTCAGCGGCGTTAAGCCACTGGGATGTCGAGGCGTGTTTGACAAGCTTAAGGGGGACACGCCGGAATGGGGGACAATCTCTGCCAATGTTTAACATCAAGAGGGACACGCTTCCCACAGTGAAGTATGCTTCAATTAGCCCCCCACAAGATAGCTATTTGCAGCAGCTGAATGTCACATGTGACCTGGGGGTCTTTTAAAAAATGCCCCACATGTATGGAGTGTCACCAGCAAGCAGGTAATCTGTGCAAGAAAGCAGATTATGAATATGTATGGTTTTATGCAGTAGCTCTCACGCCTTCCCTCAAATCAGGGGGGCACAGCTGCTCGTCCTCACTGGAGGAATATTAAGAGGCTTGCCATGTTAGAAGAAGAAAAATAAAAGAAGAAGAAAATGGTGACTTCAGCTGGGGGTTTGGAGGACTGACGCTGGGATTGGGAGACCAGAGGCCCCTAGTGGATCATGCTCACTGGGCTTTGCCAAACCAGCGCCAGGGTCTCCCCCTTAACCACCCTGGCAAAGAGAGGCTCCTGTTTCGGCAAGACTGCCAGTGCAAAAAAATTAATAAAGAATAAAAAAACAAATTCACGGCTTCACCCGATTGGTGGAGGTGACATCACGTCTGCGGCCGGTAGAGGAGCGCTTAGAAGAT
This sequence comes from Cyphomyrus plagiostoma, assembly GCA_019775915.2. NCBI lineage: Eukaryota > Metazoa > Chordata > Actinopteri > Osteoglossiformes > Mormyridae > Cyphomyrus > Cyphomyrus plagiostoma. Next base: position 11,859,191 of record JABFEA020000044.1, read on the forward strand.
CCCTTCCTGGGTCCAAAAAAGGAGACAGGATTCCAGGTTCCCTCAGCTGACATGAGGCTTCCTCAGTAACCCGTCCATCTACATTACAACCGCTTACCCTGGACAGGGTCGCCTAGTGCCTGGACCCTGTCCCAGGCAGCATAAGGCACCAGCTTGGGGTACACCCTGGATGGGATGCCAGTCCATCGCAGGGCAGGTACACACGCCCACTCACACACATAATCATACACCGCGGGTGATTCAGAGATGCCAGAACGGTACATCTTTGGGTCGTGGGAGGAAACTGGTGTACCTGAAGGAATCCCACGCAAATACAGGGATCATGCAAACTTCATACAGACAATCAAACCCAGAACCCTCGCCTTGTGAAGCTAAGGAAAACCATTCGCCACTGGATGGATGAGCCGTCCCCAATCTATTAGTCACATGACACGTGAATAAGGTCACCTGATCCAGCAAAATAAAGTCTGAAACTGTGTAAAAGCAGGGAGTCCGTGCCTTTTTACTGAACGCCAAACTGCTGTCTTCTTCAGACGGATGACTCCAAAATGCAGCTCCTTCAAGCGACTGAGCAGCAACACATACATTAATAAGCAGCCAGCGTTTGGTCCCAGCCGGCCTGGGAGGTAATTAAATACCCCCTAGTAGGAGACGCTGTGGGGGAGTGACGAGGAGAGAGGTCCGGATCAATGCCGGGGCGGCGTATCCTCCATGGGGCGGCTCGCTCCACACACGGGCATTGCCCCGCGCGGCTCTCCGGCTGTTGCAGCGTCCGCAAAAAAAAGGGCCTCAGAACTCTCTGAATTTTTTTTGCAGGATGGCCGGAGAACCTCGTAAAGACCAGCGAAAAGCCCCCCAGGCCTGCAGGATGGCCGGAGAACCTCGTAAAGACCAGCGAAAAGCCCCCCAGGCCTGCAGGATGGCCGGAGAACCTCGTAAAGACCAGCGAAAAGCCCCCCAGGCCTGCAGGATGGCCGGAGAACCTCGTAA
>JABFEA020000044.1:11873167-11888451 GCA_019775915.2 Cyphomyrus plagiostoma
CACTGTAATTAGAAAGTAAATCAGACAGCCAGAGCAGCAAACCACGGTGGACTCTATTTGCCCGGACAGGCTGAGAATCCCGATTCGATTAGATGGGGGCTTCTGCAGCACAAACCCCCACATCCCTGATGGGGGGGGGGGCATGAGGTTTAGGGAGCACCATGATGAAGAGAGGTTGAGGTGGCCTTTTTTTCCCAGAACAAACAGCATATTGTTGCGATCCCCTTCCGGCCTGTTTGTTTTGCTGAACGGCCTCCGACGTACATTCTTCTTGCTACCAAACAACTGACAAGGCGGCCCCTTGCCCCCCCGGTTAGTACTGCAGCACCTCCCTGTAGTATCTGTGCTGCGGTGGGGGGACAGCATGAGACAGCACTGATGGCATGGGGGGGGGGGAGGAGGTCAAAGGTCCGCCATAAGCACCCAGATTGTGTCTCAGGACCTCAGGACACACTACCCCCCCCCCCAAGTGAACTCTACATGTCGCTGATGGATGGGAAATAAGACTCGCTCTAGACAGCGTTTATGTAACTGGAAAGGATCTCATCAAACATTGATGTGGTGGAGGGAGCACTTATCTGAGGAAGAAAATCGCACCGATCCTGCGGGTGCCTCACACTCGGAAACCAAAACCCCCCCTCCCTGTGGAAAATGGCATTGACAACCAAATCGTCATCACAGAATGAATGAATCAATGAATAAATAAATAAATAAAAATTGAAGACACATTCTAAAAGCAGACTTGATAAATTATCCCCACATAATCGCAAGATGTTTAGAGAGGGCGGATCTCAGCGCCGCTCAGTACGAAACCTTCCCCGTTTATCCAACCACTTCAAAATACGATCTGAAGTTTAACTCGACATTATCATCAAATCTAACGGGAAGTGCTTCGATCCACCAACACGTCTTCCTGTCCCACACGACAGCAAGAAAGGGTGACGCGATGACAGAAAGCATTGCGAAAAAGCATGGTGACTATCCTTCATTACTACTTCAGGGTGATCTATTTGTTGTGATTGTCTCGGGCTTATTATGCCAGGTCTGCTGTGACAAACTGCAGACGCGGAGCGTGATGCGAATGGGAAATCGCCTCCGCTCTGGCTGAATTTTTCACACAGCTCTATTTCGTATGAAGTTTCTACATTTTTCCTCCTCTGCAACTTTAAACCTGCATGTCTGAATTTTTGCAAAGTTTTTACGTGGATTAAAAAAATACACGCAACATGCACGGTTTTTTCTTTTTTTGTGTGTGATGTTGCTCAAGGTCAGATATAACAGTGGCAGATCAGAAAGGTGGCGGGCCAAAGACGCCCCAGCCCCGAGCGCTAAAGACCCCCGAGTGTCCCGCCGCCCGCACTAAACCCAGCCAACCTGTGGCGAGCGCACATATGTTATATAATTATGCAAATAGACCAACACGGTGTTGCACTGTTATCCCTACCGGGAATGACTGACAAGTGATTATTCTTTCTGTTTGAATCTCCTGGCAAGCAACTTATGGCTTATTCGGTGATTCATGAACCACCTACTGACTGGACTGCTCACTCCTCATTATAAAGAAATAATGAATAAATATTACAGCCGCATTATAAAACGCATTTATTCTCCTACAGTAGGCTATAAATTGTAATCGGAAACAAATGCATGATTTGGCATTCCGTTTCTTAGCCGACTTGTATATGTACATCTGATTTTAAAACATTAATATAGGATAAATCTTGTAGTCCTCAAAGCCAAACCACCCGGAGACCCCGATCTGTGTGTAATAACCTCCCCCGCAGAGACTCCGCAAGAGGAGCAATCGCCCGCCGATTTACATTGAAATTCTGCATTAGAAGTAATGCTGCAATAAGAGGGAGGGGGGTCTATGGTAAAATGGCCACTGCAATTTCTGACCACTTTTACCTGGAATCGGCGTTAAAACTACGCCCGTCGTAATAAACTGCACAACAACCTGTACACCGAAATTTCAAAAAGCAAATGCCATCGCTTGGTTAATGCAAACAACATATGCTATAACAGATCTGAAGGGATCTTAAGCACTGACAGTAGCTTCAGGTAAGTCGACTAGGGCAGTTTTTGAATAGCGAGGTTTGTGGCACAGCAAATCGCAAGCAATGTATTGACATAATGCACACAAAATTACAGCGTGAAGAGCAAACAGGCAAATATGACCCCGCCTTCAAAATGCACCTCAGCTACTATGACAGGAAAACGCTTGGGGTGGGTGGGGTAAGTTATCGTTAAGTAATGCCGGTTATTGATCGACTCCATCTTGACAGGAGGAGGGCTGGCGGTACATGGCGTTCTACACTTGACCGACTAGCGGACTTATTTCCTGGGGTTTGCGGGGATGACGGAGCATCGCCGGCTGTTATCTGCAGTGCTAGAGCCCCGCTTACCCGCGGACGGGAGTGGGGATGCGGCCAGCAGGAGTTTTCAACTGCGCCTGTCAGCGGCATTGCTGGTCCACACGTCCCCACCGGTGACAGTCATGCCTGGGAGTCGCAAACCCCAAGCCATCACCCTCACGGTCATTATCCACTTCTCCGTCCCTTTTCAGTATTGGGATCTGGATCTCGGGGACCATGGACGCTGCAGGTTTTTTTTACGACCCCCTCCCACACTATAACGTAGTGTCACAGTCGGGAAAAAGGTGCCTCTTGGTCAAATTAATCACCGTGCGCGTTGGGAACCGATGCGCTTTCACGTTTTTTAAAATCACCTTAGACAAACGCACCCGGGCGTCCGGCGGCATTTCGGGAGACAAACTCCGGGATGCAGGAACGCGCGGCTCTGCGAACCAGCTGGATCTGACTCGGCAGGAAAGGAGAAGAGGGATGAAATCGTTCATACTTACAGTTCGCAGGAATTGGATCTCATCTTCGCCTTCCCCCCCTTCGGCCATCGTTAACCGCGGTTTAGAAGAGCTGCACGGAGAGTTGTGCAGGAGGAGGCGGCAGGTTGAACGCTATAGCCCTGTTAGTGGCCGTCTGAAAGGCGAGCTCATTGGGCAGCCGGCATACCCAAAGGGAGGAGCCGGCCAGGTACACGGCGGAACCCTGAGCCGAGCTCGGCGCGCCCTCTATTGTACACCCATTGTACTGCACGGCACCGGACCTCCGCTCTTTTCGCCACGATTTAGGTCTGGGGCATGTACCTAAAGTGCCCGTTTGGTCGGTGTAGGAGAAAGTAAAGGTTTTGTAGTTGTAGGCTTATAACCACGTAATTTTATACGGTTAGGTTAAGCTTATGTTGAAAGGATTATAATGTTTACTGTGCTGCTTTTCTGCACTGAAGGGCTATGGTGGTGGTCTTTTTATTCTCAGGCAAATGTCTAAGTTTGTATCATTAAATGTCTCATTCATATGCAAACATACTGTACTTGCATATACGCACGCAGGGACACACGCGGGCGCATACCATAAACAAAAATTGTCTTTTTCATTGTGATTACCATTCCTTGTATACCATAAATGTATAAAGCAGAATACGACTTGTAATTGTCAAGGCAATTATGCCGAACTGGTTTATGAGTATTCATACGATACCCTACCCAGATGATCAAAGTAAGCAAAGTACAGACATAATCAGAGTCACACAGCACAGGCTCGTGGAACAAACAGCCGCTTGGGGTGACTTTATTTGGGTTGCCTGTATGCAGTCACACGGCACAGTGCCGCTGCTACAGGAAGGGGAATTTCAGCAGCCACTCCAAAGGAAAGAGCCACGCAGATCCAGCGTAACCAGAGCTGCCATAGGGCTCGGCTGGCGGGGTAGAAAGCCCATGGATGCCAGGTGACAACCCCCCCCCCATTCGCCTTGGTGTGCCAAAAATACAAATCAATAAGTCTCTGGTCTGTTGTGTAAGCAGCCAAAGAGCCAAGGGGGTGGGAGGAGGGGCGGAGGAACAGCGCCCTGCATTTCAACCCGTCGCTGTGGTTGCACGGTTATGGCGGCACCTGGCCACGCTGCTGAATCAGGGAATGGGGCTGCTTCTCAAAGCGGAAGGAAACTCACTCTTCATTAGAACATTCCGGACTAACAGAGAGGTCACCCTCAGTGAATGTGACACAGCCAATACAGGACAATTAGCCCCCCCCCCCTTCTAAGACATCCTTTGCCTCCCACATTTAGATGGCAATACAGCCAATTAAACCAGAAGTGATTTTCTAATACTTAAAAGTCTTGCTTGCATCTCTCTTCTGGTCATTGACCTCTGTTAAATTTAATAAACTCTCAGCAGTTACAGCTTTATTCTCAGGTGACAAAGGCTTGATGTTCGGTCTTATTATTTACTTGGTGCTGATATTCCCTTCAATTGATTAATTGGCGCCGTTATACAACTGCTGCTGATTTAACATAAACTTTAATAAGTGGTTTTCAGACATTTTAAAAGCTGGAACTGAATGCTACACATTTTGAAATGCCTCCGTTGGCAACAGTATTTGTAAAGTATACAGTGTAGTGACACGCAAACCAGAATCGGGAGACTTACTGCAGTCATGGATTTTTGTTTAAAACTATTTCCAGATATTCTAGTACAGATCTGTCATTTCTGCATTAAAATATGATAAATCTAAATTTAAAAAATGTAGCTAATTATAAAAGAGTTAAATAAAGTCAGAGTTAATCTATAAGATAAACATAAGCACAGGAAGGTGCTTAAAAACCTGAAAATTGAAACGCTTTAGTGTCCAGTCCGAGTTGACATGTAAACAACGTCAGAGCAGCAATTCAGGATGAATGGAGGGGGTGTGTCCGAGCGTGTCAGTCAATGTTGTACCCCAGGATTGGTCCAAGCCACCTTTCCACTTCACCAATGGACATCTCTTTTCTTGAAGCATAATCCTCGACCTGGGAGGAAGTAACACATAGAGACGACATTAACAATCGCCGACTATCGCGCTCCATTTACGGCCTGCTTATAGAAAGCTGTCGGTCCCAAGCAACAAGCCAACAGCAAAATTCCATACCCAAGGCAGAGACATCCCCCTGCCCCCTTCACCAGGCATGCCGAAACCTGTGGACGTACTTCCAGGTGACATCTAATGATGATTAAGGCTACTGACGCACCTGAACGTCCGGCCCCGAGAGATTAGCAGTGATGTCACACTTGGCTGGCTTGCACCGCACCATCTGCCACCGCATCAGCAGACCCGCACGGCCCCCCCCAGCGAGCCAACTCGTCCCGCGCCCCTCACACCATCACAGCGAGTGTCCGGGTCCCTACCTGCTCTTTGGTGATCTTGCCAACGGCGAAATAGGTCGATTTGGGGTTGGAGAAGTAGAGGCCGGAGACGGCAGCGGCTGGCGTCATGGCAAGCGACTCTGTTAAGCTGATGCCTTAAAAACAGGCGCAGGCACGGTGATTATGGTGCGGGGAACCCAGAGACACGGGGGGAGCGCAAGTGACCGCTAAATGACACGGCAAGAAGGGCGGCTGACACACATCAACTCACCAGTCTTTTCCTCTATGGAGGCCAGGTTCCACATGGTGATCTTCTCCGTGTGGTCGGGCTGGCTGGGGTAGCCGGGTGCCGGCCGGATCCCCTGGTACCGAACCCGGTGCAGGTCAGCCGCCTCCAGGTCCTCCTCTGCTGTGTAGCCCCAGAATTCCCTGCGCACACGGGCATGAAGCTCCTCAGCGAATGCCTGTGGGGGGGAGGGGGCAGAGCGAGCACTCTATAAACAGCCAGGCATCCAGGACAAGGTACAGCTGCTCTACACGCCATATGCAGTTTTAACAAAACACGGGATCTAGGTGGGCTGAGGGAAGTATGCAAGTCTGGAGACCAAACTCCACATCTGAACAGGCTTGATGGTCTCCTAACCAGCGAAGCCATAAACTGGCCTTAAATGAAGTGGTTATGTGCTCTTGATACTATCGAGCAAGGTCATAAATCTTAAGTTTTCAGAGTCTCTGTCTTTCTTATGCCATAAATGTACAACTTCCTAATTTGCCGGACAATCTAGATAAACCGTGCATGATGTAAGAATCGTTAAGCTTTCATTCAGCAGCAGTTGGGGGACAGATTCTCGTGTGTGGTCAAAGTTACCCTGGCCTGCAACGACAAAGTTGTGCACCATCGTGCAAACAGATAACGATCATCTCAAAGACATCAGGGGCACAAAACAATGCAACTGGAACAGCACAAGTAGCAAGTTTTAATATCCACAGTCTAAAGATGGAAGTAAACTCTGAAAAAGTATGAACGGATGGAAGTATGTACATCTGGGAATATACATGTAAATATTATGTAAAATGGGAGATGCGGTCAAGCCCTGACAGCGAGGACAGTAGGTGTGACTGCAGCCATACCTCGGCCAGACGGTCTGCCAGGGCTTTGACCATGATGCTGTTGTAGACGTCGCCCTTCTTCTCAAAGCCGCGGCTCAGGTCCTCAGCCCCGAAACAGGCTACGGCAAACAAGCCGACGTAGTCAGGGATGCCGCTCTCCCGGGGCGCCACAAAGTCCGACAGGCACATGTAGGCATCGGTGCTGGAGGAGTCCTTCTCTGCCTGGAGACGCAAAAATCCTACCGTTACTGTGTCCATAACAGCCTTCGTCCTCAGCAGAGCCCACCATCACTGTCTTCATCTGATAATTCATGTTCAGATTACAAGGGGTTAATACCAACCTCTTCAATGCCTGGTCATTGAGTAGACTGTTTTCTAACAGAGAACCGCAAGCATATTTCAACCAGAGGTTCTCAACTCTGGCAGCCGGCAGAGTGGATGAGGGTTTTATGTCTGTTTTATAGCAGTAGAGAGACATTTTCATTTTTTCCAATTAGCTGAATAATTAGTTGAATCTGGCACTTAACTGAATAGCGAGATTGAAAACCCATACACAATGCAGACCACAGCCACCTTCTGGAGGTGAGAACAAGCTTATAAGCGGGGGATCTCCAACCATGGTCCACAGAGGCTTCCATGGGAAGTACCAAGTAAGGAAAAGCAAGGCTTTTGGGACCAAGGTTAAGCGCCCCCTTGTAAGAGTAATAGGAACTGCAGGAAAAAGCCATAGAGAGGAAGGGTCACCTGCTGGCGCAGACCATGGAACTTGGCGACGGGCTGCATGCTGCGGGGCACGGTGTCCTGAGCGTACACGTGGATATCGTCACCCACGCTTTGCGCGGGCCAGAATCCAACCAAGCCCCGGGCCTGCAGACTCTGGCTGTCAATCAGCTCGTTAAGGAGCTTCTGGGCATCATCAAACACCTTCCTGGCCTCTTCTCCTGCAACGTCAGTTTCATATCAGTGGTTAATGAATAATGAATCGATTAATGAACCAGTCAATTTGTGGATATCGACAGAGTATACTTATTTCCCAGGAACTTATGAAAAGCGCGTGACAATGCATGAGATTAAGTTAGAGGAGACTCTGAAAGCTGAAAGCACAATCTCTGCCCGGAAAAAAACATGTGTTATATAAAATGTATTGGAAAAACACTACATGCCCGGCAACCCATCTTGGGAATATCCCTGCCTTGTGTCCCAAGCTGCCTAGGATAAGCTCCAGTAACCTGCCCCCCCCCGACTGTGACCAGGCTGAGTGCTTGGAAAATGGATGGGTAGCTGAAACGAGAACATTGTTTTCCAAAAATAACAGCCAAAAACACCTCCGATTCACGGTATGGCGGACACAGCTTGTCCAAGTAGAGACGGAACCTACACCCCCCCCCCTGCCCTCGAGAGCACATGGAATGACTCAGAAACTGGGAAACCACATCCACTCCTTGCCCCCCTCTCTGAGTGATATCTGCACTAAGCAAGAACACTCAGATGCACATAATCTCGTTTCTTTCGACATATTTTATCTAGTACAGAAAGAAAAGTCCCCCCCCCACCTGTAGATGTATACACCACCAGGCCTATTTAACCAAGTCGCTCCAACTAACCAAACATGCATAGCAGGGAAGCACAACAAATACCCCAGAGCCGGCGTGTCCCTTAGCAGAGCTGTGACTCCGGCCAAATTGTCCACATTAAGGTCCGCCAGTGGAGATCTACGTTTCCCAGACACGCAAATTACCTGCCCGTTCAGGAATCTTTATACAAGAGTGACTGCAAACACTGGTTTATTAAACCAGCTGAAGAATCAGCTTTAAGTCTCCTCTTTTTTGTTTCAAGAACATAAATAAATAACGACAAATAAGGTACCATGTGGATGCCCAGGGCAGTGACCCCACATACCTACGGTTTTGTCTTTGAAGATTTTAGGGTACCCCCTGTTGGGGTACTTGCCCCGGAGTTGCCACACGTCGAAGAACGGCTTCCAGTCGACGCAGCCGAGCAGCCTGTGCAGGTCGTAGGCTTCGAACACGTGGGTGCCGATTAAACTCGGACGCACTGGGGGGGGCGGCAGGGCAAAAAGTCAACAAGGAGACATCGGTGTGGACTCAGCGACTGGTCAGACCCCCAGAAAATGCCCGGTCATGAAAGGAAGTGACACACCTATGGAAAAATCTGTTTTACTACATGACGGCGCTGCCACGCTAATCCCCTGCCTCTTGGCATTCCTCGGTCTGATTAAACTAGCGGCGCTATCGCAGCGCGGCTGCCGCGACAGACCGCGCCCACGCACCTGGTCTCGGGCGGGCCAGCCAATCCACATGCAGGCCCTTGTCGCGGGCCTGGCCCAGGGACAGGAAACGGCGGTCCTGTCAACGGCGGAACGCCTCAATTTAACGGGAAGAAAAGAGGAAGGCAAAAGCGAGGCATAAAGACGCCCAGGGTCGGTTCCCCCGCACCTTCAGCGTGTCGTAGTGCTCCTGTCTGATCTCTTCGTATTCCTCCTCGACCTCCTTGAAGAAGTCCTCCCTCAAGTTTTCATCCAAGAGCTGAGAACACTTCAAGAGAAAAACGGGAGAGAGCGCTAAGCGCGGCAGGAAGGGCGCGCCAATGACCCGGTGTCGGGGCTCCGAAGATGGGCCGTGATTTGCCGCGGCGCGCGGGTGACAGCGCACAGGCTCTCCTGGGCTCCCACTGCGGCCCGTCCACCCCTCCTCCACGTCTGCTTCATGCCCGCATTAAAAACATTTTGTTATTACAATCCTTGACTCTCCTGGCAGATTCCGTTCCACAGAACGGCACGCGACTAATATCTACTCAAAACACCCCCCGTCCAGGGCAGTTACTATATGTGGAGGCTCTAATTCGGAGCACCAGCGGCCTGGGGGTTCTCTCTCGAGCATAAAAGGAAATGCAGCATTCCTCAGATTTTACTGGGGAGGGTGGGGGGAACAAAACCTTCAGCCAGGACCGGCTGTCTTATCCATACCACTCGTCAGACGGCATGCAATTTAACCCGAGGTAGATCTGATTACCACCTCATTATGGGATGCCATCTAATAATTATTGAGCTCCCAAATCATTCCCATCGTCTGTGCACAGCAAACAGGCCCCTCCCATCTAATAATAAAAAACCTACTACTCTTTGCTCTCCCTTCACCTCTAAAGCAGAGTGTCCAGCAATACTGACTGATCAACTCGATGAAAAATTTAGAAATTTTCCTCCAAAAATAGAAGCGGTTCAGAAAGGGTCAACTTACCACCACCACGCTCCTGGATGCGTCCAGCACGTGGACAACAGGGGCACTGTAGCGGGGGGCAATCTTAACTGCAGTGTGAGTCCTATCACAAAACGGGGGGAGGGGGTGGTGGTAAGGGATCAGCGAGGGGACAGAACTCAACCCGCACCTTAGAAAACTATGGGTGCACAATATTTGACTGCCTAGAATCCATGGCCACACCTACTTAGATGTGGTGGCCCCTCCAATCAGCAATGGGGTCTTCATCCCGAGGCGTTCCATCTCCATGGCAACGTAGATCATCTCATCCAATGAAGGTGTGATCAAGCCAGACAGCCCTATGATGTCTATGATAGAAAAGAACCCCCCTGATTATTCTCAACAGCAGCAGGATTCTGGTTTTCTAAGGGGGCATGGCTTATAGGGAGGAAGCATGTTGTGACCAAGATTTTGAGATCCTCCAGTTCCATAGTCCTGTAAAAAATTACAATTAATACAACCATGTTGTGTGTGTGAACTATTTTGGTCCTCAGCTTCCAAGTCAGAGGCTGCAGTTTTTCATTTAAGTGCTCTGTGACAGACTCCTTATACTCAGCTGGTTGGTTGAAACAAAACATTTGTCCTGATTTGCACTTTCTGGACCTGAACTCTCCTCCTCTGCGGGTAATTGATTACTATTGTGAATTACTTCCCCAACACTGCCTGCTCCATAGCTTCTCAGAAGGTAAAATGGAGTACACTGATCCACTGCAAATCCTCAGCTTGGTGTCTGAAGGGACTCTCACACCAGCTGATTAGAACTGTAATTAAAATTTAAAAAGTGCTCACTGAGATGCTCATTAGCCCTACTGGATTTTAAGGAGGAGCTGACACGAAGCGTAGTTTTAGCCCTTGAAAGTTCTCCATCTTTACAAACGATCTCCAGATTGCTCCTCTGCCGGCAGCCTTGTCTGAGAGGCTTTGAGAGCCCTTGGATCCTGTCAGCATCAGACAACATGCAGCTACACCCTCTTGTAAGGCAGGCCAAACACATCTTAACTGCATTTATACCTGATGAATTAAGGCTGAGAGATCTGATGGCTTACTGATACATCCTACCAGCTAATAGCACTGTGCAAAAGTCTTAGGCAGTCAAAGGAATTTATCTGATCAGTGAATGTATATTTGCTCAGAATAAGAAACAAAGTTTAACATTAGGATCATGCAAGTAACACAATAAAACAACAAGAATTTCTTGTGTTCTCCAAAAAGTTACTGATATCTTGTTGGAAGGCGAGATGAACACCACTTCAGTCCCCAGACCTCTCCTCAGGAACACCTCAGCCTTTCCATGTATTAGTTAAATTTCACCACACTGATATGTCAAAGGTAATGGGTAGACCTCATTTAAAGACCAGGTCAAAACACTGTACGACAGCAGAAGTGCTCCCCCAGCTGGACAAATGTAGAAATAACACTACTCGCCAATTACCATATGTGATAATTGCCTTAAGAAGCAATTATTGTCATGGGGTAACCATGCATCTCAGAGAACACCACACAGACCAGAGTAACCAGCTGATGGGAATACAGAACAGAATTACCGAGATGGGTAAAGCAGAACCACCCAGAAGCTGTGACTTACTCGAGCAGAATAAACTAACAAACATCTACTAACAGAGAGGAAGATTGTTTATTAGACGCTACTCATTTAACTGAGTTTAGAATTTTACCCATGTGAGTACACTTACATTTGATCATGGAAAAATCAGCAAATATTCACCCAGGCTGTCACATTTAATCAAAATTGAGTTATGACCAAAACCAGTGGCCTGTACTACAAAGCAGGGTTACTGGTTTATCGGGGTAACTTTTCAGATTTATTAAAAAAAAAAAAAAAAAGACAACACTATAATTTACCTACATACTACATATACAGAGTATCAAAAAACTATCAAAAAAAAACCCCTTTTTCTCAGAATCATTGTCGGCGTAGTTACTATGTTTCGCCTGTGTGGGGCAGCACTGGCATGCTGCTTAAGACATGAGACCTGCTGCCAGATGGCTGGCAGGACCTTCACGGGGACAGCAGGCGAGGGGGACTCTCACGACGACCTACCTGCTTTTTTGTCGAGGGCTTCTCTCAAGATTTTATCACATGGTGTCATAACCCCGAGATCGATCACTCTGAATGGGAGGAGAAACGGAAATGTAAGGGATGCATCTTTGTGTAACTTTAAAGACCCAAAGAGCAAAACATTTCAATTAAATGCAGACTCCCGTGCAGCGTCCACACTACCAGGAAGTAGCAGCATGGGAACCCACAAGACCACTACAGAGCATTACTCTTTCAATTGGAATGATTGATGCTACTATTTATTTTCCAATTATTCACCCACCAAAAGCAATTCAGGCACACACCACACTCTGAAGACCCCCCCTTCCATGCTTTCCTTGAAAGATAAGCGAGTGAATCTGTAAATTACTTTAAGTGTAACGTTTTCCTTGCTTCATCGTGCCGCTCTCTCTGTCACAGACGCTTGCACTTCAGATGGAGTATTTCCACGACTTGTGGGCCCCCATTCAGGCACCCCGCCATGGTAAATAAGTGACCGGACAGGCCCGTAACCGAGGCAGGTGGGCTCACCGAAAATTGTTGCACCCCAGGACCACGGAGACGATGTTCTTGCCGATGTCGTGCACGTCGCCCTTGACGGTGGCCAACAAGATCGTGCCCTGATAGGGATCCTGTACAACAGCCACACAGAGAACATGTGTGAGGCGGACCGGCGTCACGGGGTACGAAACCTCGAGGGGTTAAACCCTGGCGTACGGATTATTTAGATTCTCCGATGGCGCCGGTGAACGCTTCCACCATGTTTGGCTTCAGGAGAGCATAAACAGCTTCTGGCGCTTGGCTCGAAAACGGCCGAAATATAAACACGCTCTTTGGCGCCCGACTGCCTCCCGAGCTGGAATGGGAAACACCCTGGTCAGGGCGTGACGCCTGCGATCCCGACTCACGATTTCCTCCGCAGACCCCGTGGCAGCCATCATGGCCTCCCTCTCTTTCTCCATGAAGGGAATGAGGTAGCCCACCGCTTTCTTCATCACGCGGGCGGACTTGATGACCTGCCACGGGAAACAGCAGGTTAGGGGGCCGTGAAAGGGCTCCCCCCCCCCCCGTCACATGGCACGCATACCAGATACACATCAACGTGCTTACTGAAGGTACTCAGCTCTGCTAAGCTGAAAAAAATCACTAAAACAATATGCATCATTGTTTCTGGATGCTGTGACCAAACCAAATCGTTTTGATATAGAGCCGTGGATTTTTCACTCTAAATTCCCATGTATGAATGGGTGTAACACTCATAACTTTTAATACCACCCCCCCTACCCCTGCCCACCTGCGGCAAGAACATCTTGCCTGCCCCAAACAGGTCTCCAACCATCTTCATCCCGCTCATCAGGGGACCTTCGATGACATGAAGGGGTCGTGGGTAGCGATCTGTCTGGGCCCGGGCTTCTTCTGTGTCCTCCAGTACGTACTTCTCGATGCCCTGACCCCGGGGAAAAAAAATAAACAAACTGTAAGAGCCCCTGAACACAGGCATTGGGTCTGGGAGGTCGAATCGGATCGGAATAAGCTGGATCCTGACCTTGCTTAACGCATACTCCAGTCGCTCCTCCACGCTGCACTCTCTCCACTCGTCCGTCTGGATCACCTTCTTCCCACCCTTGGCATTGTTCTGCAAAAACAGGATACCTCGTCCCCATTATTTCTTACCATCATACCTCCTACGCGTTTCACCCCGATATACAATATATGACGGTATTAAAAAAGGTCAATCACTACTGCTAACTCCGGAATCAGAGACAGTTTAAACACGATCGTCAGCTCGGGAGTTCAGCGTTAGGGAAACGAGGAGACAATTTCTTGTTGAAGAGATAAAAGGAGCACGCTTTGCTTTTGTGGCATCAACTAACACGTACGCGATATTCTTAGACTTTTTTTTTAACGTAAGTGAGGCTCCAATCACCGGTAACACTCTGAAGTATGATAAATCGCCGCAGTACAGCGTCAGTTTCATACCTGTATATAGAAGAGGATGGGCATTTTTTGCAGTATTAAAAATTATACTTTCGGGATGTATAAATACCGGGGTATACCGTGATAACGTCATACTGTACCACCCAAGCCTAGTCGGAACTCCAAAGAACCTAGTCCTGATGTGGTAGGAACAGAACAGGTGCTTCTCTTGCTAATTCACCAGCACCAACTTGCCATATGGTAAGTACCTGGGCATAGAGTAGGAGTTTCTCAGTGGCTTCGGGGTCTCTGTTCCAAATGAGGTTCTCACACATCTGTAGCAACTCCTTGTTGATGTCATCGTAGACCGGGAGGTTGCCTGCATTCACGATGCCCATGTCCATGCCATCCTGGGGTGGGACACAGGGTCACAGAGATCTTTTATCGAACACGCCGCCGGAGCAAAGCGGACAGCGCGTCGGCTCTCCCACCATGTACCTTGATGGCATGGTAGAGGAACACGCCATGCATAGCTTCTCTGATGGCCTCCATCCCACGGAAGGAGAAGGAGAGGTTAGATAGGCCCCCGCTGACCCGGGCACCTGGGAGAGTTTCCTGTGGGAAGCAAAAGTACTTCCAGGTGAAAGGTCATACATTTCCCAGATGCTGCCCCAAATACACTTAAACTGGTCCATTATGAGGGGAAGCCGTTTTCTTTGTTACCTCCAAGCTGAATCCTAAACACTAGCCTGTATCCCCATGGCAGGGTTCCATACGCATCCACAAAAATGCCTCATCACGGCTGCTGAGATGATGCCACATCCAATTAATCTAATTTAGCATAATGGCCGGGCTAATTCAATCTCTTGGACAGGAACCGCGCTGTAATAAAACCCAGCACTACCTTGATGAGTCTGGTGGCCTTGATGAAGTTGATGGCATACGTGCTGTGCTCTTCCATGCCAGTGCCGATAGTAAGGATGTTGGGGTCGAAGATGATGTCATTGGGGTTGAAGCCCACTTTGTTGACCAGGAGGTGGTAGGCTCTGGTACACACCTGCAGCTTGTGCTCCGTGTCCGTGGCCTGCGAAGGCAAAGGTAGTGGCGCTCCAGTGAGCCAAGGCAAAACGCTGTGTCCACCATGGGACATCTGATCTTTCGTTTACAGTGCACACTCTACCTACCTACATGTGAGCCAAGGACGGTAATCACCACGGCAACAATACAGCAAGTGTCCCAGCTTCCATTCAGGATCGGCTACTCATGATCCCGCAGGGCCCACTAGTAAGGGTGCGAGTGGCTCTGCGTCCCACTCGAGAGGTCGCAGAATGGTGGGACTGACCTGGCCCTCCTCGTCGAAAGCCATGACAACCACGGCGGCCCCGTAGCGGCGCACGCTCCTGCCCCGCTGCAGGAACTCCTCCTCGCCCTCCTTCAGGCTGATGCTGTTCACGATGCACTTGCCCTGGCAACATTTCAGGCCGGCCTCGATCACGGCGAAGTTGGACGAGTCGATGCACAGGGGAACCTGAGGAGCATCGAGAAGACACCTCAGCACGGAGGTACGGATATCTGGGCATACGCATGGCTTTCCCTCAAAATTAAGCTCCCAGTATCCAATCCAAAAGGACCCAAACAACCCTATTCTATCTGCTTTTGGCGGCGGCCGGATCCGCACGGGCCTGGGCGCCGGCCGCGGCGGCAGGCGCCCGCCCCCCCGGCCGCCCCAGGC
>JABFEA020000044.1:11896108-11910054 GCA_019775915.2 Cyphomyrus plagiostoma
AATTTCACAGGCAGACGATAGAAACCAATTGCCGCGCATTTGTATTCTTCCACCCCAGCTTACTTTCTTCTACCTTCTCTCCCGATCAGTACCGAACACTCATTCACTATTGAAACACCGGACATGCCATTCATGTCTAAGAAATGAATTTTTAAAAAAGTTCGCCCTCCCTCATCACTTGTTTCTGATTGATAAACTAATGAATTTTACTGGGCCTAAATGATGAAAATAAAACAATGAAACTATTAAATTTCTTAAATGGGTTTATTTTACGTTCGAGTCTGTGGAAAAGTACAAACAGTTTGCTCAAATTTTACAATGCGTTTTAACATTAACACATTAATTATTGATTGGCCGGTTCTGGCTCATTGTTCTACAGTACATAGTATCCCAAACACAATTTAGAGCGGTACGGGAGCTGAATGAATGCCACCAGGGAAAGCCTGTGTATTCCTGTTTGGACGAATTCTATCATGGTTTATGTAAATGACGACACAGGCTGAGCGTGAATTGTTATTTCTGGTGTTTTCTGTGCTGTACCAAGTTCTTTCTTTAAAGTTATTTACTTAATGTTTTGAGCAAAGGCCTAATCTCCGATTTGAGAGTAGGTTTCCGTTAACACTTTCTGCATCTTTATGCTTCTACAGCACGTGATCCCTTTGGATTTGTTTTTAACATTGCGTTTAAATACTAAGGACTATGAGGTACCACACGTTAATATACTATCCATAATGCATAACATGTTGATTCTTTTTATGCAGTTCAGGATTCACAGGGGGAGGAGGGAAAAAAGGGAGTTGTGGAGAGGGGATAAAGCCAGCATGACACAGGCGACCACTAGAGGTCGCTTTCTCCATACAGGGCGGTGGAGAAGGCCGTGTAGTCCAGCGCTCCCGGCACCTTATCGGGCCCGTTGTAGGGGGGCATTCTCATGATGCAGTACTCGGCCTGGTCCGGCGGCAGCTCACGGCGCAGCTCCTCCACCAGGATGTACGGCTGTTGGGAAGGAAGGTGCGTATTTATCGCGGTCAGAGAAGGATCAGTTTTCATTTTAGACCATTTTTTCCCTGTGTCTTATCAGTGTTCTGGTAGCAACTATTTTCCATTCTCTCACAGACATGAGGGGTTAGCAGCGAATGAGGACACACAGCCCCTTAGGTCCTCTGAGGGTGTGACAGTGTTTTTTTCTGTCGGGGGGTACAGAGCCCAATTCTGGAATATGCAAACTAGGCAGCTGCAACTTAAGAGGCCCCAGATAAAGTCATGAAACACAAACACACATAGATATACACTATATATATATATATATATATATATATATATCAAAATGAGGAGCGGCTCAGAACCTTATCAGCGGCCAGGATCTTGAAGGAGGCCACGACCTGATCGGCTGTGTCGGTGTCGCCCGTCTCCCGGGTCATGAAGTCGACAAAGGACTGGAAGGACACCATGCCAGTCTGGTTGGGGTCCACCAGCGTCATGATGCGCGCAAACTCCGCCTCCCCCTGCCAAGTTTGGACGAGGCCGGTTTAGAGTCAATGGCCTCCAGAGTGGGCCAGCCTACCATCCATCCAGCTATCGCCTGGACTGTTATCCTCAACAAACAGATATCTAAGAGAAGTAGAAAGCTCACCCATAACCTTTTGGCGTTCATCAACACTAAGGGAATACCTTAATGTCGCACTCCAGTGCACAAGGGATCTTCAGCAGTAATATAACTAAAATATATGAGTTTGAATTTCCAAATATATGAGTCAAATGAGTTTGCACCTGTAAGTGTGTGGAGCAATATATGCACGTATTGGGACAGCACTAAGTACTCGGCCCGGCTGACTACTCCCCCCAGTTGTTCCAAATTCCGTGCACTGACTGGCACCAGCAGTTATATATCGCATGTCCTAAAAAGTAAGATGGTCCTCTTGCATCAACTACTGATGCAACTTTTTCTATATTTGTGTCAGGCAAAATCAGGCAATGTGAAAGCAGTTTAAATATATGTACTTTGCGGCGCCCCCTGTTGGGTTGTGTTGCCTCTGCGTGAGATTCCAGATGAAGGCACATGCAACGTTCCTACCAGAGCATAGCCCATGGAGATCAAGCAGGCTCTGAAGTCATCTGTCTCCATCCCTCCTTTCTTCTTCTGTGGGACAAAGTCGGAGGAGGGAGCACGATACCGAGGGGGGGGGGGGGGCCGTGACCGGGGCGACATCATAGGCAGAGAAGAGGGAGAGGCCGCTGAAACAGACAGACAAACACACACACGGACACACAGGCCAGGGATGACGCACACGGGACAGACAAACAGGGAAAACACAGGAGAGACGACAAGTAGGACAGATGGACAGAAAGCAGAGAATCGTTTTAGTGTGTTTACTTTTGCCAGATGACATTTCTTTGAGGGAATCAGCTGGTGTGTTCATGGCACTCTATAAACGATCGATTCAGATTCCCCTCTGCTGCTTGTATCAACAGCAATTTGGAAACCAAACAAGAACGGAAAGAGTTCAAAACATCCGAGAATGATGAGAAAATCCGTCATCCTGCATGAAAAAGCAAGCAGGCTGGTTCAGAAACCGAGGGGGGGAGCGAAAGGGGACCAGGTGGCATGGCGAGGTATCTGCTCACGATTCCGGCGCGGGCCGGAACTCTCAGGCACGCCGCGGGCACCTCAGAGAGCGGCTTGCCCGAGCCACCCTAGAGCTGCGGACATTTGCTCGCGCTGCATGGCATCCATGGGGAGGGAGGGAGGGAGGGGAGGGGAGGGGGCAACGGTCACTGGGGTTAGTGAGGTTAGCTGGGGAAATGCAGAGCAGAGGACACACGGTAGTGTTTACTCAGCGTAGAGATCAGGAGCCAGCTCTGATTAGCAGGTGAACAAAGGTGGCGTGTGTGGATTCGCCATTTACTGGGTCATCAGATACTAGTATCGTCAGAAATGGCAGAAAGTTGTCTATCTGGAGCTCTCTCACCACAGGGTGGAGATGAATCGAAGAGCAAAATTTCCAAAACTCACTCCTTTTTTTGTTGTTGTTGTTGAGATGAGATGGCCAGTGACCTAAAGTCGTGCTTTCTCATCATATGTGACGGTATTGGGAACCAGAACTCACTCTCCTCATGCAATCCAAAGTAAATTTCCAAAACTCACTTTTCAAAAGTCCACAGAAACGGTCTGAACTGGTATCCAGTGGACTGGGCGAGTACTGGAAATGTTCTCTTCTATTCACTTGTTCAGCAACTCTAACTGCTCATAGCATGTTGCTCCAGTTGCCGTGGGCTCTGATTTTCATTTTAATTTCCCTTCAGTGTCTTTACTTCAGTATATATCAGAGTTAATTCATTTTGAAATGGTTAATTATTAAACTATTAATTTTTGGGCTGCTCTGTCAAAGTTGCACATGCTTGTCAATAATCAGGGGTATACGTCAAGCTCCGTGTAGGTATACTGCCAAGGCAAACTCTGCAGGAAGCCTACAGAACACTGTACCCGGTCGAAGTGGCTGAAGGAGGAGCGGAACTCGTTCATCTGGGTCTGGCTGATGCCCTTGGCGTCGCGGGTCAGTATCTGTGTCTCGATCTCGTTGATGGTCCGGGCGATGGTGGTGAGCAGCAGCTCCCAGCCCACTCGGATATGCTGCCACCGTGAGGGGAGATGGGGAAGTGCGCTCAGAGCCGGCATACCGCAACGTCGCAGGCGTGGCCCAGGGCCGGCGGTGCCAAGCCAGATTACAGGGCGTGCCCTCACCACAGTCACTCTCCCATAACACAAATAAGATGACATTTAAAAAAAAAAAAAATTATATTTAGAAATTCTACAAAATTTTCATTCTACTGCAATACTTGTGATTCATGGTACTGGTGAAAGTCCAGGAATTAACAATGAATGCAGGTCACACGCCAGAGGGGACTGGTCCATACAAATACAGGAGATAGTACCTCATGTTATTTAGATTAAACAAGTAAACAAGTAACTCTGAAATAACTCATTGCTATCATTGTATTGTCACTAAAACATTTCTATTCTTTGGAAAAGTTCAATATTATATCCTCAAATTTTAGCCACTATCCACCACCAATGATGACATAAACTACTCTAACATTGATTGGTTATTCATTTGTTATATAATAAATAGTCATCCATCCATTTTCTGTACCTGTTATCCTATGCAGCATTATGGAGCCTATCCCAGAAGTTATGGGCGCAAGGTAGGGAATAATCATCCCATTGCAAGACACACAAGCCATTCATACCAGCAAACAATCTGGTACCTCCAATTAATTTTAACATGGTTTTGGACTGTGGGGGGAAACTGGAGAACCTCGAGGGAACCCCACGAGGAAACGGAGAGAACATGCAAGCTCCACACACGTAGTCATGGCAGAGACTTAAACATTGGTCCCAAAGGTGTGAGGCAACATTGCTAACCACCACACTGAGTCACGAATGAATAATATATTATCAATACTCATTGTGCATAGTCCAGCCAGCCTGAGTGGAATGTAACCGAGGTGTGTGTAGAGCCCCCGGCGCAAGCCGATACCTCCATGGTGTAGTTGGTGTGTTTGTTGTCGAAGATGAGCGACTCCTGGATCAGCTGGTGGTCTTCCTCCAGCTTGTCGATGTTAGGCTTGTAGTTGATTATGGCTTGCTCGTACTGCTTAAGCTGCGTCATCTGGTCCTCCAGCGCGCCGCTCACCTCCACAGAGCAGTGGCTGATCTCCTGCAGGGTGCCAGGTGTGTTTGTGGCTTTGGTCAGACCCGCTCGGTAATTCACATTGTGTTTCTCAGTGGTATTATTATTATCATTTGTTTTTTATTTACCTAAAGACAGCAAGAAGGATGAGTGTATCACTAAATCAAGCGCCTAAAGATGGATGCAATTACAGTATTACAGTAATTTAGCTTTATGAACCATTTTCTGTATGTTTTGACCACACTAGATGGCGCTCTTGGTTTACTTTACGGCATGCGTTAAGCCCTTTTTTGAACAGAGAGCACCATCTAGAGGCATCAGAAAATACAGCAAATGGTTCATGAAGCTTCATTTGGCCATGACTAATTACAATATACTGTGCATCATAGGTAGGCAATCTTTTCCTCAATAGCCCAGGTTTTCAGGATAACCTTTAGGTCAGCTGTTCAAACCCAGGTGTGAGGACTCTTCAACCAATTAGTCCTCTGATTAGTAATCTGATTGTGCATACAAAAACCCACGAACCCAATGGCCCTTTCTGGATAAGACTGCCTACCTCTGTTGTACACCAGTGTTATTTAACTGGGGGGTCATGATCCAAAAGTTTCTTGTGGGACCATTTCCATTGGGTCACCAAGTGTGTGGTTCAAAGCGAATTATTTTTAACATTTTTTCTAATGTTGGACTTTTTTGTTTTATTGGTTTTTTGTTTGTTGTTGCCTGAGTGCCAGTTCATTTTGCCTCCCTTTTGAGGTTATGAGTAACCCTTTTTGCAGCCTGTTTTGGTTTGCCATGGGTGAACCAAACCCCCCCCCCCCCCCCGGTCAGCAAAGTTTACCAAGATGGACCCAGTTGAGCACTTGACCCTCAGAAAGTCTCATGTCAAGGACCAAGGAATTATGTAGCTCCTGAGGCTAAACCAGCTGAGAACCACTGTGCACATTGTTTTAATTCTGTTACTGGGAAAGGTTAGCAGTGTCCGACCTCCATCCTGGTCTGGATCCAGGGTCCGATGAGGTTAGCCTGGGCAGCAAACTGCCTTCGGAGGCGTTCGTTGGAGTGCTGGCGGGAAAGCTCTTCCTGAAGGGAGCCGTCTCTCTGAGGAACCAGCTTCTTTACCTGCTCAGGCACATGTGCACAGGCTTCACAAATCTACACACCCACTCCCTCTGCTGGCCAGCCTAGGTAGCGCACTCTTATCACCGGAACGTCTGAAGGTCGAAGGGAAGTACAGTGCTTTCTGGAGTATTTCTAAGCAACCTTCAACTCTTCATGCTCTGCATTTCTTATTTTGCCAAATTGTTAACAGTACGCAGTTCAACAGCACATCTGAGTACAATCATTAAAAACTCCATTAATTTATGTTAAGTAAATAGTATATAGATATCTGAAACCCTGATCAGGATAAGCAGCAGGGAGATGGATGGAGGCATATTTGAATATCCAGTTGAGCTTGTACGCTCAGCAAGTACTGGCAGCCGAGAAGACATGTGACCTTAAATTCCCAGGGTTCTTTACTCTACTAGCACTAATCTGCTAAAGGTTTTTGTTCCTCTACCCCACTGTCCTCTGGGTGTTCAGCTTGCACAGTCGACTGTGTATGTTTTTAAACAGTGTACACATTTAAAACACAGTGCTGCAGCTTTCTACGTAAGCACAAGGCTGAACTGAAATTAACATCAAAGTGTTAATCCTAAAAAAAAACATCCATCAAAAAATTAGCACCGTTCTGCTTGAGACAAAACCAGCCTCAGTGGTCACAATGATTCACTGCCACGATGCAGATAACAGAGGAAAGGGAAGAAAACAGGAGCAAAGATAATTCTGTGTCCTATCTTAACAACATGCCTAACATAACGTTCCCGGGGTACTTCTCACTGGAAGGCAGATCGGGTAACCTTGAAAAATTATATAAAAATTTTATAAAAATTATATAAAAAAAAAAATTATATAAAAATAATCACCGTTATATGTAGATAAAGGTTAAAAACATTAAGCATTATTTGCTATGTCAATCCTTCATAATCAAGCAAGCTAACTGTATATATCAACAATAATAAATATTACAATAAATATGAATCTTTTTTTTTTCCTTACAATATCTTGCCATATCTGACTATGTCTGTATCTAACACGTGGAATCATAAGAGGAACCAGTAACTTGGAAGCGTGTCTGATATATAGAAGTTTCTCAGGACCAAATGGTCTATTGCTCTGTTATCCTGCTTAAATAATGCACATCAATCTTCTAGCCATCTCCATGACAACGGATTTCCCTTTACATCATGTCCCCTGCCTCATGAAGTGATTGAGTCATGTCTGAGATGAAAGACTACCTTGTCCCACTTGATGCAAATCTCCTCGGGTGTGATGTTGCTGTAGGGGTTGGACAGGTTGCTGGTGATTCCGTAGCTCTGGGCAATCTTCTGCACCTCGTTGTAGATCCCGAAGATGGCCTGCCTCTCGGTCTCCGCTTCTGGAAGTGTGGCTTTGAACTGGTCATGGGCGGAGATGAGACTCTGCGGCAGTTGGGAAAAGACGGACCAGAATGAGAGACTGAATGCAATGACGCAGTGTTTCATTTAGGCACGCTGATGTCATAGTGACGTCACATCGATATCACAGTGATGTCATAGTGACGTCACAGAGAGCAGCGGGCCACCTGGATCTCCTCGATGGTGTGTACAATGAACATGTCCTGCAGGTCCTCCATAGCTCCCTCCATCCAGTTGTTAAATGGCGCCGCCCTCTTGGCAAACTCCAAGTGCAGCTGATCAATGGTCTCAAGCAATTTCTCTGTCCTCTGAAAAAATTCAAACGAAAATAAAATGGAGCTTTAACAATTTTATAACATTCACCTATCCCCAGGGCACACACACATTCATACATAATCATACACTACAGGCAAGTTATGTATGTCACATTATATGAAAGATAATGACAAGTTCACATCCAGAGATGATTCCATAAGAGGGCGCTGTTTCCCACATTACATTTATCACAACAGGACATAAAGGATCCACAGAACAGTTAGTGCTATTTCTGAAACTTCAATTATAATAAAGCGTTCGCATCTGTTCAGGCTACATATTCTCCACCCTCAAACGCTGCAGTGTGCTAACTGTGGTGAAGGTGAACTATCTGCTTCAGTAGAATAAAGTGGGGACTCAGAGGACAGCACTGTATTCTCCACACCTGCCATGTGACCCCCGCCCCTGGCTCTGTACACGTGACCTTGCATGTTTTTATGTGTGTTTTTCTCTGTCTCTTCATGAGTCTCTTCCTGGTACTCCAGTTTCCTGCCATAGACCAGACTTCATCTACATGGACTGGTTTTTACAGGGTGTATGATCGTGTGTGTGTGTGTCGGCTGATGAACTGGCATCCCCCCACAACCTGGTTGTCGTTTGTCATCTTCCTTCCCATCCAGACAGGCTGATCAGATGGGCTGCCCCCTGGTAGCCACTGGGCTCTAAGCAGGCACTTAGTTTGCTTATATCTTGGGTTGGCCTTGTCATTAACGTGCCCTCAGCACTCAACTGTAAAACCCAACACATACTGGTGTGTCCACTTCTGCGGTGTCCATCACGAACCATTATCTCCATGCTCACTGACCTACCTCCAAAGCCTCCCTCCTCTTCTGGGTCAGGGTCCCCAGCTGGTCCCACTGGTCACAGATCTTCTGGCAGCGCTCATTGATAGCCGCTGCGGCGTGGTAGTCCAGCTCACTGGGGGGGCATTAAGGATAGATAGGTCCTGTTACTATCCAAAGGCTAAGCTATTTACCAGAATAAGCCAAAGAAGAACATAACCAGCTGCACCAGTTGTAGCCTAATGCACACATCATTAACACCACAGTTTTTAGTACCCCCCCCCCCCCCCCGCCCACTTAGCACGGCGCACATTTCATCATTTGCCTTACTGCTCGTCTTATATTAAAAGGAAAACATCATGAAAAATGCTGAGAAATCAAGTTTTTATTGTTTGGACTCCCAGAGGCATGAAAACATAAAAAAAGTGTGATTCAATCGCATTCAATCAAGAAAACAATATTTCCTATCATTCGTCTGTTGGATCCCGTAAACACGTATAAACTACCAGACGTTTAACTTTTTCTATAAAGCTGAACAGGGCAGCTCACCCTAACTGTTGTTACTGGAGGAGTTCGGGTCAGAAACATAGATAAACAACCCAGTGCGGATGAGGTTCAGACTGAGCATGTGCAGCCAGTGTCCAGCGATTGGGCCACTACAGAGTCCAGTGGCCAGTACTGATTCTATGTTCGTTTTAGCTCTTAGCAGAAGGATCTACTACAATAATGCCTTAGAGCTTAGATTCTAGCAGTACCCAGGGATAGAATAGCTCAAGGCCAGCTAATTTACTGCTCCCACTATAAGCCAGAAAGTAACTGATAGCCGGTGTGAAATATTGCATGTGGTTGGGGCTCCAAAGTGGGAGAACCACACTGAAGCCCCCGTCCAGTGTATTCCCCCCCCCCCAACCCCCCAATGCCATTCAGCTGAATCATAGGTCAAAGACATTTATCTCATCTCACTCCGAACAGCTACTGGGACACTGTCCCATCACCTGCCTGTAGACGAATTGCCAGTTTTGTTAAGTAATCCTCCCCAGGTCATAAATGCTGAACTACCCAGTGCCCAGGGGTCATTATAGCAAGCGTATGGGTGA
Organism: Cyphomyrus plagiostoma; assembly: GCA_019775915.2. NCBI lineage: Eukaryota > Metazoa > Chordata > Actinopteri > Osteoglossiformes > Mormyridae > Cyphomyrus > Cyphomyrus plagiostoma. Next base: position 11,905,489 of record JABFEA020000044.1, read on the forward strand.
CCTTTGACATACGGACACTGTTATCTAAATTTAAAGGCACAGAGTACTATTTAACTGAACATATAACTAAACGTATAATTAAAACTGAGATGTTTTTATCGGAGCTATCTTTCTTGCCTCTCCCCCACACCCCCTAAAGCCAATCGACTCCCTAGGTGGAGTGACGAGGCAGGACTTGCAAGGACTTGGATAGTGGAACTGAGGGGCATCTGAATCTGTAAACTTTGACACGGGTGGTATGATGGCAAAGCCCACCGGCCGGTCAGCGTTCTTGGACAGAAAGGTCCTGAAATAGAATGGGTCAAACAGTACAACCACCAGACTAGGGGCTCCATCAAGGGGGGGGGGGGTTGGCACCCCCCTCTGTGCCCCCTGGGAGTGGGCAGGACAATCACTGCTGTCAATGAATGAAAGTGGCAGGTGCTTCAGCTCTTCATAAATTTAGATCCCCAGACACCACGAGCCCCCGGGGAGGGAGGATCATTGTCCCCCAAGCACCAAATCCAACATAATTCCAATTATTTGCCCCCCTGCAACTTGACAGTGTTTCATACCAATGCTTACATTTTAACTTTTCCCTTTAGAGTTTGCTTTTTATAAAGATAAACCTTACGTCCTTACTGTACCAGTCCAGAGTGTTGTCCCAATACCCTAATCATCATGCTGATTCTATTCATCAAGTTCTCGTGTTTAATGGAAGTAAAGACATAATTAACCTTATAGAACTCTGTAGATCTCCCAGCGGTGCAATTATTCTCCAAAACCATTTGTTAGTTGAGGATGTAATCCCCACGGACAATCCGCTAGCGTGATGCTAGCTTTAGAAAGTGTCTTTTCCGATTTAATTACTTTCCACTAATGAGACCACTCTGTAAATGAATTAGTTCTCTCCCATTTGCTAGCCAGCATGCCACCTCTCCCCTCAAAAACTGCATCACGGCCCAAAATAGATGGAGCTCCCCGTCTGTTGACAAGCCTGCGTCCAGGAAGCGGAAAGCCATTGATAAGAAAGCCAACGTTCTTCAAAGGTCTGTTTTGGGCAGCAGCTTCTGCCGAGAGGGGTCCCCACAATCCTCTCTTCCAGAAAGAGGGACTAACGCTCTAGCAAGAGGCATGGGAGGAATTTTTGAATGCGTGCAGGTGGGGGGGGGGGAGGTGAGGTGTACCAGCGCAGCAGAACGTACTTTAGCTCTTGAGCGATGGCAGCTATCTGCTCCACTCGGTCCTGGTGGGCTGCCAGGTCGCTCTCGAAGGCCTCGTGCCTCCTGAGCAAAGCTCGCACCTGCGTCAGCGATGCAGACTCGTAGTCCTTCTGTGACAGTTGCTGATCCTTACCTACAGCGATTAAAAACCCAGCCCGAGGGCCCAGCATGACCCTACACGTGATGTTTTAACATGCAGGGAATTTAAATTTACAAAAAATATAGATTGAAAATCAGTGAAAGATTCAATTTCATTTAAAATCAAAGTGTCACTAGGTAAACAGTACTTATAATTAACTGGACTTAAATAACTGGTCACATAACCAAAGATAATCGTTCTGCTAGACATATTAACCATATAAACCTAATTAGACATCATTTTGTCACATGTACACAAAACATGGTCCACATTTCACGTTTATTGTTCACAGCGAAGGCTCACTTATTATTGTCGGCAAGCTAATTTCAGTTTGTCTGAAATTAAGCAGCCCTTAGAACTGAATTTGAAACACTGTAGTCGGGTACCACTATGAGCATTAGGGCGTCAAGACATTTTGAAGGAGGTTAAAGCTAAAGTAACGTTGCTGCTTTGATGAAGATTGTAGTGCAGTGTTTCCCAACCCAGTCCTCGGGGACCCATAGATAGTCCATGTTTTTGCTCCCTCCCTGGAACAAAAACGCGTGGGTCCCCGAGGGCCAGTTTTGGAAACCCCGGTTTAAAGACAAGAGTCATTTCCCTGTCAATAACAGGAAAGCAGGCATGCTGGTGCAAGTGTGGACTGCCTACCAGGGAGCTGGGAGGGAGCAAAAACGCGGACTATCTGTGGGTCACCATGGACCGGATTGGGAAACGCTGTCCTGATGTAAAGACAGACTTACGGTCGTCAGACATGAAAGGTGTGGGCAGCACGGCCAGAATGCAGGACTGCATGTGCGCAAGATCGCAGACCAACCAGAGAAGACCCTATCAGTGAAGGAAGTCTCTGTGCCTGCGTGCGGCGCTGGAGGCTCCTCACCCAGTGCCCAGCTCTCATGGGTGGCGGCCTTCTGCCTGAACTTCTCAGCCAGGTGGTCAAGGCGCTCGAGCCGCCGGATCTCGCTCAGGAGCCACTCCTCGTAGCCCTTCTCCGCCTGCTCCAGCCCCTGCCAGGCGCTGGTGATGTCCTGCTCAGTGCAGAACAGCCGAAAACGGTGACCGAAAACATAACTAGCTGCTGAATAAAGAGCCGCTTCAAAACGCAGCCAAATTGTTACCCTCTGAGATATATCATATCATTTGAAAATGATATATGGCTGCCGCGTTAAAGAGGAATTATTACTCTGCATTATTCCACGCTTTCTTTCTGAGACCTGATGCCTTTTCATTATTTTTTAATGACGCATCCTTCATCCTGAATATCATTATGTGAATCATTGGCAGGGAAAAAGCAATAACTCAACTGCAACACAAATATGCAATAGTGGTCCTGTTGCATCGAGGTGAAATTATGTGCCGTTTAGAAACGGGATGTGAGGACGTTTCAGCTCCTCCCACCACTAGGGGGCGACGGAGAGCATCAATGCACTTACCGATACCATTTTGCCCTCAGAGGGCATGAAGGCGGGCCGGTTGCTGATGCGCAACTTGGTCTGCAGGGTGTTGAAGTTGATCTCCAGCTGACATTTCTCCTGCACCTTGGGCGGCTTGTGCATGCGGCGATAGTCGCGGAAGTCCTCCAGCTTCCTCTGCATGGACTGCATGGTCTTCTCAGGAGTCCGGTTCTCCAACCAGGGGGTTGTGCGATGAATCCACTCCAGCAGCTTTTGGGGATGTAGGGATGGGGGGGGGGTCACAGCAGACAAGGCGGGGAGGAGGACACCGGGGTTGGTCACTGCATCTGTGTAGAACGGCGGCTTGAGCCAACATCTGACAGGAAGTCACATGACCCAGCCTGGTACCTCGCTGGCCAGCTTCTCATACTCCTCCATCAGCTTCTCATTGTCCTGGTTCACCCCAAGCACTTTGCAGATCCTATTGGCTGCTGTCTCAGCCTGTGGATGGTGGATAGGTTTAGCTTTCTTAAGGGACAGCAACAGGACACGGAGGAATATTCCCCATTTTGCCTTTTGTACTGTGCGAATAAGGTTTTAGGCACAAGTCATAAGTGTTGCTAGGCTGGTATTAGTCTAACAGTGCCGAATTAAAAAAACCTACAGTGGTGAACTGCACAGAAAACTTATAGAAGGATACAATCAGAGTAATTGTTAATAGCAATGTGCTAATGGGGAACATTAGCTGGAAAACCAGCCTATGAGTTATGGGATGCCCTGGTCCTGGGGTGGTTCTCCAGGAAGGCAGCGCTCATATCAAGACGGATGAAGGAATTTTAGGGATATAAAACAGCGTGGGGGTTTGTGGGGCGGAATGGCCAGAATGAGTGAGAATGTTAGCTTCTAGTCAGGTTTGGGGGGGGAGACTCTGCAGGACCCCCTACCTGCTCAGCTCCAGCAAAAGCGTGGTAGAAGCAGGACACGTAGGTCATGATAGCTCTCTCATCCGGCTTGGGGGTGTTGACAATGTCTGGGGTGGGGAGGAGGATAAGAAAAAGGAGGAGAAGGGAGATGAAGAGAGAGGAAGGAGGGAGAGAGAGAGGGAGAGAGAAAAAGCTGCAGAGGGAGGAGGACCAAGGCAGCTTTTTGGAGGAAAATGAAAGTATGGCCATGGAGACTCTGCGTCGTACCTTCTCATGCAGGTAAGAAGTGACTGTCACTGTCACTGCTCCCACCTTAACGTTACATCTTTACTTCTAACAAGTTCTGATTTATGTTTGAGCTCTTGCACCCGTAGCCTCCAGAATGGGCTCCGCACCCCCGCAACCCTGAACAGGACAAGCGGTTACAGAAAATGGACGGATGGATGGATATCTGAGCTCCCCATCAATTCAAAACTGCTCTTGTTAGAGCTGGGGAGAATTCTGCTATTTTGAAAGGTGGGAGGCATAAGAGGGGCCATAGTTCATATGGAGAGGCCAACTGCATCATCGGCTAACGATATGCTTTGAATCGGTGAGTGACAGGGGCAGACGGGATACTACTATATACTATAGAGCATACAATCTTCATTCAGCTTGAGGAGTGAGGGCCAATCCAACTGAAAAATGAGAATCAAAAATGGGAAATAAAATGGGGGGGTTGACAAAGCGAAAGCATGTCATCAGGGTGCCCTCACCTTCTGGGGCCCCGCAAATGCATGATAGTAACATGATACATAGGTCAGTATCGCCCTTTCACCAGGTGTGGCTGTCTTTGCCACGTCTGTGTGGAGAGAACAAGGTCATCCTTTCAGTTTACCCACCCACCCCCACACAGTCACCCATGTGCCCCC
>JABFEA020000044.1:11924902-11941965 GCA_019775915.2 Cyphomyrus plagiostoma
GTAGAAGCTGAGTAGAAGCTGAGTAGAAGCTGAGTAGAAGCTGAGTAGAAGCTGAGTAGAAGCTGAGTAGAAGCTGAGTAGAAGCTGAAGATGTCCCTGCCCATCCTGAGAGCCGCCTTTCTCCTTATTAGCAGCAGTGCAATTCACTTTAGGCTGACGTCTGTGTTTGACAAATGATGTAGGGCTGGGCGATATCATATCGGTATTACATCGCGCATGCGCAGTAATCACCAGGGCTTCAGATGACAGACGAAGCATTTGGCCGGATGCCAGCTTTTTTGGTGAAATACGGACATTAATTTACACCCAGAGGATTAGTAGTATGGCTAAAATATTAATGAGATGTGTTTTGTGATACCCAAAAGTAAGTAATCTGTATAAACTTTGTTTTTTAAATTCGATTAGCGGAGCACCCCACGTACTCGTCTGTCATCTGAAGCCCTGGTGATTATCGCGCGATATAATGTCGATATGATATCGCCCAGCCCTAAAATGAAGGTCCCTCGTGGATGCTTAGATTTGTAGGCACTGATTCAGTTCCACCGGAATCGCTCCAGTAAAATGTCCGGCTATGAGTTCCCCAAGGCACCTTTTTTTGATATTTTGTGTGGGTTTTTGTCTTTATAATGTAAGCTATTAAATTTGTGTCCCCCCACCACCCAAACAGAGCCTTTGGGTCCCTGTGTGCCACCCCCAACCTGGTCCCTACACTGAAGGACATTGCGTCGATGTATGACATCAGCCCCTTGCTTCGCTACCTTCTGCCTCGCCTAATTCGCTGCGTAGTTACCACCAGCGGTGAGTCAGTAACACCAACCCGTCCCGTCCCCCCAACTCTGGCATGTAGACTCAGAACTGACACTGCTCTTTCTTTTCCAAGGGGATGGAGAGTCTTTGGAGACTGCAAACTACGGAATCCTTCTGGGGTCCGTCGTGCAAGATCTCACGCTCTCCACCGGCCTGGACATCACTGTGGCAAAGTAATATGTCATCCCTGCTGCGGTGGACACTTTATGGAGAAGCCCAGATTCCGTGTGGTTTTTGGAGTGTGTCAGATGTGCCTTGTCAGGTCGCTCACCCAGCGGTTTGTCATCACAGGCTCCTCCTCCAGGAGTACCTTAGCCATGGTGCTCAGAGTCGCCTCTCCGCAGATGAAATCTCCAGCCTCAACCAGCGACTGACACCCCTGGTCCGAACTTTCGAGTCAAAGTAAGCCCGTCTCAGTGGTTCCCCGCTACCTGGGAAGACATCAGCTGACCCCCCCCCCACCACCTCCTTTGGTTTCAGGTACCCCGGTGCCTTGGGGGCCGTACTGGAAGGTCACCTGTGTGACACCTCCAGCCAGGAGGAACAACAACTCTTCCACCAGTTCATCTCTCTGTCAATGAGTAGTGGGAAGTATAAGGTGTGTTTGGAGATCCCCCCCCCAGAGGTTGGACAGGAAGGGAAAAGTCACTCAGGGTCTTAGGCTCATCTGATGTTCCTCACCATCTAGATTTTGGCTGGCTCAGACACCTCCCTGCTCCTCAGTCTGAATCATCACCTCCCTACCGTCCGGAATCTGGCACTCAAGCATCTGAAGGAGATCCTCCGTGCAGGACAGGTGCCTTTCACATTCTTCCTGTTCGTTTTTCACAGAGCTGATGGACCCCGTAATGCACAAGGGGATCCCTTGCATCTTGATAGACCCCTGCTAGACTAACATGCAGAGGTGGAAAGCTCAGGTCCAGAAAATACAAATCCAGACCGAGGTTTTGTTTAAACCAACCAGGTGAGTACAGAGAGTCACATTCATAGAGTGCTCAGTTGGTTGGTTGGAACAAAATCGTGGTCTGGATTTTTACCAAGCCTGACCTATCCACCTCTGCTAATATGCTATCTGGACGACAAGTTTTCTAGTTAATGAGTGAAGTTAAGAGTACGCCGGGTTAGGGTGGGTACGTCTTGCACGTGTCTTGCTGTGTCGCCTCTTAATGAGGTGGAGATGGTGTAGTTGTCGGAAGGTCATGGTGTCCATCTGGTGATTCGTTTCTCCTCAGGAGGGATTCGATGAGGTGTTCCTGAGAGAGGCCGTACTGGAACGTATGAAGGACGACGTCCCAGAGGTGGTGCTGTCGGCCATGACAGCTTTGGAGGCGAGTGAAGTTTTAACGGCGCATGGAAAAATTACTTACTGGCATCCGTGCTTTTTACACATCTGTGCTTTTTTTTAAAAAATCTTTTCTAAATGTTTATTATTGTTTAATTTCTCAGGCAAATTTTGAGCTCTTAGGTGCTGAGGACACAGTCTCCTGCTTGATGTCCCTCCTCCAGCGTACAAATCTTTCAGTGGCAGCAAACTGGTGAGTGACGTGGCGTTCTTGCTCGCCGCGCATCACGATTCGTCGCCAGGCCTTCGAGCCACTCCAGCCAGCTGGCAGCCCCCCCCAGGAGCGACCGTGGAGTCATTATCTCTCCTCTCTCCCATTAAGGTACCCCGTCCTGAAGGAGGCAGTGAAGCTCCTAGATGACGGCCGTCTGTACGGAGAAGACCTCGCCCTGAAAAGCCGCCTGCAGAAGGAGCTGCTGCCCTTCCTGGTCGTCACCTGCCCCCACCCGGAATACCCTGAGCACCAGCTATCCAGCCTTATTGCCTGCTCTGCCCTAATGTCCCAGAACCCCCTCACACGGGGGTACTCCGAAGGTGACCGCTTTGTTACAAATGGACCAGATCGTCACTCTCGATGCGAAAATCCAGTATTTCAGGAGTTTGAAAAGATGCATTTTCTCAAACACTAGTTTGCAAAATGAACCAAAAAACAATGTAATGAGACACCCTTATCACCACAAATAGAAAACTATCCTTACACATCCATCAGTGAACGATTTAATCTTTTAAATGGACTTTGTGGATTGTAGTCAGTGAGGCAAATATGCCATTGTCAACAAGATCCAAACTAATTTTGATTTATATTCACGATTAACGAATGATCTTAGCTAGCTAGCTCTCAAGGTTGCATTGGCAGAATTAGCAATATGAAAGCATCCATACAAGTCGCAATCCTTTAGTGGACATACAGTTTTCACAGGACAGCAATGATATACTCCCCTGTTATTCAAATCACGTTCCTCGAGGTACGAGCACTGCTGGTTTTTCAGCCTTCCTTTACCTGTGAGCCAGGTGTGAAGCCTCTGACCAATCAGTAATTATTAAACTACCTGGGAGAACTGAAAACTCAAAGTCCAGATTTGAAGAGCCCTTATATACTTTGTTTAAAAATGTATGAAAGGTGTGTTTTGTTTTGTTTTTTTTTTTTATTGATGTGCTAGGTTTTGCCTTTGCATAATTACAGAATTGGGGGTGGGATTGTTTCTACAGCAATAAAATTGCAAGATTTTGTTGGTTTCTGCGATTACAGGAAGGATGTTTTCAAATTAAAATGACACATAGTGCCTTGTTATTATTCCAAGGGATGAAAATGGTTTTAGCTGGTGTTTAGTAACTCTTCCTAAAAATGGACGACCTCCCTTCTCCCGGCTGCAGTCTTGGAAGGGGTGGGAACCGCAAGCCCAGACTTCATTGGTACGGCCAACCAGCAGCTTGTCTCCACGATGGTCCGGAATCTCTCGGCGATGGACGCTGCTTCCAAGCGCAGCACTGTAAGTGGGCCCCAAACCCCAGTGTGAGCTCGCCTTGCTGAAGGACTGCTTTCTCAGGCAGTCTGTGCAGTGGGGAGATGAAGGTTCATATTTAATTTGGGGGGGGGTTATATTACTGTCCCTGCACTTAACTGCTTTGTTCTTGTGAAATTTTCAGCTGGATAAATAGCTGCAAATGACGCAAAATTATCTATTCCCAACCAAATTCTCGGGGGCCCACAGGCGGTCCATGATTTTTTTTCCCCCAACAGGCAGTCCACTTTTCAGAAGGCCTTCTCGCCCCTTATTGCTAGGGCGTGACACTGTAGGTTGATTGTTCCTGTTTCTGACAAAATGGCCCCCCTATAGTGATGTATATCTGTAGGCAGTTGTTCAGATTCACCAGAATCGCTCCAGTAAAATGTCCAACTATGAGCTCCTTTGGGACAAAGGCACCAGATTTGTTTTATATTTTATGTGTGTGTGTGTTTTTTTTTTTTTTAAGAGTAATCTAAGCGGTATTGTTTTGATTGTGCCACCTTCCACAGAGCAAAAACGTGGGCTGTCTCTGAGGACTGGCTTAGGAAACTGATCCAGCCCTTTTGAGTGTCTGCTGAGCTCCTGAATGTCGCATGTCACTTCCTGTCTGCCTGTTATGGCTCTGTATTCTTCTGCACCTATGTCCACTTGAGATGACCAAAGGGAGTGACTGAGATGGTCAGGGGAAACACTGTTGTGTGTAGTAGTTACTACTTTTTCCTTAAAGCTCAGCATAGATTAAGCAAAACTTTGGTTTGTGTAGGGTCTCAGGTGTTTGTGTTTTGTCTCCAAGCTGGAGGGCCTGGCTGAGGTGGTCTGCAGCCTGCGTGGTAGTGTGAGGGAGCGAGCCGCCTTCCTCATCCTGACCTTTGTGCTGGTGAAGGGCCTAGACGGCCTTGCTGAGGCGCAGCACCTCCACACAGCTCAGCGGGTCTTCAGCCTGCTGGAGCCGCAGCTGCAGGAGCTAACGGCATGGAACCTCAGTCAGGTGAGGTTCCTATGGGGGCGTGGCTACCGTGAGGTGTGTTCATCATGTGGGTGTGTTCATCATGTGGGGGTGTGGTCACTGTGGGGCATGGTCATGGTGGGTGTGTCCATCACGGGGGAGTGGTCATCAAGGGGGCCTGGCTGTTATGGAGCTTGACACATTTCTGCCTTGTATTTATGATTATTTGAGAGGCTGACACATTTACTATATTGAAAATTATTAACAGCCAATGAGAACTAGAATTTCCTTTGTTTTATGCACTTTAGTTATATGTTGTCCACTACTTACTTTGTAACTGTGAATTTCATTTTAGGTGAAAGTGAATGTTAACTTCCTACTATGAATAAATGTATCCTTTTTACCTGTAGGATAGTGTAGTATAAAAGAAATAGTAACTGAAATGGAGAATTCTGTGTTATCACGACTCGCATACTCCTGATCAGTATCAGTCTGGGGTTCTCTGTTCAATGGTGAAACATCTCAGTCCTCATTTACAGTCAGGTTCCCCTCTTAATAGTCACTGTTCGGTTCGTGCTCCAGGACAGGTCATCCCAGCCGGCAGAGGAGCTAGACCTCGCGAGCTTCCCCCCGTCGGACAGACTCCAGGAGTACCTGGACCGGGTCCGGACCGGCGATGCCACGGAGCTCCAGCAGGGGGTGCTGCTAATGGCTCTGCTCCAGGTCTACATCTCCAGCCTGAAGTGTGCCATCTCCCCCTTAAAAGGTGGTACAGCTTGGTCCTGGCTGAGGGCTCGGGGCTGCAGGCTCGGTGGGGGCCCCTTGGCTCGGGGCTGATCATTTGGTGTGTAATTCATCCATGAGCCAGTCTATTCAGCATTTCCATTGACTCTTGCTCTTGTAAAACCTGCATTGAGTTCAATTTTTAAGTCAGCTTATAGCTTATATTCAAATCACGCTCCTTGAGGTCCGAGCACTGCTGGTTTTCCAGCCTTCTTTTACCTGTCAGTCAGGTGTGAAGCCTCTGGCCAATCAGAATCAGTAATTATTAAACTAACTACCACGGAGATCTGAAAACAAGGCCTGGATTTGGAATCGAGGTCCAGATTTGAAGAACCCTGGCATATAGGTTAAACGTGATGTAAAATGAGTGAGGACTGATCTCTAAGCCATTTAAGAGAGCCACGCCTTGGAGTGGCCTTTAACAGCACCCGTCCTGTCCATGTGCCCCTCTGGCCTCGTGTTCTGCCTGATTGGGTTTTCGTTACCGCAGTGCTGACCAGTCATAGTGCATGTCTCATTTGCATGATCTTGCAGTGCCATAAGTAAACTTTGGTTTAATTACATTCGTATTTGTTATAGCATGTGATATAATTTAAGTGTGAGTTGTGAGAAGCACAGTAACTGAAACGCACCCCCCATCTCTCAGGGGAGACCTGGTGGAACCCGGAGAAGCTTGACAACGCCACCTGCTGCTACCTCCGCCTGCTGATCCGGCTGTTTGAGACCACTGTCACTGGGGCCAGCCGGGGGCCCCTATCTCAGGGCTTCCGGGCCCTCATGCGGCGCCTAATTCAGGTGTGCCCCCCCCCCCCCTTTTTGTTTTTGTTTTTTCTTCCCCCCCAAACAAATCTTAAATCATTTTTGTTCTGGATCATAATCGGGGTTGTTCAGGTGTTACCTGGAGGAGCTGTTTGGAGGGAGAGGCGTGTGAAGGAACTTATACTGGCTTATCCAATCTCAAACAGCCTAAGAAACTGCCTAAACCCTATACTTAAGGCTTCAGTCCGCAGTGCAAAAATTCCTTTCCCAACCATAAAGCTGAAATCATTTATTTTATTTTTTTTTGTAGGTTTTGGGTATTGTGCAGTATTATTCATTAGTATTATTCATCAATTCAGTATTATAGAGCCTTTACCATTTCGACTGTAGCGGTGTGAGTTCTGGCCACTGGACCTCACTTCTGGCCCTGCTTGCAGGTTCACCTGAGCGAGCCTACCCAGCTGTTCCAGTTCCTGGCGCTGCTGTGGGGCTACGCGGAAAGCCTGAGCGACCAGCTGGAATGCGGGGTGAGTGCAGTGCTGCAGACGCAGGCACTGTACGTGGGCCATGCCCTGCTCTCCGTCCAGCCGGCGAAGACCCTCAAGCAGCTGGCCTCAGTCTCCTCCCCAGGTAGCAACCGCCGTGCCAGTCACAGCATCCTGAGCTACATGGGCTTCTTGATGTTGAGACGACTCCATCTTGAGCCAAAGTAGCTAGTAGGCATTTGAATTTGAATGTTAAATATAACAGGTTTTTGAGTAGCACTTTTAACGTAGCCGAAGTGTTTGTCAAAGCAGTTTTAATGTTACGTTAGGCCCCCCCCCCGGCTCTGCTTGCATAGCGGTCGCGTTGTTGAATTTAAATACTGCTGTTGTGCCCCCCGCCCTCGCAGTTGTACCCTCCCTGCTGGCATGCTTGGGCTCCCCGGTGAGGGCGGTGCGGCGGGCAGCCATAGCCGCTCTACAGACCGTCTCGGGGGTGGACGGCTCTCCGTATTACCAGGTCACCCAGAGCCTACTGCAGGAGACAGAGGAACTCGTCACGGACGCCTCCCATGTCAGCCAGGTCGGGCCCCCTACCCTCGCCTGTTGCAGTGATCCTGAGATGCTGCATAAAGACTGACTGAGTAATCATACCAATCTCATAAATGCTAATAACCTGGATGTCCAAGGCTTCTTTAGTTCAGATCCTCATATTGATTGTGTTTGTTTTTCTCTGCATTACTGAGCTTTCCAGTGGTCCTCTGGTAGTGTTACTGACCCGTCCTCCCCAGTACCTTAGATCTGTGTGTTCCTCCGCAGCACAGTGGAAGGCGATTTGTCTGGCTTCTTCAGCTGTACAGGTGGAAAGGTCCAGAAAGTACAAATCCAGACCAAGGTTTTGTTCCAACCAGCTAATTAAGTATAAAGAGTCAGTCACAGAGCACTCAGCTGGTTGGTTGAATTTAAAAACTTCTGGTCTGGATTTGGACTTTCAGGACTTGAACTTTCTACCTCTGGCTTTTCTGTCACTTTAGGATCGGGATCTCTGTCCTCGAATGCCTCATAGCCTTTTCTTCTGTTAGCCACATTAGTAATGCCTGTATCACCTTTAAATGGCCTGTCCTCTGCCCCCCTCCCCTACCCCCTCTCCATTTTTGAAGTAGCAAAGGCCCCCAGCTTGCTTTTTGACACGCAGTGGTATCCTCATGCAGGCCTTCGGTAAGATGTACACAGAGGCCGTGGCGGCGGGTGCCAAAGCCCAGGAGAGGAAGGTGGTGGAGTCAGTGGGTCAGATCCTGCAGTGCCTGCAGGCTCCGGACTGCCCGTCCTACACGGCCAAAGCTCTGCTGAAGCTACTGAAGGAGGTCGATGCGGAGGTGGGAACCAGCTGCTTCTCTGCCATTTATTGGTTGATTTTTGGTGGCTGGGATTCAAACCCTCACCCATGTGTAGAGTTGGCTAGTTCAGATCCAGAAAGTACAAATCCCAACCAAGATTTTGTTTTAACCAACCAGTACTCTATGACTAACACTTTATGCTCAACTGGTTGGTTGAAACAAAATCTGGATTTGTACATTCTGGACCTGAACTACCCACCTCTACCCATGTGATGTATGTTCCGCAGTATAAAGATTGGCTCGGTTTCCCTCACGGTCCTGGTTCTCCTGCCACCCAGTCTGTCCTGGAAGCACTGCTTCCCGCCATGGAGCGACTACTGGATCTTTACGGGCCGGAGCCTCCCACTTTCCTGAAGGACGAGGCTGTGCTGCTGCAGCTCCTGCTGGGCAAGTTCACTGAGCGAGCGGCCCCCCTCCTGGTCCGGCACCAGAAGAGCCTGGAGGTCTTCATTCGAGTCCTGGGCATGTCCGTGGAGCCGTACCCTGGCATGGCCAGCTTCCAGCTCCTGGCCCTGGATCAGGTGCGGAATCATGAGATGGGTTCAGCATTTTGGGAGGGCTGTCCTGTTTTACCCGCGTCCTTTATTCAGTACCTCTGAATAAACCGACACTCATCTTCTCTCGTGTGAAGTATAATCATAGTGCAAGACTGAAATTAGTGGTAGCCCTCCAAATCCTTGTACTTTTATTCCAGGGCTTTGAAGCTCTTAGATGATTATTTGTGCTCCTGAACAGATGGAGAAAAACATTCAGAACATCCTGCAACGTAGCTAAATTGGAATTTGAGAACTTCGAGCTTTGTATCCAACCATAATCAGTCTTGGATGGTGCTCTTGGCGCTGGCTCCTGTTACCTTGACATCGTCATCTCACTCGTGACTGAAACCTCCATGAGTCTGTGATATCACGATTGACAGAACTCCTTTGACGTCTGTGCCCAGATTACCAAGCAGTTCTTTTCGGCTCTTGGGGATGCAGAGGTCCAGCAGAAACTCCTGGCGGCGCTGTTCAATCTGCTGGTTGACTGCAAGAATCCAGCCTGCGCCCAGGCTATCAGTAACGTCTTCAAAACGGTGATCCCCTGCCCCCCCTCCCCCCCACTTCAGACCCTGCCCCCTCTTTCAATCCTGGCAACTGGGCTTCATGGCCGTTCTTGCTTTTACAGATTATTATTTTTTTCTCTTCCCCAGATTACCGTGGATGCGGAGCTGGTGGCTGCCGAGTTGGCCCCGGCAGACAAGCCCAAGGCATCCAGCACCGTACAGCAGACCCGCAGGAGCAAGACGCAGCAGCGGTGTGTCCCTGAGCCGTGCGGGGAGCAGCGTTCCGGAACGGTCTTAGAATCATTAGCTTTGGGCTTTTGCTATAAGAAACTTCTATATGTAATGTGTCTGCAGAAGGTGTTATGTGGGAATTTTATAGAGAATGGAGACGTAGGAATACATAATTTGCATGATCTTACAGTGCCAAAAGTAAACTTTGGTTTAATATGTTTAAATATATTCACATTTGTTATAGTATGTGATATAATTTAAGTGTGAGTTGTGAGAAGTAATGATGTGTCTGTTTAATCCCTTTTTAGGAAGGGCCAGGACACTGTTCCACGTTCACCAGAAGGGGGCGCCGCTGTGCCTTGGGAGAGGGTGACTCTCATCTTGGAGCTGCTCCAGCATAAGAAGAAGCTGCGGAGGCCCCAGCTGCTGGTCTCAGCCCTCTTCGCCCTCCTGTCCAGGTACATCCTGCTGGACATCACTTCCTGACTGCCCGTCGTTATGGTAACCGAAGGTTTGGGTTCAACGATATTGGACCCTGTTAAAGGCAAGGTTCTTTAGTCTAAGGGTTGCGTCACACATTTTCTTTGGCAAATGTTAATGTGTCACGCTGGATTGACTGTCAGGAATGCAAGTGTATAATGAGACGGTCTTTGGACCGCAGATTTGAGCAGCAGTGACTCCTGGTGACATCTGGGTGGCTTTTACCAGAACGTTACATGTGAGGCCTCAGTCCATGGTTCCTGACACTTCCCCTCCAAAACCTGGGACCCTGTCTGGTGATGAAAACATTACTCATAAAGTATGTTTTATTAATCAGACTGTCAAGACTGGATCAGTTCAGCTTGATCCCGTAAGGATGGGTGAAGGGATTCTGGTAGGATGAAGTTGTCATTTATCTTCAGAGGTTCTCTGATGTTTTTCTTCTTCCCTGTCTGGTCCGCAGGTCTCTGGAGCTGGTTCAGTCAGACCAAGGGAACATGGAATACACCAAACAGCTCATCCTCAGCTGCCTGCTCAGCATATGCCAGAAGCTGTCAGCAGAGGGCAGCAAAGGTACGCGGGTGAACAGTGAGGAACAGGGGTATGGAAAGGTTCTCTGGGGATTTGGGACGCCGTGTTTGAAGACGGAGGGCCTGGTGTTTTGAGTGTCAAGTTTAAGGCCAGCCTGGCTTAACTGGCACACTTATCTTGTGCTTCCCTCCACGTCGTGCAGAACTGCTGGAGGAGGAGAAGTTCAGTGTGGAGCTAGTGGTCCAGTGTGTGAGGAGCTCCAACGTGCCCCAGACCCACCACCAAGCCCTGCTGCTGCTCGGCGCCGTGGCCATGATCTTCCCGGTAGGTATCTCCTCGGCCCAGACCGCCTAGTCCTAGGAAGGTTAACTAATTCATGTTTTAATATTGGTCTCCCTCTCTTCCTCCAATGCAGGAGAAGGTCCTTCACAACATCATGTCCATCTTCACCTTCATGGGTGCGAACCTCATGCGGCTGGATGATGCCTATAGTTTCCAGGTCATCAACAAGACTGTTCAGACAGTCATCCCTGCCCTCATAAAGGTGTGTCACCTGTGAAAAATGCAAAACATCTTAAAATCCAAATGAAGGCCCTGAAATCTGACAGACATTTTACTATTAGGTATTCAATTCCGAGAGCAAAGAGGGAAAATGCAAATTCAGCGACGAGTGTAGAAGGTGATAAATGCAGATCGGTTGTAAGAGCTACACAGTAACTTTGCCGCCCCCCCACCGCAGGCTCAGGAGGGCGGGGCTTCGGCACCGGCAGCTCAGGTGGAGCTGGTGGTGGTACGCGTGATGCACGTCTTCGTGGACGCCCTGCCCCACGTGCCCGAGCACCGCCGGCAGCCTGTACTGGCACAGCTGGTGACCACGCTGGGCCCCGGCCGCTTCCTCTGGCTGCTGCTGATGCTGCTGTTCGAGCAGCACGTCTCGCGGGCCCCTCCTGCCGAGGCGGACGGCGACAAGGTGAGCCCGGTTTCCGAGATCCGTCATAGCGGAGCCTTGAGATTCTCAAAAGAGAATCGTTAATATGCGTGTCCCCGTTCTAGGTCGCTTTTATAGCAGTAATTAATGAGCTGTGTTTAGTGAGTAGATCTGTAAAAGAAGGCGACAGATGGTATTCAGCCCAACAAGGCCTTGTCCTGTCATCGCTCTAGGAGGCTGTCCTGGAGAGGGACGTGGAGTTCTGGGTATCCGTGAGCTGTGAGTTTGACGCACAGGATCAGCTCACTTCGCTCATCAAGATCCTCCAGTACCTGAGTATGCTGCCCCAGGACAAGGATGAGGGTACGAAAAGCCCCTTGACTAATTTAGGGTTATATGGCTATATAGGACTCCTGTATGCCAGATCAGATTCTGTTCCATGAGTGTCATCTATACCGTCGTCGTAATGATTTAAATATGGGGAATTTTTCAAACTAAGGGGGTCATTTTTCCATTAATGAAAAACAAGTCAAGATGTGAGAGTGGCTTCAAATGATCGTTCATTAGCTGCCGATTTTGGAGGTAAAAACCGCAGTGGATTGTGGGTAATGGAGTTGCACTACGTTGCCATGCCTACAGATGAAAGGAAGACTAAGACTCCGCGCAAAGGGCAGAAGAAGGAGAGCGTGGAGACCCTGCTCTTCAACACGGACACGCACAGTGGCAAGGAGCTGCGTCACTACAAGTTCCTCTCCGTGTCTTTCATGGCCAGGCTGCTGGCGTCACACAGCTTCGTCAGCAAGGTAGCTCCCTGGGGAGGGAGGAGGGAGGCCCGGTACCATGGTATCACTTTAGCTTGGGCTACGATGTCATAGCCGTGTGCCTTTTTGTATCACAGGTGGTCGACTGTAGCAACACACCACACGGAACTCAGCATCTTCAGCAAAGGTAGGGTTGGATTTGGTTTGCTTGGTCAAGCAAGATGGCTTAACTATTCCACTTGTTTAATCTGCACAACTAGCTGGCCCGGCTCTTCGTTGTGAATCCGCTGTGCCACCTCAGGCCTCAAATTTTCAAGTGGAGGGCTTTGGCTTTAATGAGCACGTGTCTGGATTAGATACCATCTGAAAACGAGGCTTTTGTTGTGCTGCTGAAGTGGTTGCCCTCTTACCCTGGGTCCTCCTGGCGATTTTTAGCCTCCTGGAGGAGATTCTGAGCTACATCAACAGCGTCGCTCAGTGCGTGGAGGCCAACTCTGATAAACCCACCGCCAAGTTTTGGAGGGCGCTGCTCAACAAGTCTTACGACGTTTTGGACAAGGTAATGAGCAGGTCCACTCAGATCCGCCACTCATGCACTCAAACTGGATCAGGATCTGAACTGTCAGCTCCGCTCTACCTTATTATGAGTAGAGGTCTTGTGGGCCTGGGTTGGACCCGATGATGGTGTGTCCATGTTTTCAATGCCACCGTGTCCCTGTGTGCCCAGGTGAACGCCTTGCTGCCCACCAACACCTTCATCCCAGTGATGAGGGGGCTGATGGGTAATAAACTGCCCTCAGTGCGACGAAAGGCCATGGATCTTCTGAACAACAAGTTACTGCAGAAGACTCCATGGGAAGATGAGCAGGTGAGCGATCAGAACACCATTGCCCAGCTTCTCAAGGGCCTAGTGATGGAGAACACTATGCAGTTTAGTTACCGACTCTCCGTTACACCTGCCCTGTAGGTTCAAGTTCTCCTGGGGCTAACCGATGACCTGTTGGTCATTGCTGGCCGAGGTCGGCGTGCGGAAGAGACGGAGGAGGACGAGCAGGCCATCAACAGGCAGACCGCGCTCTACAGCCTTAAGCTGCTGTGTCGCAGTTTTGGCTCTGCCCACCAGGGGGCCTTTGTACCGGTGCTGTCCTTTGCAGTGGAGCTGGTCGCCTCTCCTACTGAGGATCGGAACGTCATGGGCAGTGCCTTGCTCTGCGTAGCCGAGGTTACCAGCGCACTGAAGGCCCTAGCAGTTCCTCACCTACCAAGGTATCTCACCGCATGCATCTATAGATGGTACTGACTTGTTTGACCAGATCTGTTCTTGGGTTGTCTTTAGACAGAACTAGGTAATTTCAGTGAAGGCTTATGGATCATTGCACTGTTCTCCAAGGACACAAACCTGCAAGATTTGGCTACAAATTTTTACTGAATATTTTTGAGGGGGTGAAGACCAGTGTTTCACAGCTCTTCTGGGCCCCCAGACAGTCCATGGAGGACAGTTTTTGGTCCCTCCCAGCTCTCACCACACCTGCACCAGGTGGTCGGTGTTCTTGATCGTTTGGTTTGTTCTTGATCGTTTGGTTTGTTCTTGATCGTTTGGTTTGTTCTTGATCGTTTGGTTTGTTCTTGATCGTTCGGTTTGTTCTTGATCGTTTGGTTCAGGTGTGCTGGCAAGGTGCAAAAATGTTGACTGTCAGAGGGGTCCCCAAGGACTGGGTTTAGAAACACTCCCCAGACCCTACCCATATCCTGTGGGGAAACTCAGAGACAAACAGCCCAATAAAGCAACTGCAGCTTTTGCAGGTTGATGTTGGTCCTGCTGTTCGGGAAAACCAAAAAACAAAATGCCTCTGTCAATCTTCCCTTCTGCAGACTGATGCCAGCCATCCTGCAGACCCTGAAGGAGAGGAAGGAGCTGCTCACCAGTGAGGTGTACCTCCTGAGCGCCGTGACGGCACTGCAGCGCGTGGCTGAGACGCTGCCCCACTTCCTGAGCCCCTACTTGCAGGACACACTGCTGCAGGTGAGTTCTCCTCCTCAAGTCTGAGCTAATGCTAACATAGCATTTGCAGTTCTGAGCTAGATGTATGGTGGGTCTCAGACCTGCTTGTAATGAGGCTTGTGAAGTAGCTGGTTTTTGGTTTTAAGGGCAAAAGCATGTGCGTGGCTGTTTTATACCAGATAGACATTAGTTCGGCACCCCTGATTCTGACCAGCCAATCGATGGCCTCCGCTTTGTTCACAGGTGGCCCGCCTCGTGCGAGTTACAGAGCGGGGGACGGTGTCCCCGCAACTGGGGGTGCGCCTGGGCTCACTGAGGACCACACTCGCCACTAAGCTGCCCCCGAGGGTCCTCCTGCCTGCTGTCGCCAAGTGCTACTCCTGTGCTGTTGACTCCCAACAGGTAGGTGTCCTCTGCACCGAGCCAAGGTTCAAAAACTAAACAAATAGCTAGTAGAGTCAGAAGATTGTAGCTAGTTAGCTGGTTAGCAGAAAATGCTACCAGCTACGCTTCAGTATTTCATAGTTAAGGTTAAATTTTATAATAAAGGAGATTTTATATTTCAGGCTGCCTTCATTAGTTTCTTATTAAACAGCAAACATAAAAACTCAACAATATGAATATTTTAAGATCAGTTCTACGTACCTCTGACCTGCGTTTAAAGGAGCCCTGTATTCTATAACACACCTCCAACGTGTTCATTAACCCTATGTTGGTAATAAGGCCCTTTAGTAGGATAGGTATCAAATCATTGCTGCTTCCTGTGTAGCAGAGTCACTTCCTGAGTAGCACTTGGCACATTAAGCATTCGGTCGTGGTCACAGTGCAGCTCTTCCTTCTGGAACAGAGTCGGCTGGTGCCCCTGGTGGACATCCTGAAGGAGCACATCTCACACATGGAGAAGGAGCAGCTGACTGCCCACCAGAGCGAGCTGACCTCCTTCTTCCTCAGCGCCCTGGACTTCCGAGCCCAGCATTGCCAGGTAGGGGCTCATGTCCGGAGAACTGATAGCAAACCCCCCCCCAGGATTATGATACATGAAGACTGTTAAATCAGATATTCTCCTGTGTAAAGAATTAGCACTGTAAAGTGAAAGTCATTTACTGCAGTCAGGTTAAATCTACATCAGGGTTCCCACGTTCCGGTCCTTGAGGGCCTGAATCCAACACAGTTTGCGGACTTCCTTGCTCAAACACACCTTAATCTGTTAATTACCAGGTTTAGTTAGGCCTGTTTGAGCAGATAAATGGGCAAACTGTGTTGGATTCTGGCCCTCCAGGGCTGGAACTGGGGAACCCTGGAATACTGCAAATTTAATTTCTAAAAAAATATGTGTGGAAAAATTCAGCCAAGATGGATGTATTTTATTTAGCCCAAGCAGAGAATTCTGAAATCAACAGTTTAATTGTTAAGGAAAACCAAGGCACCTGATGGCTCCTGAACTAAGGCTCTTTTGATACGCTGTACATTCTGGGTCATGGTTGGCTTTTGAGTGGGTTGCTGGGATGGCAGTGAACAGAGGGGGGCTTATCTTTGCATGGAACAGAATGGCTTTGTGCTTCACAATGAGACTGCCCTGCCCTGCCCTCTGTTCAGCTTCCTGTCTGTTCTGGAGGAATACATACAATCCCATTCTGACTCATATCACATGATTTGTTTCATGTTTTTTGAGGAAAGGAACAGTGATTATTAACCGTTTCTTGGAATCAACTGTTTTTTTGGTCCTGTGTGTGACCAATATTGGAAATTTCTGTCCTTTTAAACAACACTTTCTGCTGTCATAGGGCAACCTGGAGAAGGCGAATGAGACGGAGGGCTGTGTGATCAGCTGCCTTCAGGTCATGGTCCTGAAGCTCTCTGAAGTCACCTTCAGACCCCTGTTCTTCAAGGTGCTTCTCACAACCTTTCGATATTTATGTGCAGCATTAGTTTGCCCTCCATTTTCAATTCTGGCGGATTGGTAGGCGGCCTATGTCGTGAGAGCGTTTGGAACCGTTTCGAGACCAGCGGTTTTCCCAGAATGCATTGCGGACGCTGACTGTCCTTTTGCTCCACGTGCAGCTGTTTGACTGGTGCAGGATGGAGGGAGCCTCCCGGGATAGGACGCTGACCTTCTGTCGTCTGGCTGACTGCATCGCTGACCGACTGAAGGGGCTCTTCGTCCTCTTCGCTGGGCACCTGGTCAAGCCATTTTCCGACTTCCTCAACCAGACCAACGTCGCTAAGACAGGCAAGTGTCTGATAGAGTACTGCAGCATTACCTAAGCTTGAATGTCTTCTAATAATAATAATAATAATAATAATAATAATAATAATAATAATCAATCCTTTATTGTCCCCGTGGGGAAATTGTTTTTACGCCTCCCTCAACTTGGTCTTTGTAGATCAAGTTGTCCGCGAAGGGCAGCCACCTGTAGCGGCGCCCAGGGAGCTGGGGGTTAAGGGCCTTGCTCAAGGACCCGCAGACGTGCTGAGGCTGGGTTTGAACCTGTGACCTCATGATTACAGGCACACAGGCTTATTCCACTGAGCCACACGCTGCCCGTCTTCTGAAAAATGGCTGAAATTATTTGTTTTGGGATGTACCAGGCTGTAGATAGTTATTCTGTCTGGATGTAGTTTCTGGAAGCCCCTATCCTCACCTGTAACCTTTCCTTCCACTGGTTCCTTCCTTCTCCAGACGAGGCCTTTTTCGACTCTGACGACGGCGTGGAGAAGAGCTGCTTGGTCCTGCGATGGGTGCTGGACTGCCTGCACAAGATCTTCCTGTATGACACACAGCGCTTCGTCACCAAGGAGCGGGCGGATGCACTCATGACGCCGCTGGTCGACCAGGTGCTCATTGTTAACAGGAACCGGGTAACGGGTAACTGGGCCCGATCCCCTCATCCCTCCAGAACCAAGAGTAAATGCTGATCCAGGGTAGAGATGCACAATTAACACTTTCCGAATCACAATCTTGATTTATACCCCTGTATGATGTCATCCGGGGGCGGCATGGTGGTGCAGTGGTTAGCACTGTTGCCTCACACCTCTGGGACCCGGGTTCTGGTCTCCGCCTGGT
>JABFEA020000044.1:11942065-11959360 GCA_019775915.2 Cyphomyrus plagiostoma
CGTGCCCGTTGCTTCCGGGATAGGCTCCGGACCCCCTGCGACCCAGTAGGATAAGCGGTTTGGATAATGGATGGATGATGTCATCCTTACGTGACACCAAGTCTGCCATGGATCAGCAGTGGCGAAAACCTTGCCAGGCTCATCGGCGCAGATTAGCAGAGTGATGTGGAAAATGTATCCACCTCCGCCACATTTAATAATGAATCAGACGGGAGGTACTTTGCGGCTTCTCAAATGTCTCAATGAAATCCCTCATCCTCCTCCATGGAAAATCGCCCAGTACAGTCATCCCCGTGATTTCAGTGGGTGTTTCTTTAGCTCTAGTGCTGCTAACTTTGAATGTTTGTCAAGTTTAATTATCGGCCATGATTGACACATTGATTCCATTTACTTGAATTTTAACTATCGGCTGGCTGATACCGACGTTAAGCGATATATCGCATATCTCCCATCTTTCATCTTCATAAAGACAATACATGATGCCTAATAATAATTTTGTTACATTTAATAAAAAATAATACATTTATTGCTCAAGAATGGAGAGAAGACAGTGAACTCAGTTCTGAGTTAAAGAAAATTGCAATTCGTTTGCCTAGAATCTTGCAGCACTGATCCAGGGTCAGTTTTTTTTGTGTTAAGTAACCTCAAGGGCGCATTGAGGGTATGGTGATCTTGGGTGAACATACGGGTGTAACCAGTGTTAGGCATTTCAAGATTTTGTTTTTACCAACCAGTTGTGCATAATGAGTCACAAAGTACTAAACTTTTTGGTAGAAACAAAATCTTGGTCTGGATTTGTAGTTCCTGGACCTGAAATTGCTGGGTATAATCTTTTCTACCTGAGAACACCTTTTTAAGAGCACATCTTAAAAGTACAGAGGAGGGTAATCCCCAGCCACATCCGCCCTATGGAACCGCATTCTGCCCAGAGAGCTGACCGACCTTCCGTCTGCAGCTGGAGAACACGCTGGGAGGAGAAGAGAGCTACCAGAGACGGGTCACGCAGCACCTGGTGCCCTGTGTCGCCCAGTTCTCTGTAGCCGTGGGAGATGACGCCCAGTGGAAGACGCTAAACTACCAGATCCTTCTGAAGACGCGACACAGCTCAGCCAAGGTAAGGAGAGGATCAGCGTATGGCTTTTAACGGGGCCTGGCGTGGCGAGACGGGCACAGCTGGTGCCACTCAGCTGTGTCGACGTGGCAGCTGCGGGAATTTTTACGCCCACTTTGCGGCATTAAGAATTGACGCTGCTTCATTCCCGATGAGCGCTTTCTGTAATATGCCCTCACTGTTTTGAAAGAATGATATTGCTGCACAACACTGGTGAGAGAGGTGCAGAAATAGGTCAGTTTTGAAAAGTGCCAACCTGTAATCTGATCATTACCAAACCAGCCATGGGACTGTAGGGGAGAAAGTATTCTGTGTCAGTCAGTTTGAATTTGAACGCAAAAAGCACAGAGTATCACATTTCAATAAGAATCAGCGAAGCATCATAACACGGGTATTCTGCCATTCGTCACCTTTAGTACTGTACTTAAATGTGGTCATACTATGGTATTTAAACTCACTTCGATCTTTACTGGAAAGACATCTGGTGAGTCACTTGTCAGTGTCATTGTTAGTGCCGTGATGCTGATGTACGATAGATATTTAAGAACACAGAAGGCAGTTTCCCTTTACAATCAATGCATCTAGCACCGCTCTTAAAAGGATCAGAATGAAGGCAGATATTAATGTCCATTTCAAAACGTAAGACTTCTGCTTCTCACCTTGCGACCACACACTGCCACGCCTCTGTCGTCTGAGCCGTGCAGCTGAGTGATCAGACCTGGAATCTGCCTGTTACAGGAGCTCCCCTACTCAGGACTGGGCTGGCTTCGATCGCAGTCTTCTGCGTGTGTGTCAGCTCACAGCCAAACTGCTACACGTTCAGGTCCCGAGTGTTTTTGGGGTGTTTTATTCCCGATTGACCAACAGACGAAAGAAAATGCTTAAAAAAAAACTACTTTTAAAAAAAAATCCTGACCTATGTCTTTAATGTACTGCAAACTTAAAGCTCCATTATCAGCTGGTTGATGTACATTCGGTGATCTGAAGCGCTACTTCAGAACTGTCAGTCTTGCTGAATTTTTATTGGGTCAGGGTTGGATAATGGAGTGTGTGACTGGGGGAAAAATATTGAAAATTCTAATGCCATACTGTTGTTGTTAAATCACAATTTGGGTCGCACTCTATAATCATAGAGCAATGTGGGTCCTGAGGCTAATGACCTAAAGGTGCTTTCCATGTTCACCCCCCCGCCCCCACCACCACCACTTGGCCCCAGGTCAGGTACTCTGCTCTACTCATGCTGCTGGAGCTCGCCAGCAAACTCCGTGAGAACTACATGGTCCTGCTGCCCGAGACCATCCCATTCCTGGCTGAGCTGATGGAAGGTGTGTCACTTGTGCTCATGTTTTCCAGAAATGGGTATTACTGTCAGATATTACTCTGAAACGTTCCATGCCAGGCTTCGTGTGTAAATCCCAGAGGACACGCTTCTCATCATTTCGAAGTCCTGATCTGGCATTAGCCCCTGGGTGTATAATAAGCTTAAATGTATATTTTATATAGCTGTACTATTCAGATGATGACATCACGTGTGCAGAGGTGGAAAGTTCAGGCCCAGAAAGTAGAAATTGAGACCAAGGTTTTGTTTCAACCAACCAATTGAGTACTCTGACTCTTATCAACAGGTTGGTTGAAACAAAACCTTGGTCTGGATTTCTATTTTCTGGGCCTGAACTTTCCACCTCTGCACACATGATGTCATCATCTGAATAGTACAGCTACTGCAGTCTAATGGCAGTTAGTATTGCTGGGAGGTCCTGCCTGTCTCCCCCCCTCCCCCCAGTGCCAACCGCCGCGTGCTTGTGTTACAGATGAGTGCGAGGAGGTGGAACATCAGGTGCAGAAGGTCATCCGTGAGATGGAGGTCATCCTGGGCGAGCCTCTGCAGAGCTACTTCTGACCACTGTCCCCTCCAGCCATCCCAGGGTGGAAGATCGTGACTCCAGAGCCATAGCCGCTGCTGTTTCAGCCTTTTATCCATGAATCGCTTCCTGGAAACGGGTGTCAGGCCTCTGTGAAGTCGGGTGTCACCCTTTGCGATTAGTGCAGATACACAGAACCAAAATGATCTGATTTTGTACAGGTTTGCCAGTCATATACCAATGATTGTGCTCACGTATGAAGTGTAACTTTTTTTTTGTTTACTTTAAAATAGTAAAAGAACTTTTTCAGAAAATGTTTTGTCTGTTATTCTTTTGTATAGTCAATATACAACTCAACCTAGTAACTGAGAGCATTATGTCTGTATGTACACTGCTAGCCTTAAAATGTATGTGTTATATGCATGGATTTTTTAGGGTGTATGTGTATAGGGTTTGCAGGTATGTTGAGGAAAGTTTATTTATATAGCACGTTTCATGCACAGTCAATTCAATGTGCTTTACCTAGGTAAACATGTAGAGTAATGTATAACAAAAAGAGGGGAAGTAAAAGGTAGGACTAAGGCCCAGTAAAAAAAAAATCATTAGTTTATCATCCTTTCAATCAGAAACAAGTGATGAATGAGGGCGAATTTTTTTAAAAAAATTATTTCTTAGAAAAAAGATATTAAACTTGAGCAGTGCGTGTTCGGTACTGATCAGGAGGGAAGGTAGAAGAAAGTAAACTGAGGTGGAAGAATACAAATGCGCGGCAATTGGTTTCTATCGTATGCCTGTGAAATTTGTGAACGCCGGCAGTGGAATTTACACAGGAAAATACACTTTTAAAAAAAAAAAAAAAAAAAATCGATGCGGGCTAAATTCGCCACGCGGGCGGGGATGATAAACTAATGATTTTTTAACTGGGCCTAATAGGGTAAAAAATAAAGTGCAGTGCAGTTCCAGAATTAATCCGAACTTTTCCCCATAAGGTAAAACTCTATCTACAAAATAAGCACCTGCTTATTACGAACTGCAATATTTACACTTGTTAAATGGATATCGGCAAAACACGACTGCAGTAACGCTCCAGTTCCAGCTTGCTGCTGAGAACAAGTGTTTGGGAAATATCACCAAAATAAAAATCCAAAGTCAGGCTTTCCTGTGCCTCATGTGCCTTCGCACATTAATGCCTGAATTAACCTTGCTTAAAATTTTAAATTTAGAGCCACACCCCGTCCTGTTTTGAACTAAAGAGTGACGTAATATAATCTGGTCGACGCGTCCGACTGTTGGGCGAACTTTATCGCCGCTTATTGTAGAAAATAAAATATTAGGTAGCGCTCTGGCCAGGTAAATATGCCTTCGGTGGTGTCCAGTTATCCAGATAGTAATAACAACCAAAATAACATGATTTCGTCACGTTGTACTAAGAATATTATTATTTGATGTAGTAAAGCACTGCAAACGTACGCAACCGGCTACAGGACACCAGAGTGCCTCCTTAAGCATCGGCAAAACAAAAACCGGGTACATCTCATGGGGTTTGTGTTTAGCCTTAACATACCGTAAATTGTCCAGTGAAGTGTTTTAAACCGCGGTTAAGTTATCCTCATATTCGATATTCAGTGTTTTGGGTTTAATAACATTTAACGGATGTAAGGTGCGGCGTTTTTAAAGACAGAATTGATAGTTGCCAGGGGTCAGGTTTTTCCAATGCTCAGAAGAACCTGCCCTGAATTCCAGCCGTAAATCCTTATAAAAGCAATCTTTCTCTACGTCTCCTGCTCTGCTCCCCGAACAACAAGGAGTGCGTAGGCCTACATCTTTTATAGTCAAAACCACGACAGTTTACGGACAGTTCAGGGAGGCCTCAGATATCTGTAGACACCAGTAACTTATGTTATACTGGACCCATTATCGGGTAAAGGCTTTTTCATGATCATTCTTGTGATTGTATAACCCTGTTCAAAACAAGCTCATCTGACGTACGTTCCTTAGTTGTCTTTTCACATGATCTTAACCCACATTTATTAATTACTGATTGAATTTATATTGGAGTTGCATATATTGGATTTGCATAATCATTTTCTTCCACAAAGGAACTCTACGAACGTATAGAGTTCAGGGCAGGTTCTTCTGAGCATTGGAAAAACCTGACCCATGACAACTATCAATATGTATAAATGGAGTACATGCAAACTTCATAGGACATGGCTGTCTCATTTGGTTTCAGAGCTATTAACCCCTTAGTGTGGTACCCCATTGCACTTTAATTGGATGCAATATAATAATTAATAAATACAGACAAAATAATCTGAAAATCCAAGGGGTTTGCATTGTTCCCTGTTGTCCACTGATCAAAGCACACTTCACTAGATGTGCCTGTCTCGTCTAGTTTAAAAGTTATTAACCCATTCATGTATTGTCCCATTGCACATTATACGGATACCTTCGAACATTCAAAAATTAATAAAAATTCGTACGTAAAGCATGAAATTACATTACGGTAGTGTTTCGTTCAGGGTTGAGACTGTCCGAGCTGGTGGGTGAAGGGGCATCACTTTATGTCCCAGCCCAGTGCTGCACTGTCCTGTCCTGTAATGCCCTTTACTCTCCTCCTCTGTCCTATCCTGTCCTGTTCCGTCCTGTCTTGCCCTATACCGGAGCTGCACCGTGTCGTCACTTGCAGGCGATGTCAGCCCCTTATTACCGCGGACCGGCCATCCCGCGCACAGTCCCGCGCCGAAATGCTCGCAGCTCGGGTGCCCGGCGCAGTTCGCTCCGCCTTCCATATCCATAAGCGTCCTCATCACTCAGTCGGCATTATCGGAGCGCCGTTTTCCAAAGGGCAGGTGAGTCCATGCTGACATTTTTATCCCAATTAATAACAGGCTAATTATGTCCTTTATGTAATTCACCGAAGTCCTGAACTCGATACCCGTTTTACAGAACAAATGCCAGCACGTTATTTTGTGTTTTTACGTAAAATATTGAAGTATATATATCTCACGGCAGCGAAAGGATGGTGTCGAAAAAGGACCTGATCTCATTCGAAATGCGGGACTGGTGGAAAAGCTTAAAGCGCAAGGTAAAGACGAGTCTCCGGGTTATTTATAGCCATAATTTATGTTGATTTTTTTTCTTTTTTTATAATCGAGTCAATATTTTCTTTATGTTCTTTCAATAGTGTTCCGTTACAAGAATTAGAAGAATTAAGGCTTGCTGTATCCAGCTAAACAGCTAAATATTGCATAAACAGTTCTGTCATCTTAATTTTCTGCTCTGTTTCAACCTTGGAAATAAGTTGTGCTAAATATTGTACTAAATATTAATTTTATTCCAGTTGGATCTGTTAAGTAGTAATGGAGTTAATCAGTCAGATTCCTAAACCAACTTTTGGATATTGATTGATTAAAACGTAAACCATTATAAGAAACCAAACGTGTCTTCAGCATGGATACAGATTATTATTTTAAGGTTGATACTAAACATTAACTATCCTAGAATCGTTATTGGATTTTCCGGACTTTCAGAAAACTATAGTTGTTATAAGATTGGCCGATCTTTAGTGATATATTGTTATATTTGCCGAAATTGAAGCTGTCACCGAATATATGCTTGTGTCTGTAAATTAATTTCTTTCCGGCGTCTAGTTAATTGTGCCATGACCCAGTTATACTCGTTCCAGAGCTGTGCAGTAGTAATGCTATAGTTAAGATTTCTTATTTTGTGACAATCCACTTGTCCAGTGAAGTGGTTTATACTGTGGTAAACACAGTAAGGAACATTAAATTTATATTTGCAAAAAGGAATATTTAAAGGAAATGGATATTTACGAGGGCTGCTGGGATAGGGATGGTACCTGGGTCCCCACCAGCTCAGGCACCCTTGCTGCAATTCTATTTAGAATAACGTTGGGTAACTCTGATTGCACAGTAATGGTATGCTAATAAATATGGCGTAACCCCCATGTGTCTTTTCGTAAATCAGGCCTAATTTTGTTCACACATCAAATAAGTTGTGCCACAGCAGTTTTTACACGGGTGTTGTTAAAATTGCGCATACAAAAATTACGTCACAGTTTCTGTGCTCGACTTTTCGCAAGATTTTGTTACCTTTCATTAAACAAAACACTTACTATATGCACCCAGTCAAAGTGGAGTGTGCTTTATTCATAGCGTACCCTGGATGTGATCGGCGCAGTCTGTGTCAGAGATTCCCCCCGACACCAGAGGCCCTGTGCTGGTCTTTACTCGGTGACTGTACGGAGATATTTTGGACGTCTCTGAGAAGCCTCAAGCATTACTCTGGCACAGGATCAAAAAATACTGCCAGGCTGGATTTTCTCCGGCTTTACTATGAACTATAACAGCCAACTGACAGGGGCCTTTTCTCTTTCAAAATAGCACTTCTCTGAAAGACATTAGTTTCTAACAAGCACCCTTTCATTAATGTTTCTTTTCCTTATGCTCAGACTTCAGGCCTTAGTGTAAGTTGGCAAAGCACAACTGGTTTAATTGTGCTGAATGGTCAAACACAGCCCCAGAATGCCCTTCATGAAATGGTGTAAAGTTACTCTGTCTCAGGACTAACAATCACAACTGTTGATTTGCTTGGTTACTCACCCCTAGATGAAACATCAAAAGTAATTTTGTATTAAAGAAATTAAGGAATTAACAGTTTATTCACTGAATATTTAAAACTACTTGTGTAAAACCTTATCAGTCATGGACACATAGCACAGAAAATGAGGAGATAGGTGCACGATGGAATGTTCTAGTCATCAGGAGTGAAAATTGCCATGGAAGTTTTGGCACTAGACCTACAGTATTGCTGGTACTACTGGTGTTGCTTGTAAACATCACCTTTGGATAACCTTCAGGTCTAAAGTCTTCCTTTCAAAGAAGTTTCCCACATGCTGCTGTATGGCAGAGTCACAAAGTCTTTAAATACTTTAATATTGGAAATTTAATTTTGAAACGGCCACATTTCAGACAACCAGTAAACATACTAATTTTTCGCAATTCATTAGATGTGACTGACAAAGCGATAATGTATATGACTTGCTGTAAGATTTGTCAGTTTTTATTCCTTTACAGTGAATGAACAACAGGGTCAGAGGGTACATGTACTTAAAATAAACTGTTGCACTGCTCAGTGGAAAACTATGTTCACCTAATGACACATATGAAACGGTAACCACATTATATAAGGGTTGCCACAATATGCACTTTACATGGTCCACTGTATTAGGAGTATTTTTCTTGTTGCATGACAGGCCTTGTACTGTCATCAGGCATATGCAGCAACAGAAAGTAGGTGTGGGAGCTGAGAGCCAATCAGGTGACAAGTTCCGGTTTTATTCACGAGTCGTGACTCTGATTGGCTGAATCCAGTGACCTTGTGCCACCCACATATATGTCAATACAATGGCAGCTTGTCAAGCATGTCAGCAACGTTGCAATTGATTGGCAGAGTACGGGAAAACAGGACTCTTGGTTATATATTAATCCATGCTATGAGAACTATTATAGCAAGTTTATTTTTCAGGACAGTTCATAATGGGCCTCAGCTTTGTTACCTTGTAACATGACGTGAGTTAATTCTCCTCTGGCTGCTGTCCGTACAGGCTGCACTGTTAGGGACTATGGGAACCTGAAGTTCGAGGACCCAGCAGATGACCATCCTGTTGGTAAGGTGCAGAGGCCTCGGACTGTAGGCCTCGCCAATGAGCAGCTAGCTCAGGCCATTAACGACATCAAGAAGGACGGCCACACCAGCCTAATGCTGGGGGGAGATCACAGGTAGACCCGTTCCTGAACCGACCGGCTGGCATCGCAGAGTCATCGTCAGTTTCAGCTTGGGCGTGTGGCGGGTCTCTCCTAGCTTGGCGATCGGCTCGATCCACGGACACGCAGCCTTGCAGAAGGACCTGCGGGTGGTTTGGGTGGACGCCCATGCCGATATCAACACACCTCTCAGCAGTTATACGGGCAACATCCACGGGCAACCTCTGTCCTACCTGATCAAGGAGCTTCGCCCTAAGGTGACATTGCGCAGCCAAATTCTCGGATGTCTAATCTCGCTGTAGGAGACACAGCTTTGGGGACAATGGAGGTCTCATAGGCAGTAACCTCTGCATACATCTCCAATGTTCTAGTGCTCGACATGAGACATTAGGATTAAGTGTTTCCAGCTTCTTCTTTTTTGTAGACAAATGGATTAGTGTTGCATAACCAGATTGTAATTATAGTTTTATATGCCCCGGAGCAGATGACAGCCTTGCCTGGCTTCTCATGGATCACACCCTGCCTGTCGGCTGAGGATGTCGTCTTCATCGGCTTAAGGGACGTGGATCCTGCGGAGCGGTGAGGTCATAAACGCACATTACAATAAGCTGGGCCTTCGCTCTATAGCAATTCAGCGTGCCTAAGGCAAAAATATGGCCACGAGTAAGACAAGTATTGTCTTAATGGAGCCCCATGATAATTCAGATGTCAAAGACAAATCATGTGAAATGCACTCTATTTGTAAAAAGGGGATTTCTTCTAGCAAAAATTTTGGAAATATCTGAAAAAGCTCATATAGCTTGAGCAGCAATGCATTTCTCATATAGCTCTGTCCCCTGACATATCCATGCTTATATAGAGCAGTGTCTCTCAATCCAGTCCTCGGGGACCCCCCATGCTTCCTCCCATCTCCCAGTAGGACCGTCTGACAAGGAGTCGGGAGGGAGGGAAAACATGGACCGTCTGGGGGTCCCAGAGGACCAGGCTGGGAAACACTGGTATAGAGTATATTCTCAATGCCTGCATGTGGCATGTTCCTGTCTGTCTGCAGCTATATTCTGAAATTGGTGGGGATCAAAGCTTTCTCTATGACTGAGGTCGACCACCTTGGAATAGCAAAGGTGATGGAGGAAACGTGTGACCACATATTTTCAAGGTTAGCCATCTATGAAATCCATACAGTTAGGATCCAAGTATCTCAGTGCTTCTAGAACTTACTCCTAGAACCTGGTATCGTGTAATATTATGCATCTATTTGTGTGCCTAAACAAATACTTGATTAAAAGGTGTGACTCGCAGTTCAACTGCCATAAGGCGAGATAACAGTCATTCCATTCCCAAAAGAGCCGTGCCAACTACGCCGTCAAATAGCATTCTAGATTTAACCTGTGGTCTCAGCTGAAGGACAGACTGTTCTACAGTAACTCTATACATACATGCTACAGAAATGATATACTACAGACAATTGGCATATGGAAAACCTGGGACTGCCATGCCGACTGTTGTCTGTGAAACCAGGGGGAAGAAACCTGTGCACCTGAGCTACGACATTGACGCCCTCGACCCCTCTGTGGCGCCTGCAACGGGAACCCCGGTGGTGGGAGGACTGACTTACAGAGAGGGCATTTACATAACAGAGCACCTATGTCAAACAGGTAGGAGATTCATGCCTAGTAGCAATTAGTGAGGAGTGAGCAAGATACACAGCTAAGGTCAGCCTGAAGCGTTCATCTTGTGCCTGTTTAAAACTCCCGTTTTTCTTCAGATCTGCTCTCGGCAGTGGATTTGGTGGAAGTGAACCCCAAGCAGGGTAAAACAGAGAGCGAGGTCAGCTCCACCGTCAACTCGGCCGTGGACATTATCCTGGGCTGTTTCGGCCGGCTCCGTGAGGGGTCTTTCCCCGCAGGTTATATGCTGCCTCAACCTTGAACATACTGGTCATTCTTCATACCTCATAGTGTCACTCAACAATCGGGTTTCCCTTCTAAACTGACTGCCTTTGTACTGGACGTCACACGTTGCCTTAATGGATTTATCCACCAAGTTAATATTTTTTTAGATTAAAATAGGTTTTAAAGTATTATAAGTGCACCTCGATGACCTCTAAAGTGTGGTTCCATAGGATATTCAGATCGGAAAACAGGCACACTTACTATATTTGAACAACCCTTATTGGAATATTCTATACTATAAACCATGTTAGAAAATGTTGCATCCAGGACTTCCACTCACCCATATATACGCGTGTCTATCTCTCAAGGAGAACAAGACGGTATATGTGATTGCCAAAGGATTCCTATGTACTTGCATAGACAACAAATAAAGTAATTTCTTGACAGTTGCGGTCACCAGGTCAAGGAGTTGCACACAGGTCCTTGGTCTTTACTGGTTACTAAAAACACCAAATTTTACAATGAGCAACAACAGACTTGGAACAGGTTGGTGACCCAGTTCTCGAAGTTTGGGCCTGTGTCTGAAATTGCCCCATTTGGTATGTTGATTCAGGACCTGAACTTCAGTGCTAAGTGTACTCTGGAAAATGGTAGACATGAATCCTGAGAGTTGCTCTCTTGAGCAAAGTACTGGAACTGCATCTTTACTTGTCAAGCTGGATAAAAAGTAAAACTTTTAGCTTCCACACTTCCAGCTGCCCAAACATGGGAATATTCACATAACTGCCCAGCCAACATCCACTCGTATCATATATCGGTCAAGCTGATCTTCGGGTCAATTGTCTTCTCCATCAGTCTTCTGAACTGTCAGGTCATCAATCCGAACAAATCCTGTGGTCGGCCATCTTGACGGCACATTGATGGTTACAACTCAACAGACTTGAGTTTTTTCAAAGATCTCAATGGTTTCATTGTCAGATCATATAAAGCTATATTCAAAGAATGTGATGATGATCTTAACTGAATGTGCCAAAAAAAAGAAAAACTGAGGAAAAATTATCAACTGAGGCATCAGTGACATAAAATTTATTTCTGTAGAAAACATTTGTTTCACTCGTACAAAACATCCCCACACCTTTTTACAGGACTACCTTTCAGAGGAGGTAAATGCCTTCTTTTCTCCATAGAAGTCCCAGGGTACCATAAGGTTGGAGTGAATGCAGGATATGTGGACGAGTCATCCATTAAAACATCCAGTCGTACTTTTGGCTCTTCCCTGTTATAATATTCTCCACAGTTTTGAGATCTCACACCCTAAATGGTGAGCCATTCCCTAAAAGGCCTCCCAACTCAAAATCCGGTTGGCCAAGGAGAAACAGCCTTGAGTTTTCATTGGATTATTCTCTGGCCTGGGCCATAGGAAGTGATCACGCAGGGGTGTTCTGTAAATGTGGCTTTAAAATTGTCAGCATTTTCCCATGTGGCAGGCCTAGCATTTGTCCCAGAGTGAATGGACACAGTGAGAAAGTATTAAACAGTAGTGCAAGGGTGGGGACACACAGGATTAACAGTTTGGGGGCTAATCCAGAAAGATCCAGAAGACAACCTGACACAGCACTTAGTCAAAGCAACCATGCATCATAATTGTTGTCAGTAAGCCTGACCTTCTAACAGCTTCTCTATAGCCAATTGGCTTCAAGCTCCAGTAACATCACTGTCACCAAAACAAATGCTGCACAAAGTTATGGTGGGAGGGGATGGGAAGAGAGAATCCTTACCATCCATGGGAGCTGACATGGAGTGATGAGAAGAGAGCTGGAGTGAAGCAGGGGATTCTGGGAAAACCCCAAAAGTAATACCAATAGAGTCCAGTGCTGAATGTGGGTGAGCTGGTGCCCCCAGCTCAGTGCCACGGAGCTCGGACATGATGAGGGACAGACGTCAACACAGATGGCAGCCGTGAAAACCACCCCCGCAGCTCGATTTAGGAATGGAGGTACGTCACAGACCTGTGAGGGGTGTGCAGAGGTGTGCTGGCAGAAATGTGCACTTCACAGCTCGATATTTGTACGGTTGAGGGCAAAGGGGTCCTGGGGGCTCGTGGCATCAGTCTGCCTCATCGAGGCCACATGGTCGCCTGAACTCCTGACCTCGTTCGTGGATCCACTTGTTAGACACTGTAGAGGAAGAGGGGGCAGGGCAAAAGGGGGGGACTTCAGCTTCAGATTGCAGGGCTATTAACTGGGCGGGGCGTTCTCACCAACTCGTAGTATCCTTATTCTCTCACTTTATTCACTCAAATTATACTTCGTGTTCTGAACTGTCGATTTCGCCTCTGGGGAAGTTAATCAGTTTTATTATATTACCACTTGTTTTTGTAAGAAAAGTATTTTATCAAATCCAGGGCAAAACTGAGCAAACAACACATACTGTAATATACAAGTTAATAGTCTTTTATGGGTTTACATGCAATAAAGTTGAAAGATTCACATTTTATCTAATTTTTGTGTTTCACTTCCTTAAAACTTATGGAACATAGCCACATACTGTAGTAAAATTACTTAGGCAGCCACTAAAATCATGAGTTTAAACCCCTCTGAAAATCTGCTTCTGCCCCCCAGTCGATGAAATCAACCAAGACAGACCCCCCCCCGACAGCAAAATCTCCCAAAATTTATTTCTTGCTACCACAGCCCTGCATCAGAGCACAATTACAGCATTTTAATATACCTAAAAAGTATATTGCACAAAAGAACAGGAACTGTATTTCATTATAACTAGTTTTCTTTTAATTTCCGTAAATTCCGTCAGAATGAGCCGTGCATGAGGTTAGAAAAGGGCCAATGAGGAGCCGATGTGAAGCTGGTGGACTCACCCCACTTACTGCCCACCAGGACAGGGCAGGCGGCGTGCCGTGTGCTGTAGTCTCCCTCCCCGCTGGCGAACAGGTTGTACCAGAAGACGGCGGTGCCCTGTGGCGGACAGTGCGGGGTTCACTGCAAAGCCAGTTCACGCACGCATACGGTGGCGGTATCCCGGACACTCGCTGCTCCGCGTGACAAGCCGTACCTTTTTGGGCCAAACTGCAGCGCCCACTTCCGGAAACACTGTGGCGCCCCCTGCCTCCACGTCACTCATCTGCAATTAATAGAATTACGGAATGCATTTAAATGTATGACTAAAAACCGCATTGTGTGACGGGGTGACTCACTGGCTTAGGCATCTGTGCCCATGTTAGATCCTTCTGGATTAGAGGGAAATGATTCTGCTGGTACTTTGTTCCCATAGTGCAAGATTAAAACAACTAAACAGAGCTTAAACACCAAATGTACTATAAAGAGTAAATCTGATGTGGAAGTGTGCATGTGCAAAAAGGTGTAAACAGAATATCGTACACGCGTGCCAAATAGGATGAGATGAGACAATTATGATGCATGGTTACTGTGATATTATATGAATATTATTGAGACCAGAATCCAATGGTGTTGGGAAAAGCAGAGAGTCCAGTGCTCCTAGTACTTTTGCGGAGGTCTGCTCCTGACCAAGTAAGATTTTTGTGGCACAAACGCAGCACTAACAAGCCCGGTTTCACATCTGAACGCCTTTGTAGGGGGGATGGCTGAACTTTTGACCTTTACAAAAAGCTTTAATATCTCATAAAGTAAAAAAGAGACAGAACACTGATTTGTGTGGCACAAACGAGCAGTTCGTTAGTGCTGCGTTTGTGCTCATTTGTGCCCCAAAAATCACTGTCCTATCTTTTATACACTTAAAATATATGCTTTAATAAACTAAAA
This sequence comes from Cyphomyrus plagiostoma, assembly GCA_019775915.2. Lineage (NCBI taxonomy): Eukaryota > Metazoa > Chordata > Actinopteri > Osteoglossiformes > Mormyridae > Cyphomyrus > Cyphomyrus plagiostoma. The sequence continues at coordinate 11,956,517 of JABFEA020000044.1, forward strand.
GTGGGCCAATCTAGTCGCAAGAAGTATACTTAATAAAATGAAGTATACTTTTTTTTGGTAGGGAAAGGCCCTTAACCCCGTCTACCGGAGGCCAGCTGACCCCCCTTTCTGACCTTAGGCCCTGTCACTTTGGATGAAGGCATATGCCAAACTATTGCATGCCAAACAAATGTGACAAACAGGCGTATGCCAAACAAATGTAACGTAAACAGATTCCTGTCTGATAAAACTGCTGAATGCAGAAACAGGAGTGATGGAAAAGAGGAGCAGGGAGGGGTAAATAAGGGCAGAAGGGTGGAGACAGGATGGAGTGTAGAGCCAGAGATCCATGGCAAACACAAGGGACACTCACATAAAAGAGCCAGGTCGCGATCCGGTTCCCGGTGCCCAACTCTTTGAAGGCGTCTGGTTCATCTTTCTGCAGGGGGTCAGGTAACAGAGAACCGTCAGAGCCGCCCAACTACTAAACCTGTTTCTATGACAACCTCCCCCACCGCACCACTAGGGCTCAGTGACGCCCATACAAAGTGACCATGCTAGCGGCGATCGAGCGCCAACGTGTCACATTTAGCGGCCAGAGACCCGAGGACGGCTTCACTCACCCGTCCGAAATCGAAGTGCGGCTCATACTGCCCCCCGACTCCGTAGTTCGCCACCTGGTGGGAGGGGATGACAAGATGCGATGATGTTAACATCACGGTTAGTTGTATTTCTGAATAAGAAGCTTGACGGGAAATGCACTGGGATGCCGGACGTGTGCAAGGTGCTTCAGCAGCTACAAATCGCATGAGGGTACCCAGGGGTAAGAGGCACAGAAAGTCCGAAATGCTGGCCCCTGACGACAGAGGCTGCCTGACGTCAGCTTCCCATGATGCTCAGCAGTCTCTCCCCCAGACCCGTCACCTGGAGCTCCTCCGCCGTCTTGACGTCCAGGCCGGTGAGATCCCCGATGCGCTGGTTGATCTTGTCCACCACGGGGTGCTCGTACGCAGCCAACCAAGCACTGGGGCAACACGACACCAAGAGGAATGATACGACAGTAACCACATGCCCCCTCATCCGGGCAGACCACAAGCTACTTCCCAAGCAAACTCATACTCAAGGTCCACCCTCAACTCTAGAGATACCCATCTCCCATCATCTACACGGAGCAATATTCATTTGAACACTAATTTTTGTATTATATTTTAAATGTAATGCTATGATGTGTATTGATAAGTAGCATTAAGCTCTATCTAAATAAATGCTTATACAATTCTAAATCTATAGCAATGCTTATACATTTGAAAGTGAATGATTATATAATTGATCTAAATTGACATTACTTTTGTTTATTTTTAATAATGGGTCATTTTGCTATCCTCTCGCCCTCTGGATAAGGGCAGGGCTGATAATTTATCCCATCACTGATCGGCATGCAGCAGATGGAACAGAACTGGCAGAGAAACACTCATCTGCATACTGTATAAGGTCCCGTCACTTGGAAGTCACTGCCACCCCAACCTCCCCATAACCAGATGGCGACCAAAGGTTCATATGTAAATACGGCCATTTGCATTATTTTAGTGAAAATGTATGAGTGCTATGGGAGTATCTTTGGATTTAATCATCCTCCCAGAAATGGTTCAATGCTATTAGAGGCAAATGTCACAAGACGAAAATGGCTTATTAATCATTCTCACTTCAATGCATTCATTTAACTAAAAAGAGGGACATGGGGATTGAAATGATAATATTCCTTATTCTAATACAATTAGGATAAGAAAATAATGACGATACTATCAATTTATTAATCTATGGACAGATCAAAGGTGCAAAGCACTGATGCCCCCCCCCTTCAAGCACGTGTTACATGATCTTATTTAACACTTTATCATTGTCCGGTTCGCATTCAACATTGTCATGAATGTTCATATTGGTCCTAGAAAACCAAGCACACAAATGAAGTCACACATGATGTGAAAACAGTGAAAGTATCATCAAAAAAAGGAAAAAAAAAAATCAAAACCACAACAGTTGTCATCAGGCAGTCAGCACGGTTAGTAAGAGCATGTGTTGAATATGAAGCGGTTAGTGGAAAGTAGAGGAAGAATGAAAGGCTGTGGCCCCACAGAATCTCCAGTCGGTTTTGGGCGGGTTAATCTCTGGTTGAAGCTGGTCGTTTCTGCGTGAAGCTCGTATACCACCCCCAGGAATGACCTCATGTTTCCACCTCTCTGATGAAAGTTCATTCAGGGTTACTAGGGCAGTACCTTGTGGTCACATAAACAACAGTGCGCTTGTTGCCATGACGACGGGACAGGAGAAGGCAGGTGGGCTAATAGTCATCTCCAGCCATCTGTCGTCTTACCCTCTTGTAGAGAAATTTTGGTCTGTCACGCAACTCGAAAGGGAATTCATTTAAATAATAACTTAAAATATAACTATAAACTATAACTTTCATTATAAAGATTTATAGTATTTTTTCATCTTTAATACATATGCCCTCTCCTGGAGCTGACACCTTATCATGAGGGAGGGGTTTGCGTGTTCCAATGATCCCTTGAGCTAAGTTGCCCAGGGCTTTATGCCCCTGGTAGGGTCACCCAAGGCAAACAGGTCCTGGGTGAGGAACCAGACAGAGTGCAGCTCGTCAGACGCTTATGATGAACACGAACAGAGATTCACGGTTTCCCCTCACCCGGACGCGAGTCACCGAGGCCACCCCCCGGAGCCAGGCCTCAGGCCTGGGGGTAGGGCTCGATGGCGAGCACCTGGTGGCCAGGCTTACACCCATGGGGCCTGGTCGGGCACAGCCTGAACAAGGCACGTGGGTCCCCCCTCCAATGGGCTCACCACCTGTAG
>JABFEA020000044.1:11973994-11989692 GCA_019775915.2 Cyphomyrus plagiostoma
TATCTTTGTGTATATAGACAACTGACCTACCTGCTCTTGTTGTTCTACATTACTTTTTTGTGTAAGAGCTCTGTAACTCCTAAATCTTCTATTCTATTCTATTCTATTCTACATCTGAAAAAGAGGATTTTATTAGACGGTCCAGTATTCGTTCTTTGCTCAAACCTTACCTCTCTCCTATTTTTATTTACCAAATTATTGTCCTGTACTTTTACATTTAAAAGTTGCATTGAACAATTACTTTGCAAAAGTGAAGCCAGGTTTGTTTAGTTTGCTCTCCCGCAGAAATCTGTTATCTGTGGTAAAGTGGAAATTGAAAGTGAAATTAGCCTTCGACAATAAATAAATAAATAAAATAGCAAGCAAAATAAAGCATTTCTGATGTAATTTTTAATCACATTATACAAATAATACTCTTTGTAGAAATCTGTCTCAGAAATTTTTAGTTTTACTGTGGATGTGATTACAGAAGTGACCGAAATTAAAAATAATTCAAATTGTTTATTCTGTCTAAAGCAATTAATTCCAAATTCCAGAAACATTATATGCCTAGGATATTTGTCACCAGTGTTTAACTGGGAAAGATTACTGGCTAGGACAAAAATTATTTGAAATGTCGATATATTTAAATAAATTGCAAATGTAGACTAGATTTTAAATGTTTGAGACTTCATTATTCCCTCTATAAATCTCATTTTCTATGTGCTTGGAAGTGCAATACAAACGAATGTGTCATATTCACAAACTAAAAACAATACAATTAGTTCGCCTAATTACTTTGCCTTTCTAACAACAAATGCTGGAATGTGACCATGGTGTATTGGTTAATTACTCGCACAGGTTTGGTTATTATAATGCCAGTTAAGTAACTGAATCGATTTCCAGTGGGACTATTTATAGGCTTTATTAGTGTCAGGGTGGGGGCACGAACACTCTAGCAGATTCGGGGGGTCCAGCACTTTGTAGTGCAAACATTTTGTCAGTAATTCAGGCAATATAATTTTATGACTTGTACGATACAAGTACAACATGAGAAGAATGTTCACGGGTACGATACAAGATGTAAAGTTAAGGTAATATATGGACTTGCAAATATGAACAGTGACATGTGCAGTATTTTATTCATAGAGGATTGTGATTGCGTAAACAACACATTGAAATTACTGTTAGTTGAAATAAATACGGTAAAACCCCGAAGGAGTGATAAGCCTGAATACCACCAAATTGATAACAGGGTGTTGCAACAGCTGAAAAACATGCCATTTGCACAGCTGTACTGTATCTCACCTCTGGAAGAGGAGAGGTTGCTGTGCGCCTGCGCAGTGCTATCAGTTCCTGTGTACACAGCGGATCCACTGCTGGTCCCCTTTTGATGACGAAAGCTGCAGTAGATATTTGTTCAAATTAATCAGGTAGGATTTTATTTCGCTGCCTGTGTTGAAAGGGTCGTAATGCAAATGAGAAAGCAGTGCGGCAGTTAGACAACTATATAGAAACTATGAAAGAGCATCCATTTGATTTTTTACCCAGGCGGCGCGACTGCCTATATTTTAGGGAGAACTTTACGGAGAAGTTTGTCTTAATTGAGTGTAATTAGCAGTTTCCGAGTAACTGAAGAAATTGGTTATTTTATGTCGATTAATGTGATCGTGAAAAATTGTTGCATTTCTTTACGAATAAATAGGGTGATGTTAAAGAAAATAGTACATACTGGAAGTCGGTCATCTAGAACGTAGCTACTTGACATTGTTACAGTAATTCTAAAGTAGGGGATCTCCACTCACGACCTATGACTAATCTTTGAATAATGCAAAATCAGCAGAAATACAAAGGATGGCAAGCAATGTTTATTCATTAATTTGTTTGTACCATGCCACACATGTGTCACACTTTGTCATATATCTTGCTATTGTGTCTTGCAGGTCTCTACTCGCTGCTCACTTTCTTTCTACGAGTTAATTAAAGTATGCGCTGGATCTGCGTGCTGCCCATTAAAATGCAGCTGCTTGGCTCGCGATGCTGCTCGAGTTACGTGTCCAGAATGAGGTCTCTGACATTGATTAGATGTTTCCAGTCCATAAAATGAGCAAATCTTTCTTTCATCAATATGTATCACTGTTGATTGTTATACTGAAGGTGAAGGTGAAAATGCAATAAATAATCTGTCCTTTTGAACAAATCCTGGGACAATAATTTTTTTAAAGCACCGGGGCTAAGGGACCCACATTCAGTCTTTGATCTCTTCCGCTTCTCGATCCAGGTACTTAATGAATCTGAAGGAGGATGATGAATTGTGTCGCAGGGCCCTGCAGTCTGGTACTGTGCTGCTCTACCACAAACTGAGCCCCCTACTGCAGAGGACAGAGAGGGGAGGGTATAAGCTGCCCATCTTCCAGGTGCCAGGTATTTTCTAGAAAGACTGGTCACACCTTTTGCAATAATAAATTAAATAAGATGCCCAGCAGTGACAGTTGGTATTGCACCTAAGTCACATTTTCACTGGTTGAATATTGACATGCTTATACACATTTTTACATTAAATATACAGCTTTGTGCCTGGATCCTTTGAGCCATGAGACTGATTTAGAAATCGCAGCCCTGCAGTACTATGGAAAGACTGCAGGCTTTTATGACTCTTTCAGTTGTAAATGGGATGCTGGAGAAGCTTGGGAAGGACGCCGAAGTGATAAACAGCTCCGTTCTCGTCGGCTGTTCAGACAGCCTCGTCGCACAGTTTTGCCTTGATGTTGGTAAGAATGACAACCTTTCATAAATCTGAATGTCTTCTAATCGGTTTAAAGTTACAGTTGCTTAAAACAATACATAATAATAGCTGAAAAAATGTTTTTGAAATAATATAAATTCACAAAATAATTTTACTGGTGTTGAGAGCTGGGGGGGGGGCATAAACTAATGATTGGATGAGATGTCACAACAAAAGTAAATACATTTTTATATGACAAAAACATAAACAGATTTTAAAAACACCCGAAAAGTAATTTTCTTCTGTTTTCTAGCACGTGACCTAAAATTTCACCCTACTATCAATGTCCAAACTTTTTCCTCAGTGTTCAGGATTGTAGCTATGGACCTTGCTGGACCCTGTTTACTGGGACACGTGCCCAGTATTTATGTGCTGTGCTCTAGTAAAATCTCATGTTCAGTTTTTAAAGCCACTAATGGGGGGTGGGGGCCAGTTCCCCAGTAGAGCTTTATGTCTAGCAACACCCCTGATTGTAGTTAAAATGGGTTGACAGCATTACCGTTCCTTATTACTGTAGCTTTTCTAGAATTTTCTGTTGTCTTCTCACTATTTTATGAGGAACAATCTGTGTTACAGCGGAGTTAGAGCAGAGTGCTGTAGAGGAGCTCTGCCGGGGCGTCTTCACAGACCTGAGGAAAGCATTTTTCCTCCTGAGGAGTTCAGAGGCCCCACTTGTGACCAGGGTACTACGTGTGCCAGTTCTGCTTCTGACTAATTTTCTCGTTCATTTCCCATGCATGATGTCCGTTTTGTCTTTTTGCTAAGAACGCGTAATATGCACTGTAAGTGTCTGACTGATCCAGTGCCCGCCTTGTGTGAAGGGACAAGCCCTGCTTCGCTGGCATCAGACCCACAGCTACTGCAGTGCCACTGGAAAACCCACCCAGCGGAACCAGGCGGGCAGCCAGCGAGTGTGCCACAGCAGCGGAATTACTTATTACCCTCAGGTCCGTGAGCAGGGAATGGTGAATAATAGTGAATGTGGGCTTATCTCCGTTTGTGACCAGCATGACACCAGATCCCTAATATTTTGTCACTATAAAGATAGAATGGTACTTATACAGCTCCGGGAAAAATTAAGAGACCACAGCAAAATTTTCAGTCTTGCTCTTTTCTTAGTCTATGGGTAGGTGCCTCTGTAAGAAGCTCCATCCTGGCTCTTTCCTGCTGATGAAGGGCTGCTTCCTTGCTCTATGGGTCTTTAAGGGCTTCTAGGAGTCCTAGCAGTCCTAACTGTCCTAGCAGTGCACTTCACACCGCTTAAAATGTTCCCCATTCTTTTTGAAGGTCACCTGAGGTCATCCTCTGATTTATGAGGCACTGCCGGATAAGTTGACGGTCATCTCTGGCATTAGAAAGCCACTTCTGCCCTCTCATTGACTGATTTTTGGTCATTGCCAGTGTTTCCTGCTTCACCTTTTTCTTGTGTACTGCTGTCCTAGAAACTGGAAGTTAGAGCCTGGAAACAGCCTGTCACACAGTGTGCCAGCAGAACCAGGATTAGTCTGGGACTTTAAAGTGGAGATATACAGAGTGGTCTCAATTTTTCCTAGCACTGTGTGTGTGTGTATAAATATATATACACGGCAAAATAGGTTGTGCTGCACTGGTAGTGTATTTGTTGTATGTGTGTTTTAGATGCTTACACTTGTAATTGATGCCTTTCTCCTGCAGATGGCGCCTGTGGTGATAGTTTTAGTATCTGATGGTGAGAGGTGTCTCTTGGCCCGGCAGCCTGCTTTCCCGCGGGGCGTGTACAGTGCACTGGCAGGGTTCTGTGACATGGGTAGGCCAACGCATACCGCTGCGCCTAGCAATCCTAAAGCGCACTATATCTCGGCATATTAATATTGCAGTGCATGTCACGGAGTAGTACTCCGTGAGTACTACTACTGTAACTTTTTGCATTGGCGGCACAGTCACTGCGCGCAGTACCGAATGTTATCACTGGCAGGAAGTGTTCTGTGTCCTTTGTACTGTGACCTGCCCGCTTTGACTTGGTTGCGATCGCCTCGGCAGGCGAGACGGTGCTGGAAACGCTGCGGCGGGAGGTGGCTGAGGAGGTGGGCCTGGAGGTGGAGTCGGCGCAGTATTCCAGCTCGCAGCACTGGCCCTTTCCTCAGAGCTCACTCATGGTGGCCTGCCATGCCACTGTCAGCCCTGGAAGCTCGCAGGTTAGAAAGACATACCAGCTGTTTTGTATGGACATGAATCCATGTATGTGTGTGGGGTCAATTACTACCCCACTTGCTTTTCAACGGCATATTTTACCTCTGTGGCAACAACCTGCCAGTGTTAAATTTTGATTTTATATGGCTATTAATCCATCAATCTCCCAACCATGAATTGTGGGAGCCTATCCCAGGCAGCGTAGGGCATCGACCCTGGACAGCATGCCAGTCCACCACCTTGTAGCTACTTAGGTGGATAACAGATGTTGGGTATGCTAACTGTTAACGGGCTTGTTTACTTTTCTTCCACAACAGATAAATCTGAGCGGAGCAGAGCTTGAGGATGCACGTTGGTTCACTCTGCAGGAAGTCCAGGAGGCCCTGCAGAGGAATAGACCGCCACATGACACCAAAGGGGAGGCTAATATATTCTGGGTCCCACCCAGCTCGGCCATAGCCAATCAGCTTATACGGGAATGGGCCAATCAGCAGCTCAAGTCATAGGCAACATTGTGGTGGGTAATATGATTACTTTAATTGTTTATTAGAAAGAGCCTCAAGATAAATGATTTTAGTAGGAAAATATAGAGGCAGGTGGCATGATAAAATAGATGGAACTAAGGTCAGACATGCAGTAAAGACTAAGCAGTTACATCAGTTCCACGTTATTTTTGTGGCCGTAAACATTACTGGGTGTTGAGCTACTCCTGAATTCCTCTTCTCTACTGCTTGTTCGGTACAGGAACATTGTGAGCCTGGAGTCTATTCCAGGAAGCAGAGGACAGGTTACATCATGGATGAGATGCCAGGACATTTCAGGGCACACATACACACACACACACACACACACACACACACACACCCACCCTACAGGCAGTTCACCTAACTGCACGTCTTTGGACCATGGGAGGAAACTGAAATAACCAGAGGAAACCACAAACAGGGGGGATATGCAGGCTCCAAATACAAAGACCTGTGGGGTGGGTTCAAGCTGATATTTTGTCAGGGGCCCAGAACTTGTAGCTATGCCCCCTGGTGGTGGGATTCCCAATGTCCAGCAGCCAGTGACACTGATAGAATGTAAAATTCCCAACCATAGGATTGCAGCCTTTGTATATTATAAACACTGCCTCCAAACCTGAATTTATATACAATACTTGATTTTAGTTTGTTTTGGGTGGGAAAATGTACTGTTTATGCGTGCATCAAACGAGTTTCCTTGCTTTTTAATTGTAAATAGATATTAATCTGGTTATTGTGTGAAGTAGATCATTTATAAGCAGGCAGATTTTAAGTATTCCTGGTGCCCGGGTCTGTAACAGATGCCTTAGTTTACTGAAATATCTCCTGAAAATAAAAATTGCCTTAAACTCTTTGTGATAGTAACTTCTGACGTGAGCATATACGAAATAAAGGAAAATATACAATAATTTGTGCAAGACCATTGCATTTTTTTTCTGTTAAATGTAATTAATTGCAGTTCACTTATAATTCATTTACGCGGTATAATTAGAGAATATTGCGTTCTGGCTATAAAAGAAAAAACTATCTTTTACTAACCTGCGCTGCTGTTCTTTGCGCGTGATTGACAACAGTTTGCACCGAGTGTCTTAGTAAATGTTTACCTGGAAGTTTATGACAGTCTAGTCAGTCCAAGAATAAGGATCTAATTAGTAAACGGTGATAGAAGTTTTTTTTTATTATTGTTGACCGAGAGTGAATTGGTGACCACCGTGCAGTGCGTCGACCTACTTGTCTGGTAAAATTATACTTAAAAGTGAAGAGAGAGAATGTTACTGAGACCTAACATCAACTGAGAATATACATTTATTCAATATTATAAAAATGGAGAACAGAAGAAGATGACTTTATGGATGTTTGATTTTTGTTAAACGACCAAGGCTAAGAAAGGGAAGGAATAGGCTGTGCATGACTAACAGGGGAGATTCAGCTGTGGGGAGACGCTTCAAAAGGTGATTCATTTATTATTGTTGTTATATGTACAAATATATAATTATCATCGTCGATTTAGTCAAAAGTTGACGTCGACTGGATGTTTATCGACGGATCGTCACTAAGCGCAAAGAAGCCGATAATTAAAACGACTGTCGCTTTACAGGATACTGTAATTAAAATATGTTAAATTACACGACAGTCCTAAAAAGGAATTGTAACTTGATTATAGCAAAATTATACGTAGGCCTACTGAAAATAATGAATAAATATTTTTAATGTATTGTTAAACTGCACAATATACGACAGGTTTAACTTGCGTATAAACTTATATGCATATATATGTATTTGTTTCAGTAAATGCGAAAGCGCTGAATGTTTAATCTAGGATTACACTGCCATCGAGATCAAGGGCAACAAAGGAAGGTTTAATAACTAAATGAAAATGGTTTGTAAAATATATATAGTCTATTTCACGTCTTAGTATATGGGTCTAGAGAGGTAACGGGGACCTTCGCCTTCCTAGTTGCAGGTGTGTAATCATTAACAGACAGCAAACATAAAGTGCCAAGACAATGAATAGCATCCATTTTACGTACCTCCTCTGAGTATATAGCTACAACCACTTTATTTTGAAACTTTGTTTTATTTAGTGTTTTGGTTATATTACCTTTATGTCAGGTATAGCATATTTTACATTGGCCTATAATGACAAGTATCTGATACTGTAGTGTAATATAATAACTAAATTGATGCCGTTCAGAGCTCGCCGGAGATGCACGAGTGTTTTTTGGAAGATATTGCAAAGGTTAAGTATTGACTTAAAAAAAAAAAACCGCCTGCAGTACAATTTTTCTGTTTTCTGTGTTTCGGTTTAATCTTGGTGTCCTTTTCAGCCTTGCCCGGGCTAAGAGGAGCTGGAAGCTGCCCGCTTCGTTACTGGGAGTGCTTCAGGCTGGGAAATGGAAAGCCATCAGCGTTGCCACTCAGACGGGCACCATCCTGTTCACCCTAACCTTATACTCCTTGAATAACTGGCTGTACAAACTGCTCACTCAGATCTTCGTCTCCCAGTACCGCTTTCCTTATGCGGTACAGCTCGCGTTTGCACAGGTAACGGGGGGCATGGCTGTTCTTTATTCATCCAGTGGAGTTGTGTTTCCGAGTCCAGTCCACGTTTTCGCTCACTCCAGGCTCCCGGTGGGGTGACTGATAAGATGCGTGATAGGGTTAATGTTACTGCTCTGTCACTGTGTTGGCTACACGATTAAACAATAGCACAATGGTTTATAATCATACTTAGGTGTTAACTAGTAATTAAAATTATACATGATTATTATATACAGCTAACAAAATTAATGGTGTATAATAAGTTTAATTTTATAGACAGTAATGTGAGAAAGTCTTAGGCAGTCAAAGGACAATGGTTTAAGATATTTATCTAGGAAGCAAGTGTATATTTGCTCAGAATATGAAAACAATAAACAATACAATGAATAGAAAAAAAATAAATAGAAGAAAAGGGGCTTTCTCTTGTTTTCCAAAAAGTTACTGATATCTTGTTGGAAGGCGAGATGAACACCACTTCAGTCCCCAGACCTCTCCTCAGGGGTACCTCAGCCATTCCATGTATTTGTTAAATTTCACCACCAGCTCCATTAATTAACTTAATTACTTAAAAATATCAATGAGGTGTTGATTAGCCAAACAAGCCGTGCTAGTGGTCCAGTCAAAGAAAAAAAAATATGGTTGCATTAGACAATTCTATCATAGTTGTGCCCCAGCATGTAGATCATTTCAACATCTTGTCTCACTGCCTAAGACTTTTGCACAGTGCTGTATGTATAACCGTGTGTGTGTATGTGTGTGTGTGCGAGCGGCAAGCAGGCTGACCCCAGCGCATAGTGTCTGTGTGTATGTATGTGTGTGTGTGTGTGTGAGCGGCAGGCAGGCTGACCCCAGCGCATAGTGTGTGTGTGTGTGAGCGGCAGGCAGGCTGACCCCAGTCATGCTCTTCCCAGGCCCTGCTGATGCTGGCAGTCCTCTCCAGCCTGTGCTCTCTTGGCTGCCTCCCCCTGCAGCCGTACTCGCTGCACCTGGGTGAGCGCCTACTGGTGCCCGCCATCTGCCAGGGTGCTCATGCCGCGCTGGCACTGTGGGCGCAGGCCAACGGCGTCGCCGTCCTGCACGGACTCGCCGAGCGCCTGCTGCCCCTGGCCTGTGCCGCTTGCTCCCACGCCCTGGCTCTGACCCCGCCGCTCTCCGCCCGCTCCACCGTCCTGCTGGCTGCGGCGGTGCTCTCATCGGTCTCCGTCACCGGTAAGCGCCATGTGCCACGTGGATGCCCGGTGGGGGTTTTCGATGGGCTTCTGGGCAGGAATTCTTTCACCCCAGCTAATATGGGCACTTATTCGCTCTGTGTCTGGCTGCCAGATCTTGTACCCAATATAATTCAGGCCTTTTTCATTGGACTGGTTCTCTTTAAGTGCGTACCTTTAACACACAATAAATCTGTATTATTAAACACTATGCCACCTGCTGTTCCATTTGCAGTCATGCGTGCCTCACTCTGGATTGATGCCCTGATATGCCTCTATGCCACACTGAGCCTCTTCCTGCACAGCCTCTCCCTCTGCTGGCTAGCCAAGGTGGGGGAGGGCGAGGCTGTCTGTGGGGGTGGGGGGAGGCGGGTCTCCTCGCTGGACCTCTGCTTCTCCATGACCATCAACAAAAGCCTGGTGCTGGGTTTCCTGTGTCTGCTGCACCCAGACGGTGCGCCGGCGCTCAGTGAGGGTTCCTGGCAGAGCCTCCTGTTCCTGGCCTACCTGCTGGGCGTGCTGTTGCTGGGCGCCGTACAGCACCTCCTGCTGGCCGTCGCGGTACTGCGCTGCTCCCCCGTGGCCGCTGCACTGCTGCACACCGCACAAGGCCTCGCAGAGCCCCTTTCTAGCCTGTTATAGGCCAAGTCATTGCAGGTTCCTCTATACCTGAGATATATCACTGCCATTAATTTCAGCAGAGGTGGACAATTCAGGTCCAGAAAGTACAAATCCAGACCAAGGTTTTGTTTCAACCAACCAATTGCGTCCTCTGTGACTGTGACTTCTTCATGCTGAACTGGTTGGTTGAAACCAAACCTTGGTCTAGATTTGTATTTTCTGGGCCTGAACTTTCTACCTCTGAATTTCAGTTACTGACAAAATGCTGTTTTGTTTAGCTTTCAAAGATTATTTGTAAATCACTGTGTAGAAGTTAGGTAGCATGTTGGGTTTATGCCTATAGCACTCCTACCTCACACCCCCATGGTTGGGGGTTCACATCCTTGCCCCACTCCGCATGTGTACCCAATATAATTCAGGCCTTTTTCATTGGACTGGTTCTCTTTAAGTGCGTACCTTTAACACACAGTAAATCTGTATTATTAAACACTATACCACCTGCTGTTCCATTTGCAGTCATGCGAGCCTCACTCTGGATTGATGCCCTGATATGCCTCTATGCCACACTGAGCCTCTTCCTGCACAGCCTCTCCCTCTGCTGGCTAGCCAAGGGTTTTGTTTCAACCAACCAGTTGAGTATAAAGAGTCACAGTCACAGAGTACTCAACTGGTTGGTTGAAACGAAATCCTGGTTTGGATTTTTACTTTCTGGACCTGAACTTTGCTGTCAGGTATGGGGTCACATGTAGTTGGATGAGTTGGCATGACCAATTTGCCTGTAGTGTGTTCACTGTGAGCCAACTCACTCCCATTCTGTGCTGCCTAAGAGAGGGTCCAGCCTCATAACGACCCTCTACTGTGGATGGATGGATGTTCAGAAGTACTTAGTCTGACTGGATGTCACATTGCTGTCTGTGTTAAAACCGAGTAAAGAATTACATTAATCTGGTATTGAATACCTTGATGTGTTGTGACACTGAGTGATGATCATGCAGCGTGATATCGAGATGGATTTCAGGAGTAAAATTTACATGACGTGCTTTGGTTGCGGAAGGGGGGGTCGTGGCTCGCGGCGTCCCAGCGAGTCGTGTCACTCACAGTAACGTCACACTGACATCATCAGGCCCTTAAAAACCGCTGCCTGGTTTTTATGAAGAATGTGTTAAATGCAAATTTTGCAGTCAGTACCTCAGATTCTTGGTACATTGGTATTTGGAAAAGCCCACAGTCACAATGGAAAGACGAAATTTTCATTTTGAGCTCGGAGTAGGAGTCCTGAGGAAGAATACGGTCTCTAGAAACAAATCATACCAAGTGCCTGTCATTCAACTGCTGCACAGCTGCAAATCTTCCCTGGAGATAAGAATGGTCAGTCATATTCATGCAATGTGAGATAAGAGTCGTTTGCTTCTGTCCTCCAGATTCACATTGGTAGCTTCTCTCCTTTCATTAGTGTGGCATAGATGGACAAGTAAATGAGTATTTAGATTTTACCTGCACAACAAACTGTTTTTCATGCACTTTAATCAGGGTTGCTCTCTGTTGCCCGCTTGTCACTTCAATGGTAAACCCCAGTAGTAATACTCTCAGCAATGGGTTTTATACAACTTTTTAAACCTTTAAAATGTTCATTGTTATTCTCCTGTAAGCTTATCTGTACCATTCGTTGCAGAACTCTTGATATCTGCATTGGTGGATGGACTGAAGCTTGTTCCATTCTGCCAAAGATAAACCACAGCTGTGTTCAGAGCAACACACAAAGGGTCATTGTGAAACAGACATGTAGGCTTGAGTAGGAATGACATCACAAAGATGAGTGAGACTCAAAAACTTTATTTTCCTTCAAACATTTCTAACTTAGAGTCTTGAATGTATGACAGAAATAAAACGCATTAAGTACAAAAAATAGGTATTGGACAAATGGGTTAAATCTTGTGGGTGCAACACTATCCCAAACTGCTAACGTTACAAGATTCTTCTCTCAAAGTGACCTGTCCCTCTGCATGCATAAGGTCGAACAGCAGAGTGTTTGCTGCCACTGGACACTAAGTATAACTTTGTTTTTTCTTAGCCGTTTATACAAGACTTATCACTTCTCTACCTAAATGGTGAACAGCCACCATAGAGCATGATAAAAGGGGTACAGCATACTTTTACTCCCACCACAGTACACAAACATGCACACTCGCACAAGCCAACAGCCTTCAGACACTCCTGAATAAATTTCTGGACTGATACTCATTTACTGCCCTCTCTTCAATCAGTCCCTCCCACTCAACAAGTAACGCCAGAGAGCAGAATTCCTAGATGCGCAAACCCCGGTGCTTGGACACATCCGGAAATCACTTCTTCCCCTTCTTGCCGGCACTGGCTTTCCCTCCCTTTTTGGAGTATTTTGCTTCCAAATCGGAGAGGAAGGAGTCGAACCCCTGTTCTCTGGACTTCTGCCTTTGCTACAGTTTACAGTGGATGGAGAAAGTACAGCATTAAGCAAGATGGAGACCAGCTGGAGTCACATGACCTGAGCCGAACAGAGCGTATGTAACAGGAAAGCTCACATATGCGGACCTACCTTCAGCATCGCGACCAGGCTGTCCTCGGAGTTCACCCCCATCTCCTTCTGCATCTCCTCTGCCTCCTTCTGCTCCTTATCAGCCTGACGGCACAAACACCACTCATCAGTAGGGGAGGGTTAGTCCTTAGCCTGCCTTACATCAGCCTGCCTTGGGAAACACAGAATGATTAAATTTCAACTTAAAAACTAGCTCAAGTGGCCTGATTGGGAGAACACCCCTTAGCTATCTCAGCCCAGGGCCATTAATCCACCCTGAAGCTAATGGCTACCCAAATTCGGGGATGTAGTGCACCAGGAACCCCAAACATTCATAAGGTAGGGGGCTGGCGGACGTCGTACCCTTCGCTTGCGGGACTTCTTTTTCTTGTCGCTCTCGTGGGTAAAGATGCGGAAAGTGGGCACGTCGCCGGCGTCGATAGCACCCTGGATGATGGCGGCGATGCGCGGCTCGTCCTCATGGGTGCAGCATAGTGCGGAGCCCATGATCTGGTCCATGTCGCCCTCGAACTGCACATACAGCCTGCACACGTCGTGCCGCTCCTCCTCTGTGCCCTTGTATTTCTTTTCAAAATTCAGTATGTCCTCCACTGTGATCTGACATACAGGGGGTTAATATGTACAATTGCTAATCAGGAATCAGCTGAGCTTGATCAGCGGAGTTGTTGGACTGTTTTCCTACTTCATAAATGAGAAAAGTTACTGATGGTTCAAAAACACGCATTAATTATTTAGAATAAGTATACCAGGAAAAGTCACCTTGGGGAATAACAGTCTCCAGTACTCCTCCCAGTTACGGTCCTGGTCCACAGAAACGGACTCTTCGTCCACAATTCCCTGCTCGTCGTACACCGCACGCTGTTCTTGGTCATTCAACACGGCGTACACCTTACCCAGAGCCTGCAAACGGAACGGACCGACACCACCGGTTCTCAAACGCCAAGCAAAAATAGCAAAAAAAGGGAAAGGCTTTTGATGGGACAGGCGCGCACACGCCATGTCTCCTGGGGGCCACACGCACGCACCTGGAACTTCTCCGTGGCGCGCCGGTCATCGGGAGCTCTGTCGGGGTGCACCTGCAGGGACACTTTGTAATAGGCGCGGCGGACCTCAGCATCCGACGCCCCTTTCACAACGCCCAGCACCTCGTACAGGTTGGACGTCTTGAACAGCTCCTCGCACTGCTCCAGGAGGCCCATTTCCACTCTGTATACCTTTACCACAACGCAAAAACATCGTCACATGAGTAACGTCTTGAAAATTCAGATCACAAACACGACAGAAGGAAAAACAGACCAGCTAGTGATAATTCAGATAACTATCCAACAAGATTAAGCAGCTGACGGTACCCAAGCACGCCTGACCAAAGGCTACATGAAATCTTTCTTGTAATATCAGTGCAAACGCGCCTTTGCAGTCAAGGCATGGTGCAGTCAGCGTCGTAATAGCTATCCTGTTGAAGAAACTAGCAAATCAGGTTAACTAAACTTTACTAAGACATTAATAACCCAGGCTCTCTAATTCAACCAATGCGTTGCAGCAGCTACCTGTGTCTTGATTTACTGTCATTTAAAACAATGAAAAAAATCAGTCACGATCATTGAACATGGCGTGTTGCAGAATAACGGATTAGTTGTCGCGGATAACCCATTTTACAAAAGTAGTTTACTCACCTTCCGTGGCCGACAACTTCGCCTCCTCCTCCACAACAAAATTTGGCGCGTTACGTCATTGCGTCCTAAGCCCGCGACGCCGTCGCAGCACTGTACACATGCGCACACACACTTCCGCCCGTGACCCACACTGATAAGTGTGCGAGGTTCAAAATACCCACCGAACAGCGCTGTAACTAGTACGCTATTATTGTCTTTCTAATATCAGTATTTGTTTGTCCGACAGCGAAATCGCTTAACGTTATGGGGAAGATAATCTTACTTTCGTCGCTCAGTTTTTGTCCATATCAAAATGATTGTGTTTGATTGCGAGCATTTTGCATGGAGTTTGAACTTGACTGACTTCAGGAACTGTTTAAAGATTTTTTGGTTATGCGTTTGTTTAAAATGACCTACTCATCCAGCAGTAGTATAGTTATAAACTGAAGTCCTGTAGGCCCTTTTTTTAGCCTTTGTTTTTTCTTTTTACAGAAGGTGGCAACAATGAACATTAAAGTTCAAGTTGTAAAACGCGCCAACGTAAAAGGGCATTGAGCAGCAAAGCTGATTACACATCGCACCCCTTAACTTTTCATTATTTGCAAACACGCCAATAAAAAGGTGGACTTTTAGAAACCGAAAAAATGTCAAACTGTGACGCTTTCCAGGTGCAACTAATCTCCATCATGGACATATTTGTCCAAGAGGCCGTACTGGCGATGGGTAAGCTGTTTGACGAGGGCTCTTCGGTCATTTTGCGTGTGGAGTTAACACGGGGTCTGGATGAGGACACTGAAGTTTTAAGGAAGAAGTTACATACCGATAGCAAACTACGGACGGTGAGTTCATAATGAAAGGCATCACCACCCTCTGCCCGATGCAGTTTTGTGTCGCATTTGCTTATTTATCCTCTTATTCACTTCTGCTTTTGAACATCGCGGTGAATTATGATGTGATTCTTATGACGGCGTATACCTTTAACTTTCACTGGGTTTCGGATTAGCTACGTCCAGTTCTTTTTCATTTTTTGGTGTTGTCATCCTTCGGTTAAAGTCAGGGGATACAGGTTTAGTGGTAAATTTAGAGGGGATCTGCAGTGGGTAGCGAGCTCCAACTTTTACAGAACAGTAGATACAACTGAAGCTGACTGACGGTTTCCTGACATTTTAATACTCAAGTAAACCCGAACACCTGTTTTCAAAAGTATGGAAAATCAGTAGCATTTGTCCACTTATTTAACTAGAGTGACCAAATAAATCATGCAAGGGATGACACTTTTTAAACCATTACAAGATTTATAAACTTCTTTAAAACTGTAAGGCCCCTGTGCTTGGATAAATAGTTAAGTTGTTCTTGCGCTTTGACTGGTTTGTTTCCTTGATTGAAAGACTTATCCAGCTGTTTCACATTAACATTAGTGACATTAATGATTAATGTTAATGACAACATTAAAATGAATGATTATAGGAGACTGACTAATCAGCACACAGCAAGATCTCAGTGCTCAAGTGAAATCCAGATCCTTTTAATATAAATGGAAACTTAAGTCCTGTAGTGTCCTCCCTGAAATTTAGTCACCCTAAAAACAACCGCCCCCCCACACCAGGGGTGCCCAACTCCAGTCCTAGGGGGGCAGAGTCCTGCACA
>JABFEA020000044.1:11998346-12021179 GCA_019775915.2 Cyphomyrus plagiostoma
TTTTGGGGCCCGCCCCCCATTGGCCACTTTTAACCCGCTTTTTTCAAACCCCACCAAACCCCACCTTTTTGTCCTAATTACCCCCCCCCCCCCCCCCCGCAAAAGGTACCTGAGGAATTACATCTTCAGCAGAAACAGTCATCTGTTAAAGTCCCTCTGTCCACGAAGCCGCACCACTGCCCCCGCCTGCCCTGCTTACCTCCGGGGGCGCTCTTTGGCCAGATGGATGGCTGTGATCCTGCCTTCTGCTAGCCACGCAGCCGTTTGCAGGGGCACGTCGTTCTCGGCGGTCTGCCCTGGGATCACCAAGGGCCGCTGGGTCCGTGCCAGGCCACAGAGCATGCCCGCCACCAGGGCCCAGTGACACAGAGCCATGTGTCCGCAGGCTCCTCCTTTACCTGCGGAAGGTCAGAGGTCAGACACCAGTCATTTCGAATCAAATCACTATTGGTCACATGACTCGACATTTGGTAAGTACAGCGGAGTGAAAAACTTGTGCGTGAGATCCCAACAGCAGCGATGAAATAGTGCAAATGGAATTACATGTAAAAATGACAACATGCAGCACTGTAATAATGAATAATGTGCAAATTAGAACAGAGGAATACAATGAACAACCATATAAATGTCAGTATGGGTCAGGTTGACATGGAGGATAGAATGAGTTTATTGATCAGAATTCAGACAGTTTGATGGAAAAATCTTCCCAGAGTTTGCTGCTTTGGGCCCTCATACTGTAGCACCGTTCGCCTGAGGCAGCAGTCTTGTAGTGGTTTAGTTCATTAAAAGAGCCAAAGTCCAATAATCAACAGTGTAGAATTTAGCGGACAAAGAAAAGAGAAAACACTTGAAAAATCGTGGATTTTTCTACTTCCACTGACATGCATTTCTGCTTCTTTTCTTCTTTTAAATATCAACTACAAAACAAACATATATATCAACTGGGTCATGTGTGAGCATTGTCTTGTCTTAACTGTGTATCTACTGTGTGTTTGAGAACCAATGACAACTGGAGACATTTTCCCCGTCAGTGTGAACAAACTCGGCCAATAAACCTGATTCTGAATCTGAATTAAGCAAGTTGTGAGGACAAGACGCCCTTTTCCACGGAGGACGCCTATCCGCTGTCACAGTCGGGCGAAAGCGATCCCGACATCTGTTCTTATAACGGCTTCTTCCCTGGCCTGGCGCTGACTCCCAGCCCGAGTGCATCATTACTGACTCTCAGACGTTGCTGAGAAGGAGGTAGACTCAGAAGAAGACGCCAAGGAGATGCAGAGGCCCTCCAAAAAAGCCGATTAGCATCCTCCCTCCCAGCACGGTTACCGGGCCTGTAAGCCAGAGCACGGCGCTGATATGCAACCTGTCTTTAGTTTATTACCTCCTAATTAGGATAGTGCAGCGAAGTCGGCTGGTTACAGCATAATCTTGGAATTAAGCCTGCTCTAGGACTAATAAACCCATAGAACCTTCAGTTAAATGCTTAGTTGATGGACAACAATGTGTTTCTCCAGGCGATAGGCACATGCTGGTTTAAGCCTATGTTTGGGAGCCCCAGAGCTGTTCTTAGAGGTGACATTCAACAGTTTTGGTCTTTGGATGAACCCCATCTACAACAATGTTGAATGAAGACATTTAATGATTTAAATCTCCAAGCAACCATTAGAATATCCTTATAAATAAGACTTTCTTTGTTTGAGACTGGAAATTTCCAGAGTGGAAAAATCTTCGGAGGGCATTAATACACTGGAACGATTACGGCTCACTAAGTTTTGGTCCTTCCACCTTCTATTCTTTTCAGTCCCCTGGTGACTAACTCAATTTCAAACATTTCAACTTGTTATAACAAGCCATGGGAGTGTGTGTGTGTGTGTGAGAGAGAGAGAGAGCAGAGTGATAGCATCTATTGTTTTTAAACAGAGGTAATGTATTCTTAATGTAATGTAAAAGTAATGTAATCACAGATTTTATCTAAGATGAGATTTTGAACAACTTTGCATAAATTTTACATTTATAAACACTGCTATTTAATGATGTAGAATGAATTCTTAAGGGATGCATCTTAACAAAAATCACGCTACAATTCTCCAGTCAGAATGACAGCCTCTGAACGTTTCTATTACTCGTTACCATGTCAACTTGATCTCAAAAGTAAAAGATCTGAGACAAGAGTATTCCCGTTTTTTTTCCTCGATCCGACCTCTACACGCCTGCAAAACTTCCGAATACAAAGAAGTTGAATGTCCGACGGCATGAAGCTGAGGCTGCAGACTCGATGACAATGACAAAGACCACTGGCCACTGCCCACCGCCCCACCCGCCAGTACCTGTGCTGGACCGTGTTTTGCGGCCACAGAGTGGGAGAAGATGATGAGGAAAGGATGCCTTCGCTGGTGACCCGCCTGGCGTGGATTTCAAGGCGTGACAGAGGTGGCGAACTGAACAGTCCCCTCCCTCCTCACACCCCCCCACACCAGCTGTGTTTCAGGTGTGAGGCTCCGGCCCCTGGAGTGATTCCTGGCCTCCCTTAAGGATCCTGTTGGCTGAGGCTCACCTGCACTCGCACCCTGACTCAGACCCCAGCGACTGGCCAATGAAGCTCCACGGATCAGCAGAAGGAAGATGAAGACCCAAGCACACGTATGTGTGTGCGTGTATGTGCGTGTGCGCGAGCAGAAAGTGTAACAGGGGGAGTAACAGGGGGATGGTGGGGAGGTGTCAGTGGAGGGGGGGTGGGCTGTCAGGAGCGGTGGTGGTGACTGGGGGGGTGGTTAGTGGGATCCGGCCATGCATAAAAATCTCCCGTTAACCATTTGGGTGCCATGACCAGAAGAGTAATGAGGGATGGGGACCTTGGATTCACCTCCCTTCCATTGGCACCCGGTGGGTGTGATTTGCAGTTTTTCTTACTCATTTATGACGAATCAGTCATTGAAAAGCGCCATGTCTTCCAGCAACCTGCTTTCAAGATCTCCTCCAGAAGCACTGTACTGATCTTGGTCACGGGCTCTGGAAGAACTTGGGTCCCCTCTGTTTTACAGTTTTACAATATGTAGGGTGTGCTTGCAGAGAGAGTGAAAGTGTTCAGTACATAGGTGCGGAGCCTCAACACGTCCATGTCCTTCACTCAATTGTTTATTTGCCTAGTAGATACTCGGTCAGTTTCATCTGTTTGAGATGCTGTATTTTTACAGCACCCAAAATTACCTTGCTCAAAGGTACAACAGAAGTTCAAAAATACTGGAAAAGGAGCTATCAGTCCATTATTTACCGTTCAAAGACTAATGCAGGCACCCCCAAACTGTGCAATACTATATTTAAAAAATCTCTTTTTAATACTTGATATGTGCATTTTAGAGAGTTGATCCCTCTCTTAACTAATGAGATTAGAGAAAGATCCCCTCCATCTATTCTTGGGGTATTTTATTTTTCCATTTAAAATGTTCAAAATGCTATGGACAAATAAAATCAGAATCACATGCAGCTTAAATGTGAGATAAAACCCTTAATCGGGGCATTTAACACCTAATGAAAATCTCACCTGCGATATACAATTACACAGCAGCCAAAAAGTGCTTTGCTAAATAACCTTTCCTGTGGTGCATCTCTGGCTGTTTTCCATGCATTCATATGTCACATCCTGGAACAACGCCAGTTGACAATTTAATGGGTGATGAAAGCTATTGGGAGAACGATGAGCCTTTATCTACGGCTGGAAGGGAAATGCAGGTATGCTGGATTTAATTGTTACATTTATAGTCCATTAGATTTCATGCTTGGTGACAATGTGTCCTACTGGCTCTCTCCAGCCTGCCAGGGCACGTGGATAGGATGGGCCTGCAGGATGCATTGTGGGAGAAGGAGAGAAAATCGCCAGGGCAAAGTGAAGGACACCTTTCTGCTGACCTTCAGCACACAGCAGAAGAGACATGTCCATTTGTAAGCTATCATCGATAATGGTAGACCAAGTAGGATGAGATTCAGACCATGCATCTAGGCAACGGGGGATGGGGTTACTCTGAGGTTAGCCTAGGGAGATGTTCAAAAATCACTGGAGAAGAGGTCAATGTAGTATTACAGCATGTACCGCTCCTCCCCCCTGAGATGACACCTCCATACAAATGATATTACAACTGCCCTATTCTTCACCATCATGGCGCCATTTTGCCCAATGAAACACGGGATGCCTGGGACCTTGGCTCTGCATTTGGCGACGGTAACAAAAAACCACTGGTCTCCTGTACTGCTGTGGTTTCTTAACATTTCATTGTTCGTGGAGAAACTCTACTTATCTGCATTTGTGCTAGAAATTTACTGAATATTGCATGATGCTAGGTGATGCCTCTGGCAAGACTAATGAGACAGAAGCGCTGAATCCGTAGGATTATCTCCAGCCAAGCAATTTCTAATTATTTCTATAATAATAAAATATAATTAAGTCTGGAAGCAACAGCCACTGAGAATTGCAGGGTCTGTACATTAGGATGCCCTATATTACACTTACACTGTATTGGACTATTCTCTCTTCTACGTAGAGTGAATTAATGCCATTCATTATCACAGTCTCTGCCTTTGTAGTGTGAGTGATTTTCATTAAATTTCCCTGAGATATTTTGATGAATATTTTGAAAACTACTTACATCGAAGTTTTAGATGAAAAGAAGGGGAAGTGACTTTGAAGGCGGTGCGATTGTGGCCAGTTTGTCTCCAAAAATTCTGTCTCAGGAAACATCTCAGTTTCAATGGGACATTAGTAATGTTGCCTGGTGGCAACGGCGGCACTCAAAGAAATGCCTGAGAGTACTGGGAGAGAAAAAACGTGACAAGTTTAACAGTGCTTGAGGGCATTAGGTGTCCGTAAGGGCTGCTTCTGGCCAGGTGACATACCATGGGTTGGGTACTGTGGATGTGGTACGATGTTCTCGCAAGGGGCCCAGACCATTGCTGACTCCCTTAGACATGGTAACACCTTTCAAGATAGGATGAGGAACCTTGCCGTCATTCTAATAACATATAAGTGATACTCCAGTAATATCTCAAATTCAATCTATTTTTATATAGCCCCTTTCACAACATAGGTGTGTTCTAACACATTCCTGCATCACTTATACAGAACAATTCAAAACACCCAGTATTTAAGAGATTTTACTCTCTGGTATGAACTGACAGTTAATTGGACCTAGTGTTGACCTGTAGAGTGTATGTATTTCAGCAAGTGTTGTTTTTTTAGTACCTCAAATGCCCTAACTAGAGCTTTGGGCAAACTTGGGCAACCAAATATGGATATACAAACACCCTTCATATACACACCCGCTGGGTCATTCTTTGCTTTCCGAGTCAGATTAGCTTACACAGATGGTAGAAGCATGTCAAGTGATTCACTCTACTGAAGAAAACAAATTAATGGAAATGAAGACCCTCCACCATACACGCACAAAACCCCATCCCACCAGGTTGGTAACTATGGAGACAGGCTTCCCGACCGAGAGAGCAGATTGGGGGAGGGTTCTCACTGGAGGAGGTGTGGGGTGCAGCCCTCTTGGGGCATCTGCTTGTAAGTCGGCTTATTTAAGTCCCAGTGAGGCATATGCCTAGTTAGAGACAGGGTTACCTGGAAGACACAAAATAAAACCCCCCAGGGCAGACAGGCAGACCAGAGGGAAGGGAACCAGAGAAGGCTGAGATATTGAAGAGGAGGCAACCAGTGTATCAGGGCAGAAGCTTGTCACCCCTTGTTATTTTTATTTTCTGCACTTGTTTCCTCTTATCGCTTCTGTCGCACTTCACGTCTGTCTCTCTGCTTTTCACCCTCAGCCTCTAAAAGGCAAGAAGAGGCACTGTGATGTCAGTCTATAACCTTCTACAATCAACAGTGTGAGGAGACACAGGAAGGAACTCTTCTGTGTCTGATTTAACCCACGCACCCAGATCAGCAGCGCACTTATGCTGGCCATGCCCCCGCTCTTCTCCCTCCCAGTTATTAGTCTGTCAGGGGAGTGCTGTTGTCATGGCATTGTGCTGTCCAGCGTGAACACGCATATTCATCTCTTGCTGTTTATCACCTGCCAATCATGTCCTTCCTGTAAAAACCTTAATCTTTCTGCCTTAGACTTGAGTTACGTCCACAATGCAAGTGCAGTGACAAGTGTGGCTTTGTCTAGAAGATGCCCTTGTATAATAATAATAATAATAATAATAATAATAATAATAATGATGATGATTATTATTATTATTATCATTATTATTGTTATTATTATCATTAATTATAATCCTTTAAATTTATTATGATAATAATAAACATCTAAACTATATCAAAATAAACATGAACACTGGATTTGAAAAGCTTTCACTGTGAAAAAAACATTATATGTACATTTTTAGAATTTTTATTCAGAAAATATGCCATACTAATTCTTAAAGACTTGTTTGTTCCATCCTCTATTTATTTATACATGATGCTGCTGTATCTTTAAAACATTTCATCTGAATAGTTTTTAAAGAAAAAGAAAGAGACACAAAGCTCTCCTGGTTTCAGATGTTTAAAAGCATATGACCGCAGGGACTAAGCACAATAAACGGCTTTCTAGCTTTGGTGTGGATGCCCTCACACACTCACATGACCTCTCAGCCCCAGGTCGTTCTCTTTATGTGGCTTATGGACCTCTGCCAGGCTTTGTGATGGCCATCGTCTATCCAACCGTGCCTCACCTCAGAGCATGCATAATTTATATCACCTTGGACACAACGAGGCCCACTGAAACCTGCCGAAATCAACAATTTTGAGGCAGAATCCATTTTTGTCTATACTTGTTCATCCTAAAATTCACGGTCAAAGTAATAACTGGGCAGATTTGAAAATATTTATAGTGCATTATGACAGAAACAGAAGAGACCTGACATAAGCTGTAAATTTTTTGCACGGTGGAGTATTGTTGCCATCTAGTGGTTACATTTATTTTGCACGAGAGTCAAGACTTCCACTAGTGCCATTAAAAAGACAGCTAATCTGTCGGTTCCTTGTAACAATTTTTGTACAAGTCCAGGTATTTGTTAATATTAACAATGGCACTTCATTTGATATTTGTACAAGCATGGGTACATAGGAATTCTTTATTCACACATATCCTATCATGTTCTCTCAAGAAACACACAAGTGACATGTGATCACTTCTCCAGCCACGACATTTGACCCAGAAACGGATCAATCACATGCACTAACCAGTAAAACCACCCCAGCTAAATTAGGTGTGAATCAGATTTTTCTCTAGAATATAATTCAATTTATTATTTGTAGTATCAATATTCAACACAGCATATCTGGTCCAAAGGGTTTAAAAAACTATGGGGACAGCATGAACATTAAGCAAAGATTGGACTTATAAAGTAAGATGTTTGTTATACAAAGACAAAATGTTGGAAATCCAAGTCCCGAGGGTACCGTTGACTAGTGGCTGTGAAACTGTTGCTTCTTATCTCATCGTTCTACAACGACCCCTAATCTTTACTAAGCGCCTAGAGAGATGGACAAAATGCGGCGCGGCATGGAGATGCAGATCGACAGCGGGTAGGCCTACCAGACCACATGTGAGATTGATTGGATGTCATGAGGGAGACTATTATAGGATTAACTGACCATTCCCGAAAAATTTGATAAAGGTAACTTTTACACGTGACTATTCAAAACGCCATCTAACAGTATGTAAAATTATATATTTAATTATAATTTATAATATAATAATATGATACCTGGTATCTCTTGAAATACCTTTAATATTAAATGTAATTTGACATTTCCTCTGCGTCATTTAATATATTTCCAGTGTCGTGTCGATTTCGTCTTGGTTAGCACGAATAATCCACGTGTTCAGTTTGTCCACGACACCTAACTAGTCGCGGTTGACAAACGGGACAGCGCGACACGATTGGGGGCGGGGTCGTGGGCGTGCCCGGGGGCGGGGACAGGGCGGTCACGTCTGTCGTCAGGGTCAGCTGTTTGGCCGTGTGTGAATGATTCAGCGAGTGCTGAATCGGGAGACGCCGGGGTAGGAGGGGAGGAAGGAGAAGAAAAAGGGGAGAGCGGACAAAAAAACAAAACAAAACAAACGAACTAATGCTGATGAGAAACGATGATGATTGTGTCTGGGGGCTTTTAGACAAACGCATTACGTACATAAAGCCGCTACCAGTAACCAGAGTCGGCGGCGGGGCGGCCGTTGTGTTACCTTGTTACCTGGCCGGCGGGCTTTAACGTGGGTAGCTTCATGTCGTGTTTCGGTTCGCCTCACATCCACGCCGCTGCGCCGTGACATCTCTGGAGAACACATTTGGAGTGGAGCCCCAGCCTCGGAAACGAGCTGCGGCGATAGGCGAGCCGTGGCCACCTGCCTGCCGTCACCCCCAATTAGATTAGTGACCGCTTATTTCCGGTTTTTAACCCGTATCGGTGAGGCTAAATGCGGCTCGAGGCCGCGAGTCTCGTGCCGTTCGCGCGCATTTGAACACGGCCGGTCGGCCGGCACGTTCCGCTCGGGCCGCCGTTTAACGCCGGTAAATGCCAGGGTCACTCGGGTTTAACACGGTCAGCTCGTATACTTGTTAACCGCATGTTAGCATCCGTCACATGGCTGCGTTTATGCGCAGTTTGCCGTATTACTAGTATTGGTTATGCTGTGTCAGTCTTACTGACCGGTAGTGCTTCCACATCTGGATTTTTGCTATATTATGCCCGTTTCGCTCTTATGGTTAGCGGTATCACTAGTACTGGTTAAGGTGTGTGAGTTCTCTGTTCTTACTAACCTATCTACATCAAAGACCTGACTACGTATTCCTCCGTCCTGGGTAGCGGGGTAACTAGTACAAGTTATGGTATGTGAATTCATTGGTCTTGCTAACCGACAGTCCGTGCATCTCTGTATCCTGACTTTGCTGAAAGCGTTTGGCTGTCCTGGTAGCGGTATTACCAGTACTAGTTATGGTGTGTCAGTTCTCTAGTCGTCGCACCTCTGGATCCTGACTCTGGTGACTGCGATGATGCTGTGAAACGCCCTGAGGTAAGACCACTTGTCGCGTAACTTTTAATATTAAACGATATTAATATTAATTAATATTATCCTGTACTGAAATACGGCAGTCAGTGTGTGCTGTCAGTCCATGTACTCGAATGCAGTTTCCCAGAAACTGATTGGGGCATTGCACGGCTGCAGCCACTTTGACACATAGGCCCGGGGGGAGGGGGGTATGTGCTGCTCCCAAAACCTGAATCCTTTTTTCGGTTCGCTCAGGCTTTCTATCTTCATTTCTTTATGGTTATCGCGCCTGGTTAGTGCTGGTATCATGGCTTTCACAGCTGCCGCTCAGCAGAGTCATGCCGCATCTCTGGCAGATAGTGTGCCACCACACCGCCTGGCAGGTCTAGGGTATTTTCCGTGGTGTCGTTTTACCTGCAAGGTGCATGAAGGGATGGAGGTGACATCCCTGTCTCTCTGATTCACCCTGCAGTGTCTGGACTGTCTCTCTTTCCTGGAATTGATCTGATCTCCTCTCCTTTCCAGAAAAGTTGACCTAGGAAGTACATTAAGTTGTCTGTAATGATTAAGTCTCTGACACCTTATTGTTCCAATATGACTGTACATGAGTATGAGTTTGTCCAAAGTGTAAATGATTAATAATAATAAATGTGCCATAATGTGGGTGCAGTTTGTACCGTTTCATGTGCATGTTTGTTCACTAGTTTTCAGTGCCTCGTAAATTAACTAAATTATGAAAGGTGACTTGGGAAGTCCATTTTAAATAATCTGTAGTGACTGAGAAGTCTCTGACACCTTATTGTTAACATATGACTGTACAGTTTGGCCACAGTCCGCTCAATGAATAACAATAATAAATGTCATAATGTAGGTACAATTTCTACATCACTTACATGTGAATGTTTGACCATTTGTTTTTAGAATAAGCGTCATGAATTTACCAAATTGTCAATGTGGTATTCAATGGAGCCCTGTGACCCTGCACTGGACAAGCGGGTGTTGCAAATGGATGGTATTGTGGAGGTCAAAGGAAACAGCTTCTGATAGAGATTGCTTGGTTGTCTGTTATGTTTTTTTTTTTTTTATTATTATTTTCAACCATAATATGGAAAAGAGGAGATGCCGGATTGCATTTCCCAGGGAAAGAGTGGCAGATGTGCTTTGGGTCCCTAGACAGATGGATAGATGGGATGCTGATTACCCCCCCTGTTCTGAGCCCAGCATGTTGCATGTGGCAGAAGTCTGATCAGGTTGCCATGTCAGCCCCCCCCCCCCCAAACTGGGCTTGTCTCTATATGCTGTGGCTTCTAGGCTGTGAGTTCATCTTACAGAGATGTGATTTTCTTCTCATGCCATGCGTCAAGTCATCACTTACGGCCTGGCCCTGTGTTTTGCGGTCACATGCCGAAACTGCAGCTGACGCCAGCCACCTCGCCACCCCTCAGGGTGTGCTGTCAGCGGCCAATAACTAAACCTACGTCTCACTCTTCCTGTAATGTATTCCTAACTGTAATGAAGTCGGCAGATACTTTTTTTGCTGGGTCAGGTCCTTCATCACGACAGACTCCCAAAGGAGCTGAGCGGCAATGCTGCATTTTGCTGTGCGCTAACTATTTAGTTCATAACAGTGATGTCCTGGGGTAGTGGAGTAACTATTGCACCAGTGCTGCTGCTGTGAATGCTCTGTGCCTGCTTCCTCTCGCACCATGTGTTTGCCTTTTGTTAATCGTTAAAGGGCCACACCCTTCTGCCCTCTGCCTGGCCTAATTTTGCTTTTCATGGTATCCATCAGACTGACTGAACGCTCTCTGCTATTATCTTGCATGCTAATGGTTGTGGGTCATAAGCAGCTAAGAGCTTGAAGTACTATCCCAATGGGACCCCCCCCCCTTGCTGGTGTAACAATTATAGAGAGAAAAAAGCATTTATGCACTGTGATGGAGGCCAGAACTGCTGGGCAGACACTGGCCTCAGGCAACATGACACTCCCAGTAGACCAGCTGTGGCACAGGCCAGTGGTATCATCTTGCTGAGCTGTACATAGCAGTTGTGGTGGAACATTTAGCCATATATATCTGTAACTTGCGAGGGATTTCTGCTAATGATATTCTTTAGTGGAGTATAAAATGGGTGTTGCATGCAATAAGAACATACTGTAAAATTTGTCTGCAATGTGTTGTATTTATTAGAAGGTCTGTATGCTGTGGGGCTATGGTAGGTGTGAAGTTGGTTCCCTTTATCTCTGTGGTTTTCTCTCAGGGCATGCCTGCTTCTGTGCAAGAAGACATATAATCTCTGCTTCTTTAACCTACTTGTTAATAAGTGCTTTTTCTTTAGTTACGAATCAAAATAAAACCAGTCGAAGGTTGTGTAATGTTTAAGGAATAGGACCCCTTGCCCAAAACTCACAGGTCAATGTTCCTGTAGGAGCTGGGGTCCTGCTGTTGATCTAGTCCTAAAATCTGGCAGTTCAGATTATTTTAACTTTAAAAAAAGCACAGACACAGTCTCTCTTTTTAAAGCTGTGACTGCAGTACAGCAGAATATGAATGGCTTTCCAGGGATGATTTTAATTAGCATCCTGGATATTCATGTCATGCTTGGTCTGTAAGCTGAGAAATGGCTTTAATCACTGGGGGGTGTGATTAACAGTCTTACCAACTTGGTAACAAGATTAGCAGTTAGCCTAAGCACACAGTAGCCGTTGCTCTTGCCGATGTGGTGGCTGTGGGGCATGGCACGGAGAGTAGTGTCAACAGTGCAGCTGTTTTCTCTTGGGGGTCTGTGGTCCAACCGCCCTGGGGTGGGGCATTGACATACCTCTGCTGGGCTAGAATGAAGGCGCGGAACCCCACTTGCAAGGAGGGCAGAAGTTAAATATAGTCTTTTTATGGATATATTTTATGGATCTCAAATGGGAAATTCTGGAAGGGACTTATCTCGGCTTCATGAGACTGATAAAGAGAACCAGAAACCGGCCGCCAGGACCAATGTGTGAAATTCGGTCAACCTAGGTGGTGTTTCGGACCCGTGAAGGCGAGCTGAAATTCGGAGCTAGTCTCTTCAGCTGGCTGTGGTGAATTATTACCCAGAGGGGCTCTTGAGTGCTTGTGTGGAGAGGGATCTTCTGCAACAGTCACGGGGTAAAAAAAAAAAAGAACAGAAGGCAATTCTCACTTTTGTGTCCTGTCAGTGTGGCACCCACTCAGGCAACACTGTTGTCTGTCTCAAAAAGGACAGGGGGTCAAAGTTCAGCTTCTGGTACGGAGGTCAGATGGGTCACGAGTTTTCCAGGTTTTCCCCACTGCTTATAACACTCGCATAAGGGAAAGCCTTATTTGTTGGCTCCATCCCATGGCCTTTGTGTCAAGTGAAAGTGATTCACAATGCCGGTCCACACTCATCTCTCTGTCCTGTGAGGCACGTGAGCTTGCACCTTGATATCTGCTGAGTAGCCACGTGCCATCCCTCAGGCCCCCCCCCCCCATTTCTCTGTATGAGCTCAAGGCCTGTATTGTTGCTGTGGATGAAGCCTTTGTGGTTGATTTTCTATTGTGGCAGATGGCTATTTCTGGCCTATGTGACTGAACTGGTTTGTGTTGTAACAGCTGGAGATATGCATGCTTATCATCTAATGAATGATATTAATATGCAGTTTCTATTGGGTAGTCTGAAGAATCAGATGAAGGCAAGTCATCCTGGAGGAATGTCATGTCTATATCAGTTTGACAGCAACTGTTAAAAATTCTTAAGTGGTTGATTTGTTTATAATAGAAATCGGATATTTTTTTAATGGAGCAGTTCAAACTATACGGCTCTCTTTAGATGCTGGTGTAAATTCTTAGAACATATCTGACCTTAAAATGATGTTGCTTGATCTTGCCACTGTCAACTGCATAATTGTTGTCTGTGGTAACGGAGACTTCTGACTCACCACAGCATCAAGACTTTTTTGCCCTGCCGCCTCCGTCATACCTGTTAGATAACTGTCTGCATCTATGGCACGCATAGGCAGCCTCAAAAACGCCCAGAGACACACACACAGGAATGTCCTTAGTGACACACTGAAAGAGCCTGTAGCACAGTGGATGACACCTGTAGACACACCCCATTGATATAATATAGCCATTTGTATGCATTGTTACAGAGAATGTGCACAGACGGGCTCCCAGACTTGAAAACATTCTGTTACTGTCGGGCTTACTTTTGTTAAGAATGCCTTCGTAGAGTTTAACGTTTCTGGAAGTTTTGGGATTGTGGAACTAGTTGCTTTACGGATCTCATTGATATGGGTGAAGTTAATTGAGGAACGTAGGTGAGAATAATGGGTCCTTTTGTGTGCAGCTGACTGGGAGGAGCACACATCGAGGTCAAACTGTCTCCTGGGGCTCCAGGATGGAAAATGGAAAACAGGAGCCTCATGATGTTTTCTGGTAGCTGTGCAGTGTCAGAAGGCTTGTTAGTATACCTAGTTTATCATCATCAAAGGCTGGGTCACTTTTATCCAGGTGCATGCTTGAAAAGTGGCACTCGTCTGTTCATGGTGGATTTTTTTTAAATGCATGTCCTCAGCAGTTTGTAAACAAATTTCAGCCTTTATTTGGAAGTTTCAACTGCCAGTTAACATACTGAGTTTGTCTTACATGTATTGCTCTGCAAGAGTATTCATGGAACAAGGCATTAAATCTCACATGCTTTTGGATTATCGTGCAATGTCTGTTACCCTCTAGTTTTACCCTTCCTGGCTGATTATTCTTGTCTTTCACGGTGCATGCTCCAGAAATAGGGCTGCATGATATATCGTGCACACATGCAGTAATCACATCGCATTTGTTGACACTGCTTGTCTGTTGTCACAATTTGTGGCACCACCACCACCAACTTATTTGACATACTCTGTTGGTCACAAGTTCTGTTTGGCTAGAATGTATTTTGAGGAATTTCGTCTCTTTGTTATAAATATCGCATTGTTACTCGTGGAAATTTCACGTGTTGCGATATGATATTGTGCAGCTCTATCCAGAAATGTAGGTTTCTTGCACCTGAACCTAGGTCAGGGCTGTCTGTGTACCTGATATGTGATCGTCTAAAGTCTCCTGGCTCACCCGTGCACCACGTGACTGCCGCGTGGTCGCAGATTACGGAAATGTTTGGGCCATCCGTTGTAAAAAATGCATGATGTCTCAGTTTGGAAGGGATTTGGATGGGAGTATTGTCTAACTTTAGTCACCGAGGCTAATGGAGACGTAATGGCTTCATGATTTATTCAGCCTGATTGGTTTGATTTCATAGCTGTCCGTAGAAGTTGTCTGCACACATTGAATATTCAAGTTGTGTGGGAATGAAAGGATTTTGCAGATGGGCTTTGTATTGTATTGTGCTGGTGAACAGTGTGACTGATACTTGGTTTGTTATTAAATAAGGAGTTCATGTGAAAAGCTTGCAATGGTCCCTGTTGTTATGGTATTATCAAATAAAGAACAGTGTGTTTGGCCTCCAGTCCTTGATGGGGGTGGCTTTCTTTTGCTGCTCCATCGGTCAAGTGCTCGAAGGACATTTGACTTCTCCGGACACTGTGATGTTGTGGTGTTCCATCTAGAGCAGAGCAAAGCTTGAGCAGTGCTTGCCAAGGTCAAAAGCCAGCTTCTGCGGGCCCGGATCCGGAAAGCGGTGGACACGCCCTGCGGCTCCGGCCATCTGCCTGCGAGCGCGGTGCCGTGCCGTCCCGCTGGTCTTCGGCGCTGTACACTATCAGTCTGCTGCTCGTATTTCTCTAGCTAGCACGCTACTCTCTTTGTGATGCTGTCAATCTGGAAGGAGGCTGTCACAGCTCAGCTTGACTGCTCCAGCCCCACCCTATTAATGTGGGCTGTACTATTTCCTGCTCAATCAATGACATATTACTGTAGTAATACATGCAGTGCTTAAGACTCATGTAATCAAACTAGATTTCATTAATGTTATATAGTTATACTCACATCGCTTTAAAATAAATAACTATTAGAATTTAATAGAAGTCGGTGTTGCAGGAAATGGTAGTTAATGGCAAGTGCCCGGAAAGGTCAGTTGAATAAGAGTGCAAATTTGGTAAATACCTTTTATAGTTGACCCTCTGGTGGGGAATTGTGAAGGCCTCCTCCTGTTTGTTTATTTAGTATGTTGCGTTCAGTTTAATTTGTTTTCTCGTGGGCTGTGGGTATACTGCTCGTTTGCAGTCTTGTGTAGCAATGCTGTTCTCAATGTTTCCCTCTCCCCCGTGGCCTGCATTGATCCGGTCAGTGGGCTACACCAACGGTTAATGGCCCGTTATCGATGAATGCGTAAACAACAGCAGGGCTGTTTGTCACCGGCTGCCTGTCGTGCCAAGGAAGCGCCCTAGTCCAATCTCAGGCCGAGTGCCTCCATCAGTGGGAATTAGCCTCTTAGTCTGGATCACCTAAGCTGAGCTCTGATTTCACCTGCAATCAATGGGCGTGCCTGGAGAACGCAAAGATCTGGGTTTAGGTGGTGATTCCTGAGCTGTTTTCTGCAATGTTTTGTGAGGGATGCCAGTCCATACTCAACGGCGTCTTTGTGTGGCGGGACACCCATGTAATGGAGCAGTCAGGAACTGATGGAATGGTTTCTCATTCTGTTTTTTTTTCTGTGGGCGTCCTGAGTACACCTGACCTTTGTTCCAATGCCTGCTAGAATTGCTCCAGTTCCAGGGTCACAGTCCCGAAAAGGGGAACAAAGTTATCGATGTGAACAACGCGCTGTGTACAACAACCTGACTGCCTCGTGAGAAGTCAGCAGCTCCCACCTCTCTGCCTTGTGGAGTCTTAGCTAGGCAGCTATCAAATATTAAAGCACCTGCTTTCAAAAGCTGCAGTTGGAATCCTGGCTGCAGGAAGGGGGATGAGCACAAGGGAGGGATCCTAACGTCTTTTTCTTCTAATGGTGTTTTGCTCTGTTTTGTGTTATATAATTCTGGGAGGGTGGGACAGAGAAGATGGTTCAGTGGAAGGATTTTCCCCAGCTGCAGTGAAGGGGTGTAATACTGGCACAGTAACGCAGGATGTACCGTGCCACCTAATTGGCTTATCCCAGGCTTAATTGCTGTCTGCCGTCAGTCAGCCCTCATGAGTCCAAGGAGGCAGCTCCCGAGAATTTCGGCAGACGCACCTCGGTAATCTCCCGGCGCCTCAGTGAAACTGCAGAGCACGGATCTCATCATTCATGATACCGCACATCTCCAAGACCCGTTACGGTGCAGTGTAGGGATAGCCTGCATCTTCTTCACCTGCAGCGCCACCCCGTGGCCACGATACAATTTGATACGAAGATGCGATTTTTGTGATCGTGTCACGCCAGTGTAGCAGTGTGAATTTTGCAGTTCCACATCTGGAGTTGAGGCCATGTGTGGCAGCAGGCATGGGTGGGTTTGCCGTGGGTTTTCTAATCCAACTATTACATGGCATATGATGCTTCTCCAGGGTGTGGAGTGGTTTGGGCTCAGCCTCTTTCGAGCTTCTAGCCCTATCCTGCTGTGTCTTTGACTTTGATTGGCATGTGATGTCAAGCTCCAGCAGAAGCCAACATGATATGACAAGCCTTCCGTGGCTGCACAGCCCCTGGCAAGACAGAGGGACATAGGCTCTCCAGCAGAGCTTCCCCAAACTCCTGACATTGATCAATGTATAGCATGTTAACAGAAGACTGTTCGAGGGCAGGCTGCTTTTCCTCCAAGAGAGTGATGGCAAAGTAGTGGGTTTGCCATGGTAATGTTCCTCTACCATGGATTGGAATCCGGTCTGCTGGCACTTCTGGTTTGCCCTATTTGCTGTAATGCCTCACGGGCACCAAAGTGAACTGCAGTGGCTTAGGGGGACATCTTCAGGACATGTAGAGGGACATGGTGCCCAGAGCCGTCCCACTAAGCAGAAACAGCCTTTTCTGCCTTTCAGAGAGTCCCTGCTGTCTCCTCATTTACCTCCAGAATCCCTGTGGGTAAAGACTTCCATAAACACAAGTGCCAAAAAAATCTGATTACACCAGTGAGCTATAGATATAGATATGCTGTTTTAGATCTTTGGCTCCCCTCTGCCTGATTCATTGTCAGATTTCATCTTGGGTGTCGTCTCTGTGCGTAATTACCCACGCTTCTGTCTTTCTGTCTCCTGCACCTGAGGGTGTTGCAAGCCAGGACTCCGGGATCTGATCAGCGAAGCGTCATATCGTAACCGTCTTTTTTTTGGCTTATGCCCCACCCCTTCCCGCCACCATCCCACGGCCCTCGCCTTGTTCCGCATGTTTATTTGCTCAGAAATGTAAATAGATGCAGAGGGGGACGTGTGCAGAGCGTGGGCAGATATGTGCAATAAAGTCCCTTCCTCCTCCTCCTCCTCCTCCTCCTCAGGGGGAGGATTTTGACTCCATTGCTTCCCCAGCTCAGGTAGGCGGCTGTCATAGCCAACAGGCCTGTGGTACATTGATGTTGGAATAACGTCTGATCTGCAAGCCTGTTTCAGCCTTCCCATCATGGACTAATTCTCATGGCTGGGATTGACCTTTGGGATGTCAGGATTAGTTCCCAACTAATGGGATGGGTTAAAACGTGTTGGGTGTGACTGTTTTTAATGATCTCTTTTTGGTGTTGTATGACTGCAGGGTGACGATCTGTGTGTCAGAGGCAGCACTGTGGGGTTTGCCCGCCCCACCCTACCTACAAATGTCTGTCTGTTCTTCAGCTTGCGGCCTCCTCATTTGTTAGCTGACCAGTACAGTACAGTGTCTAGATGGACGGGTGACAGATTGTGAAAATACTAACAGGGTCTCCTTTGAGTAGATATTGAGTCTGTGATACCTCACACTGCTTATATTTACATGTTTTTATGGGTGTGGGCTGGTCAGGCGATGACTACTGGAAGAACAGGTGTGGCTGCATTGGTGTTTGATGCTGCTGGGCGTGTGAGTGGTGCGGTAATATCACTGGGACCTGCTTTGTTGTGTTTTTCCCATTTGTGCATTTGGCTGCCAGAAAGTAATACAGTGGTTCATATTGGCCTATTGAGTACTTTAGTCTGCTGTTTGATATCACATTTGAAGTACCATGTTTTTGATCTGTCTCTTGTCAGAATGTTAATGGCTTTGTCATGAGTGAGAGAAGCATGTGTGCTTGTGTTTCTGTGTGATTTAAACTCCCAGGAGTGTCTGTGTTTAGACAAGCCTGTGCTCCCGCATCCTGCCTCAGGCACGGCGCATCTGTCAAAGCACACGTTTCAGCGGCGATATTTCTGCACAAATGTACTGTGCTTTGGCTCTGACTTCTAAGAGCCATATGACTTTCACATTTGTTAGAGGCATTAATTAGCCACACTGAATCATGTGCTAATGGAATGTTCTTAATGTTATCTTCCTCCTAAGCTCTCCTAAGTCAGCATTACATTGAGCTTCACTTTCTCTCTTCCAGTTTCATCCACCGGTCACTCCTCAATGACAC
The DNA here is from genome assembly GCA_019775915.2 of Cyphomyrus plagiostoma. Taxonomy (NCBI): domain Eukaryota; kingdom Metazoa; phylum Chordata; class Actinopteri; order Osteoglossiformes; family Mormyridae; genus Cyphomyrus; species Cyphomyrus plagiostoma. Next base: position 12,016,854 of record JABFEA020000044.1, read on the forward strand.
CGCTAACAGCTGATGGGAGAGAACCTATTCCACAAGCCCACCATGGTCTCCAGGCTGCCAAAATTTGGTGCCCGGCCCACCGGTGGCACCAGCCCCATGTTGAATGGATCCGGCCAGTCCACGCCTAGTGTCGAGGGGAAGATTCCTCCTCAGGGGAAGATCAACGGAATGGTGCATGTGTCGTCCTTCCCCGCCCTGAAGAGGAAGACCGGTGGTGGTACTGCCAGCCTGCCGATGCCAAGGTCTGAGCAGGACTTGGAGGAACAATTGGTGGCCATGACTAGGGCCACAGCCTCCCAGCCCCGACGCCTCTCACCTGTCCCCAGGGGGACCCCTCGTGGAGGTCGTGTGCAAGGTACGCACAGCAGCAAACTGAAAGGTTCAAACGGTGGCCCCGCACCGTCTCGCTCGAGCCTACGCCGTTTGGTACCCAACCCCAGCCTGCGACAGGGCCTGTCCCGGTCCAGTGACAGCCTGAAAGCCTTGTCCCTAGACAACATGGTACGTTCACAGAGCTTCAGCCATTTCAAGCAGCTTCCCTCCGTCAGCCCCTTGCCTGTGTCCCATTCCGTGTCCTTTAACAAAGGCCAGGCACGCTGCAAGCCTGTTTCTGGCAGACCCTCCCCTAACACTAAGGATCCTGCAGCAGCTGTTGGTCTGGCGTCCCCTAGTGTTCCAAAGAAGGCTCTGCTACCCGGGAAGCCCTCGGTATTGAGCTACAAACTGACCCGGCCTTCCATGGTCAAGCATCCACGGTCATCATCGAGGCAGGGAAGCAGGGACTCCATGGTGACACCCCTCACCTCCCCAGATCCTCCAAGTGACCTAGGGGGGACCCCGGAGGAATCCCCGGGCCCCTCGGAGGCAGAGCATATCTCACGTTGCCCAGTAGAGTTTCCGGAAGACATGTCATTGTCTTCTACCTCCTCCTTGGAACATGTCGACACCAGTGAGGAGTACCTGGACGACTTTGATAACCTGGGGGACGTGAACGGGCTGCTGCAGGTGCTCCCGCCGCCCAGGGAAGGGCTTCTCCAATCACAGCCCCGTGCCCTTATTGACAACACCCCCCCCAGCCGGCAGGAAAGCACGCCCAGCCAGACGAGTCTCCGCAGCTTGCTGTCGGACGGTGTGGATTGGGCCGAGATGGGCCTGACAGGTGAGAGCAGACACAGCGGGAGGCCCGGGGTGGGGGGCTTGAGGTGAGGTTTGGCTGCTGCAAACCTGAAAAGGCTGCTTATTCCAAGCTGTTTCCCATGACTGCGCCAGTTAGCCATACAGTGACGAGCAAAAAATATGTCTTTAGTCAAAGTAATTCTTGGCTTAATGCAAAACCGTGTCTTATACAGATTGTAAGATTATGTGTAAAACCAGTAATTTGTGTATTATATTGGACTGTGATACATGCATGAAATATGAATCACTTGTTGGACGAGCACTTGGTGTTTTACTCATTTTTATTAGTGGTGGATGAGAGTCCCCAAGCAACAAAGAATTGAGGCCCTGGACAGGGCAGTGGCTGTACTATGCTGTTTTGTGCTTCACCACCAGGGGGAGACAACGATTTCGTACTGCCGGACTGCCACAACGACCAAGCCCTGTCCCCGGACGTGGGCTACCCACACGGCTCATCTTTAGACCTCTCCCCCTCCGACAGCTCCGGGGGCACCTACATGTGGGACGAGGAGGGATTGGAGCCCCTCGGGGTCCCCACGCACCCCTGCGGCAGCTATGACTCTGACATCAACAGCATGGTATGCGGGCCAGGTGTCTCCTCCTGCTCCTCTGCTATGAGGGGAGCCGCAGATGTAAATGAGGAAAAAGAAAGGGGCTCTCATCTCCTCTAAAGGAGATGAATAAAGTTATTCTTCAGTGTTAAATGATGTTTAATAGATCAGACTTCGTTACCTCCATTACATATGTGTGTTCTGGATTATCAGAGAGGGGTTACATTCGAATTTTGGACAGCTTTCGTTTGCTGGTGAAAAATGTAAAAAATGGAAGATCTATCAAATACACCTAATGATCTACAAACATATTGGCACTCATGTTTGACCCAGAATATGGCTCAGTACCGACAACTTGGTTGAAGGGTTTGCTGAAGTCATGTTTCCCCCTTTTATGTGCTTTTTTGCAGCCGCGCAGAGGCTTCCCGTAGGTCGCTTCTGCTAGACAGCCGTGGATCGAGGGCATGGCTGACACGGGGATTGTGATTCTGTTCGTCATGCACCTGGGGCATTGTGGCATTGTTGTTATGCAGCGGAACGCATGACTGGAACATTTTATTGCCAGCAGACAGTCTTGTATGTGTTGGAAAAAGCAGTCTGGAACAGGACCTTGCAGGCTGATAATTTGTATTCTGCAAATGAAGGCGCTGAAAGTTGGGGAGAGGTGTCAGGTGTTATGTGGACCTGGAAAGCCTGTCCCACCCACCTTAATTGTTCCTGATGTTAAGGCTCATCAATGAAGTGATGTGAGGCTGAAGTAGTAGGTCCCTGCCTTGGCCCTTACTTGAGGCACATTACCAGTAGATGACGTTGCTCTTTATCGTCTGTTCCTGCTAAAATCTTAAGTCTTCCGGAAGCCACCATGCGTTCTGAATGGAATGCAATACATAATCTTATTAGCCTCCCTTTTGTCAGGCTTTCAAGTTGGCCCAGGAACTGTTGGCTCAGCTGAGGTTTATTTTGTGCTTAGGTGATGGGATGCATTAGTAAGGCGTCCTGCGGCTGAAGTAATTCTCTCTTTGTTGTGCGTACGCTTCTGTGTGACTGCCCGTCGAAGAAGGATGCATTGCGTATCGTGGCGGTTAGGGGCTCCAGCTTGCAGGGTTGCTGCTTTGATACCCAGGGGAGCCTTTCCGGAGCGACATCCTTAACTTCTGGTAAGCTGCTCTGGGGTTACGGTCCACGGTTTTAGTTTCTTCGGTTCCCGCATTCTTGTGAAGGAGTTCGTCAGAGGGCCTCTGTTCTCTTACCCAGAATCCTTTGCCCCAAGAGCAGATATGAGATATGGCCGTGTGTCCCAGCTTGTATCTCCAAATTGATTGAGTTTCCCTGCATCTTTCACAGGGCTTCATATGTATTGCATGCACGCAGGACTCCATTTGTGTTTGAACTGCGTTTGCAAAGATATGCCAGGACCATTCGAGGCTTTTTCAGGAGGCTCACTCTCTTTATACTGCAGTGCTTCCCAGACAGTGAGAGTCTGAGGCCTTATTTGGGTAATGGTACTTTAAATGTACAGATGCCCAGAGGGTCTTCTAGAACAGCTGTCCTAAGAATGCTGGCTGTAAAATCTATGCACTATGCAGCAGGTCATTTTGTAGGTAACTGTAAATACCAGAGCCAAAAGTGCTTTCTTCATTCCTGTGCTTTTGTATCAGTTTGTTTTGGCCCAGCCATGAGTCTCCAGACCTATGAGTCACCCTTGGCTTCCTGAGCCTCTGTGATCCTCATCCTGGCGGGTAGGACACAAGTACCACCAGTTTACCATGGCAGAACGTGTACTCTCACTAAATGAAAACTGACATGGATCAAATGTAGTGTTACCTAAGTAACACTAGTATAGTTTGTGTCTATAGCAGTCTCATCTTAAAGGCAATTTAATGGCAGAATTGTGCCCTCCGGTAACAGCCTGACTGCGCCAAAATAACTCCTCGTCTGTCGACGTATTAGTGAGAATTAAGGTTCTGAGAACTTCATCCTTTATCCCTGACCTGCGTTACACTGACATTAAAGCTAAAAAAACGCAAGCGTTAAGAGTTTGCCTTAGAACAATGTGCCTGTAGGAATTGTGGCCTCTACAGGACACCGTATGATCGATGCGAGGCGCCGTCAGACGGGTGATGAAAAGCAGGCAGGCGAGGGAGGCTGCTGCAGTGTCACGGTGCCGCTGCCGTCTGCTTCATTCCCCTGGAGAGTCACACTCTGACTTTTAAAACATTGACACTAGGCTTGGGTGGTGTCGAATTTTTCCACATCATACTTCCAAATAATATACCATGATTTACTTTTTTTTTTTGACTGATGGTAGTTTCAAAAGCAGCAATATTTCCATATATTGAGATCTTGGCAGTAGATTCTGCCAAATGTGGGAGCTGGGGCATGATACTTTATCATGGTGAACGTGCCCCCCCACTCCCCCCATGTAATTTTGCCAGCAAGATTGTCAAAATAGCACAGTATACCATAGTGCTATAAACAACACCCCAAGCCCAAACCTAATTGACACTAACGTTGTTAATGGAGCTGCAGTGTGTGTGTGTGTGTGTGTGTGTGTGTGTGTGTGTGTGTGTGTGTGTGTGTGTGTGTGTGTGTGTGTGTG